>PVHT020000150.1:747321-830357 GCA_004024745.2 Catagonus wagneri
AGTGGAAAACCTTTTACAAAAGGCCTAGGCTCTAGGACTAACTCTCCAAAGCAGCAATATGTTAGCAAGGCCATTAAGGATTGGTGGAAAGAGGACAGCTGCTTGTCAATTATTATTGGTATAATAGTTTAATAATAGTGTATTATACTATATAACATACTTTTAAATAACAGCCTCATTTACAACTTCAATATTATCTCCAATAACTACAAAATAGATATGATCACCATTTTAAAAGGGAGCAACCGAGGCTCAGAGGAGCGAAGTGTCTTGCTCAAAATCATAGATTCACAGCCAGGTTTTTCTCAGACTGGTGCTGAGACAAAACAGCCTGGAGCCAGATGAAACAGCTGGCCAAGGTATCCCCGTATAGAGAACACAAAAGCATTACTGAAATGATCAAAAACATCGTGCCTGTTATCTCAGTTTTGTGCTTGAAACACCTTACATTGCCACAAAATAGACAATCTTCCAGTGGACATTAAAAACATATCTCCCAGGCGCCAAGCTATCCCTGATGATATTTTTTGCAACATAATTACAGGCGACACGACCAACCCTGAGATCTGCCAGCTGACAATTTCCTGAAATCCTGCCGTCTCCAGGCACTGAGACTCAGTCACTGAAAGGTGCATAAAATATAGTGCTGCTTACAGCACCGTAGTATATTGTGTTACATTATCTAGATAGAAAATGTTTTAATATGGCTCCCAAGAAAATGTCTGGCTTGGAAAAAAAAAAAAAATTCAGGCTAGTAAGGCTGCCTTCTCCAATCAAGGCGGACTCTTTTTCTTTTGAGCTCAATACGTGAGAGTCCTCATGCCCACTTTTGGAATGAGGCAACTGTTGGAAAACACGATGACAATGCTATACCCTTCTGAGAAGTCTCCCTAGTGCCCTAATGCAGCTTAATTTTATTTTTTTATTTTTATTTTTTGCCTTTTTAGGTTCACACTTGTGGCATATGGAGGTTCCCAGGCTGGGGGTCCAAGTGGACCTGTAGCCACTGGCCTACACCACAGCCGCAGCCACAGCCACGCAGGATCCAAGCTGTGTCTGCGACCTACACCACAGCTCACAGCCACGCCGGATCCTTAACCCACTGAGTAAGGCCAGGGATCGAACCTGAGTCCTTGTGGATACTAGTCAGGTTTGTTAACCACTGAGCCACGACAGGAACTCCAGCTTAATTTTAAATATAATAACAAGTGTAAGCTTTAGAGGTGGACGTAGACAGGAATCCCAGCCTTCTTGGCTGGTGGCCATAATTAGCCTCTTTTTCTCTCCTCATTTTTCCCATCTGTAGACTTGGATCACAATACCTTCACTGTGGCACTGTTGGGCACCCAGAAGTTTCGATAAACGGAAGGGTCCCCCCACCGCGTCTTTTTTTTTTTTTTTGGCCGTCATGCAGTTCCTGAACCACAGATTAGATCTGAGCCACAGTTGCAACCAAAAGCCACAGCTGTGGCATCGCCAGATCCTTTAACCCACTGTGCCGGGCCAGAGATGGAGCCTGTGTGTGTCCCAGCACTCTCTAGATGCCACGGATCCTGTTATGCCCCCGCGGGAACTTCATCAATAACCAGAAGCTTCATTGCTATTATCTTTGTTTTATTTAAGGTTGATTGAAATGAGAAGAGAAATCCTCAGAACGTAGAATTTGGGATGCTAGGAAGTAACTGGTGAGTTGAGAAGTTACTAGAACCGGACCCACCCTGGGTCCTGCTCGTTGGCAGCAAGGGCGCAGCTGAGGCCAAACAGTGAGGACGCGCAGGCAGCTTCCGAGGTCTTCACCGGGGGGGTGGCGAATGCACTGTGACCCGGACCTGGCTTCATCCTCAGAGGCCCAGCACCCCGGTCCCGCCTAGAAATCATCTCAGGGAAGCTAACGCAGGCCCACACACTCACAGAGCCTGTGCAGAAGACAAGACGGTCGGTGGGCCTGCCAGACCCGTTGGCCCGACCAGCGCATTCATTCCCGGGAAGGAAGCTACGCGCAAAGGAGGTGATCAGAACATAACTAGCATGCAGAATCCCAACAGAGAAGTTTTGTTCCGTAACTTGAAAACAGAATGGTGTCAGGCCTCGTTAGTCAGCTGTGCGAATCCCCAGAATAGGGCCACTGACAGATGGCCGCATAGTCCCTTCAGACTCTGGTGTCTGCCAGACAGAAAGCCAGAGGGGTGTGGCCATTCTGCTCCTCTCAGTATTTCCTCTCTTTGCTTCTAAGACTGACCGACTTCCCTTCAGATCAACACATTTCTTCTTTAGACATGTTTATACCCTCAGTCAGTCCAGTCTCCTGCCTGGGAACCTCTCATTACATGCCGAGGTTAGAGATCAACACTGGGTTGTTGGGTTTTTTTGGGCTTGTGTTTTTGTTTTGCCTTTTTAGGATGTGGAAGTTCCCAGGCTGGGGGGGGTCAAATCGGAACTGCAACAGCCAGCCTACGCCACAGCCGCAGCAAGGCCAGATCCAAACTGTATCTGTGACCTATGCCACAGCTCACGGCAACGCCGGATCCTGAACCCACTGAGTGAGGCCAGGGATCGAACCCACATCCTCACGGACACCATGTCCAGTTCCTAACCTGCTGAGCCACGATAGGAACTCCTAGAGTTTAGCTCTGGGAGGCATAGGAAGACCACAGTATTTTCAAGTTCCTGGCGGTAGAGTCCGGGCTTGTCGGAGGTAACCAAGGGTAGCGTATGTGCGCAGTAATCCCTGCCTGGCTCACCTCTTACGGAGTGGAAAGGACTCAGAAAATTAGAATCATCTGTGTTGGAGGGGAGGCCTTCGTAGCGACTTTCCCAGTGACCCGTTGATAGCTGGGACCACACGCTCAGTTCTTTAAATCAAAAATTCCCCTCTACCCATTTTCCTAGCATTTTCCCCTGATCCTTATCCGTGTGTCCATGGAAGAAGGCAAATGTGGCCACATAAGCTGTAAAAGCTAGAATTTGATGTTTTCGCCAGACGCTCCCAGGCCCAGAGCTAGCCACGGGCCCCCGGGCACGAGCCCACAAAAACGGGTGACCGACAAGTTGCCCTTTGAGCCCGCCAGCCTCTCTCGAGAGGGTTTCCTAGGGTGCCTCGCTACGGAGCCTTCTGGCTGAATGCTTGGCTGCGTCACAGGCACCTCGCCAAGCTGCTTCCTGTGCCCAAAGCAATTACCAGAAAGTTGTGAGCCTGGCATCTGAACCTGGAGTTTGACAGCTGCAGCCCCATAGCCTGACCCTCCTCTGGGTCCATTCCTCTTATCTGTGCTCCTGGGCCACTGACGGTATCGCTTCAATATCTGGTTCACGGTAAAGAGCTTTTTTCCACTCTTCCTGTGAGGGGTGGAGGCTGTGGAGGTTATATAAACTCTTTCTATTTGAAGTCAAGCTACCAAGTCCTCAGGAGACTGCCTGGTGCTGAGTCACTTCTTTAATCATTTTTTGTTTGTTTGCTTGCTTTTCAGGGCCTCACGTGAGGCATATGGAAGTTCCCAGGCTAGGGGTTGAATCAGAGCTATAGCTGCCAGCCTACACCACAGCCACAGCAACGCGGGATCCAAGCCACATCTGCAACCTACACCGCAGCTCAGGGCAACACCGGATCCTTAACCTACTGAGCAAGACCAGGGATTGAACCCACATCCTCATGGATAGAAGTCAAATTTGTAACCCGCTGAACCACAATGGGAACTCCCAAAGGTAAACTCTTTATGATATTATTGAGCTAAGTTAATTTTCTTCGGTGTGAAAATGGTATTGTTACCGAGTTCACGCTCATACTGCTCATCCCATGACAGGCCAATAAATCAGGAGATGAGTTGCGGGGCAAGTGACAGCCACTTTATTTGGAGAGCCAGCTGACTGAGGCGGTGGTGACTGGTGTCCCAAAAAACCATCTTACCCAAGTTAGAATTCAGGCTTCGCTTACACTAAAAGGGGAGGAGGGGGGTGAGGTTGGTTGTCGCAAACTTCTTGGTGTCAGAATCCTTTGTTTTTTGAGCTGTCCTTGTAATTCGGGTCACCATGTTCCTGTAAACCTCCAAGGAGACAAAAGTTATTCTCTGTCCTACAATTTTTTTTTCTCTGTATGGATGGAAAAGCACATATTTCAGAAAAAGCAACAGAATTCAAAGGTTAAAGTAAAAGAAACAGATCTAACATGGAGTCAGATTTGTTCTTCCCTATTACACTATTTTGGCTCCGTAGAAGAAATTAATGATTGGGACCTCTGTGCGGAAGTATTTAGGGATGAAGTGCATGCTACTTACTTTTAAACGGTTTGGTACACATACACAGAACGACAAAGCAAGTGGGACAAAATGCCAGAAAATGAAAATCCAGCTAGAGGACATATTGATATGCATTATGCCTTTTTTTCTCCTTCTCTTTAGGGCCATACCTGTGGTATTTGGAAGTTCCCGGGCTAGGGGTTGAGTCAGAGGTGCAGCCGCCGGCCTACGCCACAGCCACAGCAACGCGGGATCCAAGCTTCGCCTGCGACCTACACCACAGCTCACGGCAACCCTGGATCCTTTAAGCCACTGAGCAAGGCCAGGGATCAGAGCCGCATCCTCATGGATTTTAGTCGGGTTCTTAACCTGCTGGGCCACAACAGGAACTCGTGTTATACTTTTCTTTTAACTTTTCTATGGGTTTGAAATTTTTTTAAATGAAAAGTGGAAAGTAAAGTAAAAAGGAAGCAGGCGCGCTTAGGAAATGTGACAGTAACAGCGCGGCTGACTACTTTACCTAGCTTCCAAAAAGCTGTGTTCCAAACATGTACATGCAAATCCCTTGACTGGCGCTCTGAATGTGCTTCCCCCCGTCTTATTTATAACTGTCTCTCTGGGAGACAGCAATTTACTATCAAAGAAGTAATACTCCCACCCCACCAAACAACATGGGATCCAAACTGTGCCTGCAACCTACAAAGCTGCTTGCAGCAATGCTGGATTCTTAACTCCCTGAGTGAGGCCAGGGATCGAACCCACATCCTCATGGATACTAGTCAGGTTCTTAACCCACTGAGCCACAACTGGAACCCCTGAAGTCAGGCTTTTAAAGAGTATAAGGAATATCATCTTTTGGAGGAAGCGATATTCCCATGTGAGATCAGGTGAGATTAGACTGTTAGGTAGGTGCCTTGGACACCAGCTCAGGGAGGTTGGCCAGTTTTTAGTTAGTTGGTAGACAATGAAGGAACAAGGATATTTTAGGAAAAATTAACCTTGCTGGTTGTGTAGGATGCACTGAAGATAAAAGAAATTAAAATCAGGGAGACCAGTTGACAGGTTTTTGAAGATGATCCAGATATGAACAATGAAAGCCTGGACTAGGAAAGTGGCACAAGCTAGGACATGTAAAGACTGAGTGCGAGAAATGTCTTTGAAGGAAGTCTCAGCAGAATGTGGTGACTGATTTTTTAAAAGGAAGGGACTGTAGAGGGATGTGTGTAATAAGAAATATTAATAATGTCTGCAAACAAAAACAAAAACCTAATAAAATATTTTAAAAATTGGCTAAGGAGTTGAACAGGTATTTCTCCAAAGACAAATGCCCAAAAGATAGGTGAAAAAAATGTTCAACATCAGTAATCGAAATACAAATGAAAACCAATATCAGTTCACACCTATCAGGATGGCTATTACTTGAAAAAAAAGAAAAGACAACAGGAGTTGGTGAGAATGTGGAGAAATTAGATCCCTTGTACACTGTTGGTGGGAGGGCAAAATGGTGCAGCCACTTCGGGAAATGGTATGGAGTTTCCTCAAAAAATTAAAAATAGAACCGTCATATGATCCAACAATACCGCTTCTGGGAATTTATTCAAGAGAATTGAAATCAGTATTTCAAAGAGATGGTATCACTCCCATGTTCACTGCAGCACTGTTTACAACAGCAAGATAAGGAAGCAACCTAAATGTCAGTCAAAAGATGAATAAAGAAAAGTGGTGTGTGCATACGATGGAATACCATTCAGTCATTAAAAAGAAGGGAATTTCTACAATAAACAACAAATGAACGAACCTTAAAAACCTTGTGCTGGGAGTTCCTTTTGTGGCTCAGCTGTTAACGAACCTGACTGGTATCCAAGAGGACGCAGGTTCGATCCATGGCCTTGCTCAGTGGGTTAAGGATCCGGCCATGCTGCGAGCTGTGATGCAGGTGCGCATTGCTATGGCCCTGGCATAGGCCGGCAGCTGTAGCTCCAATTGGACCCCTAGCCTGGGAACCTCCATATGCCACAGGTGTGGCCCTAAAAAGAGAGAAAAGACCAAAAAAAAAAAAAAAAAACGTTATGCTGGAAGTTCCCATTATGGCGCAGCAGAAACAAATCCAACTAGTAACCATGGGGTTGCAGGTTCAATCTCTGGCCTCAATCAGTGGGTTGAGGATCCAGCATTGCCATGAATTGTGGTGTAGGTCGCAGATGCAGCTAGGATCCTCTGTGGCTGTGGCTGTGGCTCTGGCATAGGCCAGCAGCTGTAGCTCCAGTTCAGACCCTAGCCTGGGAACTTCCATATGCGGTGGGTGCAGCCCTAAAAAGAAAAAAAAAATTTGCTGAGTGAGATACCCAAAGTCATAGAAAGACAGCTACTGGTTGATTCCATTTATATGAATTATCTAAAATAGTCAATTTTATAGAATCAAAGAGTGGAATGATAGTGATTGCTGGAGTTCCCATCGTGGCTCAGCGGAAACGAATCTGACTAGCATCCAATAGGATGCAGGTTCGATCCCTGGCCTTGCTCAGTGCGTTAAGGGTCTGGCATTGTCATGAGCTGTGGTGTAGGTCATAGATGTGGCTTAGATCCTGCGTCGCTGTGGCTGTGGTGTAGGCCAGCAGCTACAACTTCAATTCAACTCCTAGCCTGGGAACCTCCAAATGCAGTGGATGTGGCCCTAAAAAGACCAAAAAATATGTGTGTGTGTGTGTGTGTGTGTGTGTGTGTGTGTATAGTGATTGCTAAGAGCTGTGGAGAGAGCAAAATAGGGAGTTATTAATCAACAGGCATAAGATTCAGTTAAGCAAGACGAATAAGCTCTAGAAATGTGCTGTACAACATTGTACATATATTGCACCCTTAAAACTACATTTTGTATTGTATTGCATGTTTTAAAATTTAAGAAGTAGATCTCATGTTAAGTGTTCCTACCACAGTCAAATAAAAATGTTCAGGTCCGAAGCCTGAGTGGAAGGAAGCAGTGATGAGGCCCGTGACAGAAATAGCTGTTTTTGTGGTGATACACAAGGAGGCTCTGACAAGACAGCCATGCGGTCACCTTTATAGCAGCTGAACAGAACTGACTGGAGATAAAGATATAAATAAAATTTCCGAGTCCCAGTTGTGGCTCAACAGAAATAATCCGATTAGTATCCATGAGGATGTGGGTTCCACTCCTGGCCTTGTTCAGTGGGTTAAAGATTCGGTGCTGCCTCGAGCTGCGGTGCAGGTCGCAGATGAGGCTAGGATCTGGTGTTGCTGTGGCTGTGGCGTAAGACGGCAGCTGTAGCTCCAATTCGACCCCTAGCCTGGGAACCTCCATATGCCGCGCGTGCGGCCCTAAAAAGAAAAGAAAAAAAGCAGAGTGGGGCGCTGAGACATTCAGAAGGATGAGCAGCCCAGCCTGACCCCCCTTACCTGGGTAACAAATATTTGGGGCTAAATACATTGTGAACCATGCTGACGCATTTTCCTCACACAGCATAGGCAGTAGCCTTTCAGGAGACCTGAGCAGGGCTATTTTCCCATTGGCCTGTTGCTTTCTCCTCTATTCCTGGGAAAAACATAGATAATGAAGCTTATTGGAATTCCCACTGCAGTGCAGTGGGTTAATCATCTGCCTTGTCTCCGTGAAGGCACCAGTTCGATCCCTGCCCAGGAGCAAGGTTAAGGATCCAGCGTTGCTGCAGCTGTGGCACACCTGGCACAGTTGTGGCAGGGCTCATATTCAACCCCTGGCCTAGGAACTTCCATATGCAGAGGGGGGATGGCGGACGGGGGGTGGGGTGGCGCAGGCAGTAGATAAAGAAAATGGAGTTTATTTTGTTTGGTGGTGAAGCTCATGTGCCCTTAACTCCTCCCTAAAGGGCAGGCAGGTCAGAAAAGTTACGGGCTAGAAAATTAAAAGTATTTGCAAAATTGTAGTTTAAGCATTATTCATGAGCAACAGCAACAACAAACGGAAGAGGATTCTCAGTGTACTCCAGCTCAAACAGTATGAGGAGGGTAGTATGACTAGGGATTGTGGAAGTGAGAATGATGACCCAGCTATTGTTTTCTGTTTATCTTTATTGCTATAGCTAGTTATTAAACTTTTTTTTTTTTTTAATCTTTTTGCCTTACATAGGGCCGCACCTGCGGCATATGGATGTTCCCAGGCTAGGAGTCCAATCAGAGTCGTAGCCAACGGCCTATGCCACAGCCACAGCAACGCAGGATCCGAGCCACGTCTGCAATCTACACCACAACTCACGGCAACACCGGATCCTTAACCCATTGAGCAAGGCCAGGTATTGAACCCGCAACCTCATGGTTCCTAGTCGGATTCATTAACCACAGAGCCACGACAGGAACTCCGCTAGTTATTAAACGTTAATAATAAATTTAACAACACAGGTTTTTCTAGGAGTCTGCCTCTTAATTGTGTCCCTGAACTTGACTGATGGAATCATTTGAGAAAAATGTAAGAGCTAGCCTTCATCGTGTTCACAAGATCCCGATGTGTCTACCTAACTGAAAGAGTAGGAAATGTACTTCACTCGGATCCTAAGGGAAGAGGGTTGAGCTTTTGTTAGTGGAGTAATGTGTGGAATCCACAGGATAATGTTTAATCTTAGCTCCACAAAACTTTGAAAGATCATGAGAAACCTATCTGGGGACGGATTTAGACAGGCGAGATCACGTCGAACAAATTATTTCTGAAAGATCTTTTCTATTCCAAAATTATTTTAAAATAAGATTCCAAACGATTGAAAGCGTTTGAAACTTTGTGTAGGTTTTTAAAAACAAAAATAGTGAATAAACTACATATCCCAGGAAGCCACGCGAGCGAAATCTCCACACTCGGCCAGTTCTCTTTACCGCGAGGTAAGTTGGGAAATGTAGTGTTCCAAGCAACCCTGCACGTGACGCACACGGAGGAAGGCCAGCGGGACTACGCCACCCGGGGCAGTACAGCGTCAAGGGGTAAATGTGTAAGGTGCTGTTTGCTCGGAATTTGGTTTCTTCAGTAGGGGGAGGACCCCCATCTTCTCCCCAACCGTGAAATTCAGTCGTCTGCTGGAACAGCTCCGGGGAAGTCCCGGTGGGTGAGGCACCCTGGTGCCTCCTCCGGTTTCCCTGTAGCCGGCCGAGAGGGGGAGAAGGTGAGAACAGCTGGGGGCTCGGAGCTTGCGCCCTACGCCCCACCCAGGCTGCGGCCGCGCGGGGAGGAAGCGCTTTCAGGTTGAGTGCAAAGTTTCCTTTTTTGCTTTTTTGTCACAGCAGCCCCAACGGACAGTAGGCGGGAATGCCAAACTTCAGTTTGTGCGGGGTCCGGAGCCAAAGGGGTTAAAACAAGCGAGTCCCCTGCTTCCTGTCTCCCTAAAACGTCGGTCCCGCTCGCCATGAGCAGCCGCGATCACCTGTTCAAAGTGCTGGTGGTGGGGGATGCCGCAGTGGGCAAGACATCCTTGGTGCAGCGGTATTCCCAGGACAGCTTCAGCAAACACTACAAGTCCACGGTGGGAGGTGAGACGTCCCTTCGCGGCCGGGGTAGGCGGGAGGCTGGGACCACGGACTCGAGCTGTGGACTCAGTTGGGGTGGGCAACGGGGGATTTGGTATCCGTGGGTCTTTCCTTGGGTCAGGAAGCGGAGGAAGGCACGCTGGGTTTGATTTGCCAGACTCCTGGGTTTCCCCATTTGGTTTTTTCCAGCCTGAGCCGACCGCCTGGAAGGAGATAAAGCTAAGGTGTGATGATAAGGAAATGGGGAAGAGAGAGATGAGAAAACGAGCAGTTGCTGCTTTTCGCTGGGGGAGCTATGAACTCAAGTCTCCTCCTGCTGCCTTGCTAGCGGTCACGAGCAAATCTCTGCCATCAGCAGATGCCTCCGAGACTCTCCAGAGAGCCTGGTTAGGTACCAGCCAGGGGCTGTTGTCCTGCCTCCCATGGGAGTTACAGACAGCTGTTGAAGGCACAGAGAAGTGTGTAACCTGGCTTCAAGGAGCCTAGCTTTGTTATGGAGAGGCCTCTGGGGAGAACCCCCTGGGCACACAATCAGATGCCTGTCAGGGCTGCTCATGAGCTGTGTGGTTTTTGTTCATTGATTGCCTAAATAAAGGCAATTTAGGAATTCTTCTTAGCGTGAAATACACCGCTTCTCTGATCTGTCTTCCCACTCCTTTTTCTCTCAAACTGGGGGCCGGGGAGATGAATAAGGGAACACCAAGAGTTAATTCATTTCATTCCAGGTTTGGCCTTTGGACTCAACTGTCTTTACAGAAATAGAAATGCCTTTTAATTAAAAGTTTAGAAGGGGAGAGCTGGTGAAGAGGGAGAGTAAAAACATTTATCTTCATTAAAAAGAACAAATTTTTTTGGCCTCGCCCACAGCACATGGAAGTTCTCAGGTTAGGGACTGAGCCAGCGTCACAGAGGTGACCCAAGCCACTGCAGAGAAAATGCTGGCTCCTTAACCCGCTGAACCACAAGAGACCTCCAAAAAAGAATTTTTTTTTTTTTTAAGGAAAGAAACTTGCAGTAATGTACATTTTGAAAATGTGTGCTGGTGTCCATTATGGAATTTTTAAAAATTAACATGCATTTAGATTGCAATTAAAAGATCCTCCTGGAGTTCTCTTGTGGCACAGCAGGTTAAGGATCTGGTGTTGTCTCTGTAGTGGCTTGGGTTGCTGCTGGGACACAGGTTCCATTTCTGGCCTAGGAACTTCCACATGCTGTAGGTAGGCCAAAATTAAAAAAAAAAAAAAAAAAAAGGAGTTTCCATTGTGGTGCAGCGGAAACGAATCCGAGTAGTAACTATGAGGTCGTGGGTCCGATCCGTGGCCTTGCTCAGTGGGTTAAGGATCCAGCGTTGCCGTGAGCTGTGGTGTAGGTCCCAGACACGGCTCGGATCCTGCATGGCTGTGGCTGTGGTGCAGGCTGGCAGCTACAACTCCGATTTGACCCCTAGCCTGGGAACCTCCATATGCCGTGAGTGCAGCCCTAAAAAGCAAAAAAGAATATCCATCAAAATTAAGTTTTAAAGTTTCAAAGATTAACATAATCTTTGAATAAAATAAAACTTTGGCTAATTTTTTCCAGTGTTTATTCTGAATTTCCCCTAGCTTTCTAGACTGTCACAGATGCAGAAAAATATATTTCCAAACATTGGAAATTATCTTATTTCCTCTTCTTTTTTTTTTTTTCTGGTCACACCCATGGCATATGGAAGTTCTGGGGCCAGGGATCAGACCTGGTCCACAGCAGCGACAATGCCAGACCCTTAACCCACTGAGCCACCAGGAGACTTTGAAAATTATCCTCTTTCTGTCCTTGCCTAAAGCCCTTCCCCCAGCCTTAACTCATGGAGTCTCAGCATCTACGGATATGAAGGAGATTGCAGTACAGCTTTAATTTTTTTTTTCTTTTTAGGGCCGCACTCACAGCATACAGAAGTTCCCAGGCTAGGGGTCGAGCTACAGCTGCCGGCCTGCTACACCACAGCCACAGCAGGATCCAAGCCCCTACACCACAGCTCACAGCAACGCTGGATCCTTAACCCACTGAGTGAGGCCAGGGATCAAACCCGCGCATGGCTGGCAGCTCCGATTTGACCCCTTGTCTGGGAACATCCATATGCCAAGGGTGCAGCCCTAACAAAGACAAAAAAAAAAAAAAAACTAAACAAAGAAATAATGAATGGGATCAAAGTTGTGTATACCGTGGGTTGTAACTGTGTTTTTGATGTGACTATGGATTTTTTTAAAGTGTAAATTTAATGCAAGCGTCTTGCCTACGTTTTCAGTGGATTTTGCTCTGAAGGTGCTCCAGTGGTCTGACTCAGAGGTGGTGCGCCTGCAGCTGTGGGATATTGCAGGTAGGCTGGGAAGAGCAGACGGGCACAAGGGAAGAAAGTTTGGTTTAACCAGCAGAGTTCTCAGAGAGAAAAGGTGGGGCCACAACACCAACATTTGTTGGTTTCTTTTTTCTAAAGTTGGCATGATTGAGCTGCTTTGAGGATGTAAGCTGCGTAGCTGTAGAGCTTTTGTAGATGTTTTCTGCTCATGTTTCGCCCTGAATACATGTAGAGAAGTCTCTGTGTGGGTTGGAGGAGCTGGTGGGGTGGCCAACTGTTCAGACCATAGGTGGGTGCTCCCACCAGAGGGAGAGAGTGCTCTCTGGGTTTAGGTGAGAAACACAAAAATAGAGACAATGATAACAGCTAATGCTTATGACGTACCAAGCGCTTTTTCTAAGCATTTACATTCCCAGACTCATAACTACTATTCTCATAACTCCTCTATGGTAAAAGCTATTGCTCCCCGCCCCCCAACACACGCACTTCACAGATGAACAATCTGAGGTCCTGAAAACTCGATCTGTCCAAAGTCACATAGATGGTCAATGACAGAGCAGGGATTTGGAGTTGGGTGATGTGGGTGCAGGATCTGGACTCACCCGCTATGCATGCTGTCCTGTTTCCCACAACGAAGACGGAAAGAGCAGGTGTCAGAGAGGGCTCCGGGGCTAGTTCTGAGCATCGCCTCTTCAAGAGCCGTCTGCTTCCTTCCCAGGCCAGGAGCGCTTCACCTCTATGACCCGACTTTACTATCGGGATGCCTCTGCCTGTGTGATTATGTTTGATGTCACCAACGCCACTACCTTCAGCAACAGCCAGAGGTGGAAGCAGGACCTGGACAGCAAGCTCACACTGCCTAATGGAGAGCCGGTGCCCTGCCTGCTCTTAGCCAATAAGGTGTGTGGCCAGTCTTGGGAAATGGCCCCTGGCCTCTGGCCCCTGGTCAGAGAATAAGTGTATCTGCAATGTACTCTGGGGCGTTCCTGTCGTGGCTTAACGAACCTGACTAGGATACATGAGAATGGGGGTTCGATCCCTGGCCTTGCTCAGTGAGTTGAGGATCCGGTGTGGTCTAAGTTACAGAGCTGTCTTGGATCCTGTGTTGCTGTGGCTCTTGTGTAGACCGGCAGCTGCAGCTCTGATTCAGTACCTAGCCTGGGAAGGGAGTTCCCGTCGTGGCGCAGCAGAAACAAATCCAACTAGGAACCAGGAGGTTGCAGGTATGATCCCTGGCCTCGCTCAGTGGGTTAAGGATCCGGCATTGCCGTGAGCTGTGGTGTAGGTCGCAGACGCGGCTCGGATCCTGCATTGCTGTGGCTGTGGCGCAGGCTGGCGGCTGTAGCTCCAATTAGACCCCTAGCCTGGGAACCTCCACATGCTGCAGGTGTGGCCCTAAAACGACAAAAGACAAAACAAACAAACAAACAAAAAACAAATACCTAGCCTGGGAATCTCCAGATGCTTCAGGTGTGGTCCTAAAAAGCAAAAAAAATTTTTTTAATTTTTAAAAAGCACCTTGGGAGTTCCCTGGTGGCCTAGTGGTTAAGGATCTGTCATTGTCACTGCTGTAGCTCAGGCCACTGCTGTGGCACTAGTTCAGTCCCTGCCTTGGGAACTTCCACATGCTGTAGGAATGGTCCAAAAGTAATAAAATAAAATAAAATACATTTTGATTATGAGTATCGAGTTCCCCTTCTCAAGCTGGCAAAATCTTATCTCCTTTCAAGAGATGTTGAGACTTTTTTGGGGAAGAATATTGACTATAGATTTTTTTTGGCTGGGGGGCGTCTTTTGAGGGCTACCCCCAAGGCATATGGAGGCTCCTGGGCTAGGGGTGGAATCAGAGCTACAGCCACTGGCCTACACCACAGCCACAGCAATGCCAGATCCGAGCTCGTCCGCAACCGGCACCACAGCTCACAGCAACACTGGATCCTTCACTGATCGAGGCCAGAGATTTAACCTGCACCCTCATGGATACTAGTCAGATTCATTTCCGCTGCGCCACAATGAGCATTCTGACTATAGGTTTAAGATGAGGCTCTTCTAGCCATTGCTGGCACTGTTTTATAGTCACAGGTATCTGAGCAATGTTCCTGTCCTCAGAAGGTTTATGGTGTCACCTTTTATTTGTTTTCTTTGCCAGTGTGATCTGTCCCCTTGGGCAGTGAGCCGAGACCAGGTTGACCGGTTCAGTAAAGAAAATGGTTTCACAGGTTGGACAGAGACATCAGTCAAGGAGAATAAAAATATTAACGAGGCGATGAGGTGAGTAGTTCATGTTCTGGGGATAGGCATGAAGATTCACCCACCTTGAACTTTCTTTTCTGTTTTTTTTTAGCTTTTTAGGGCTACACCCGCGGCATATGGAGGTTTCCAGGCTAGGGGTTGAATCGGAGCTGTAGCCGCTGGCCTACAGCCACAGCCACAGCCACAGCAACGCGGGATCCGAGCCACGTCTGCGACCTATACCACAGCTCATGGCAACACCGGATCCTTAACCCATTGAGCAAGGCCAGGGATCGAACCCGCAACCTCATGGTTCCTAGTCGAATTCGTTAACCACTGTGCCACGACGGGAACTCTGAACCTTCTTTTCTTGTTTCTAAACAAACGGGAATAGACGGAGCTACTGGAATGCCACCTTCTGAAGGTCAGGGGTGCTGCTGTCTTCTCTCCCGAGATAGCTAGGGACAGGGGGGCACCAAAATCCTGTGGCTGGCTCTACTGAATGCCATCTGGTGGTAAGATAGACAAGGTCTAGAGCTCCCTTGTGGAGCAGCAGGTTAAGGATCCGGTGTGGGCCCTGCAGCGGCTCGGGTCACTCTTGTGGTACGGGTTCCATCCCTGGCGCGGGAACCTCCATATGCTATAGGCACAGGCGATATCTGCCATTGCTCCCTTTCCTCCATCCGGATTCTCAAGCTTATTTTTTGTTTGTTTTTTAGAGTCCTCATTGAAAAGATGATGAGCAATTCCAGAGAAGATATCTCTTTGTCCACCCAAGGGAACTACATCAACCTGCATACCAAGCCCAGCTCCAGCTGGACCTGCTGCTAGCAGCGTTTGGCTTGTTTCCCCTCCCAGTCCCAGGAGGTCTTTCTCTGCCTTTTGGTGACCTGTACATTTGAACAGGTCATTTTACTAAGTACATTTGACCTGTCTCTTGGCAACTGTTGGGTAAGGAGGGCCATCATCACTAAGAAAAGACACCTCGGACCCTTGTGTGTTTCTGCTTCTCCTGCAAGTTGCCTCTTGCTTGCAGCTGGCTCCAGGGGCTCAGTCAGTGCCCCTCTGTAGAAGAACAATTGTCTAACCCCTCAATTTATGAGCTGGGATTTTGTAGGAAGGATTAGAAGTCACCATCTATATTTTAAGGATCATCATTCTCATCTGCTTTTGAGTGGATTTTTCCATTGGGTGTATATTGATATCTCCATCTGATAGGACTTCAGGTTGCAAGGAAAATGAGATCCAAGGTCATTCCCCCAATTCCTTGTAGGTCATTGGTTTCAGATTCTTTTTGTCTTGGACTTTGAATTGAACCATCAGATTCTGAGCTTCAGGAAGAGTGGGGCTAGATATCTATGCGTTTGGGGCTACTGAAGGTCAACCAAAAGTCACTGTATTTTTTTAAGCTTCTAAAGACACAATGAGCTTTCTCTTGTCTTGGTTTTAATAGTAAGCTTAGAGTTCCCGCCGTGGCACTGTGGGGTAATGACCCAGTATTGTCTCTGTGGCAGCTTGGGTTCGATTCTTGGCCTGGTGCAGTGGGTTAAGGATCCAGCATTGCTGCAGCTGTGACGAAGGTCCCAGTGGCAGCTCAGATTTCATCCTTGCCAGGGAACTTCAGTAGGCCACAGGTGTGGCTGAAAAAGAAAAGAAAAAAAGCCAAGCTTTGAAACTGTCTGTCTTGTGTGAGGGGAGGACCTCTTTCTCCAAAGAAATGAATTCTTACGTTAAGATTTTCTACCATGTCTCTCCCAGTGGAATGGGGGCAGGGTTTGCGGGCTTCAGGGTTGATGTCTTTTTTTTTCTTTTTTTTTTTTGTCTTTTTAGTGCTGCATCTGCAGCATATGGAGGTTCCCAGGCTAGGGGATCTAATTGGAGCTACAGCCGCCAGCCTACACCACAGCCACAGCAACACAGGATCCGAGCCACATCTGTGACCCACACCATGGCTCACGGCAACGCCGGATCCTTAACCCACTGAGCAAGGCCAGGAATCGAACCCGCAATCTCATGGTTCCTAGTCGGATTCGTTTCCGTTGCGCCACGATGGGAACTCCTGGGTTGATGTCTTGCCGCATAACACTGAAAGGGCCTTCAGTTGGCTGTGGCGCCCTGGTCTGTTCCTTTCAGCTCTGGGAGTCTGAAGGGAAGAAGAGGGAGGGGTTAACAGATCAAAATCCTGTGGGGCCGCTTCCTAGGAGCACTATCGGTGGCTCACACTTAATAGCCATAGAAAACAAATGACATGTGTAGACCTTTGCCTGCGCGTGGAGAGTAGATAGACAGAAAATCATTAGGTAATTTAAGTGCTAAATTGGGTAGAGTTTTTAAGGATCAAATCACTTCTAGAGGGTTTAATTTGTTAAACTCACAGGATGGTGATTTACAACCTACTCAAAGTTCTGAATATTCTTAGCGAGCTCAGAGGCTTAGGGCCCTTTGTGAGACCCTGATCAGAATAAGTGTTCTAAGTCGATGCTTCCATCCAATCTGACAGATCAGAACCACCTGGGAAATGTGTGTACAATTTTAAAAATAAATTGTTTTGAGACTTTTTTGTTTCCCGGCCTCCAACCTGTTGAATCAAAATATCCAGGCGTGAAGCCTGGGAATTTGTTGTTGTTCTTTTGTTGTTTTTCACATCTTTCCCAGGTCATTCTGCTCAGCCCAGAGCGGAAACCATAGCTGGAGAATGTGGACAAGATACAGAGACCCAGGCCTTCCCTTCAGAAATGACCTTGGGCTTCTGTAGCCTCTGTTCGCTCTCCAGGCGATCGTGACACATGCCGGCCTTTGAAAAGCACTGTCCTAAGAGAGAGCAGAGGCCCAAGAGCAGAATCAGCGGTTTGTTTTTAATGCCGATTGTTATACATTTTGCACAGTCCTTGGACACCTCCAAGTTCTCTTTTGTATTAACCCTTTTTGGGTAGGGTCTTTATTACAGTGATTCTGAAAATAATAGTGGACTAAGAAGTTCTCTGTGAGAAGAAAATTGATTTTTTTATTCACTGGTTTGAACCCCTGCAAAATCACAAATAAATGGAAAAAAGTATTACATTCATAGTAGTTACTGGCCTTGAATGTGAATTTGGTAAAGTGTTATTTTATACTGATAGGGTATTATGGTAATGGTAAATTTTTAAAATACATTCTTTAAAAATGAAGGTAAATGATTTTTTTAGTTACCTGTCAATTTACTAATACCTCATTCCAGTTCAGTACTTGATGTTGCTTTCCAAATACTGCTTGGAAATGTAATCATTTTCAAAAATTGAATATGCTTTCTTTTCCCATTGCCTGACAGGATAGTCCTGCCTTTTCAAGCATTGCTGGCGGCTGGCCTGCCAGCCCTTCTGGATATTCTCTCCCAAGTGTTGAACAATTGGGCCCTGAAACTAATTAAAGAAGAAATTGAAATATAACTAATTCCTCTCCATGTCCCTACCTATAAAGGAAAGGGAAAGCGATTAAAATAAGGAAGAAGAGGAAGTTCCCATCGTGGCGCAGCAGAAACGAATCCAACTAGGAACTATGAGATTATGGGTTCGATCCCTGGCCTCGCTCAGTGGGTTAAGAATCCCACGTTGCCGTGGCTGTGGTGTAGGCCGGCAGCTACAGCTCCTGTTAGACCTCTAGCCTGGGAACCTCCATATGCCGCAAGTGCAGCCCTAAAAAGCCAAAAAAAAAAAAAAAGATGTAAAAATATGAGTTCCCATGGTGGCTCAGGGGATTCAGGACCTGACATTATCTCTGTGAGGATGGTAGTTCGACCCCTGGCCTTGCTCAGTGGGTCAAGGATCTGGTATTGTGGCAAGCTGTGGTGTAGGTTGCAAATGTGGCTCAGACCCAGTATTGTCATGGCTGTGATTCGATCCCTAGCCTGGGAACTTCCATATGCTGCAGGTGCAGCCTTAAAAAAAAAAAAAAAAAAAAACTAAAAATCTCCATGATAGGTATTCTGTAAAATGCAGTGACTAGATTGCGCAAGGAAACAAGCCTCAGTGCCCTTTTCTCCTTCACCCGTTTCTCCTTCACTAAGGAAGTATAGGAAAAGGCCTCAGCTGTGTACATGACTCATTTATTGAAGCCAAATAATCCCCAAAGCTGCCAGCTGGAATAGGTAGGAAGCCACTAGAAAATGTGCATTGGAAAGAACTTCACATGTATTTTTGATTCAGCCATAGATACCAGAGACTAGAGAATAATCTACATATGGCCTTTGTTGTTGTTAGGAAAGCCCTGCCTTCTCTTTGGCAAGCATAATCTGAATTCTCTCCAGTTTTATTTGCAGTTTCAGTATAATAATGGTATTGCTCTGCTTTAGGGTTCTCCAGGGAAACAGAACTAATAATATATACACATGTATGTATGCATGTGTAGTCATACATGTACACACACTCATATATGTAAAGAGATTTCTTACAAGAATTTGTCTCGTGATTCTGGAGACTGGCAAGTCCAGAAGCCGTGGAGCTGATGTCCCAGTTCAAGTCTCTAGGCTGGTGCATGGGAAGAGCTGATATTCCACTTCAAAGGTTACCGGGCAGAAGAATTCTCTCTTAGTCAAGACAGGGTCAACCTTTTGTTCTATTCGGGCCTTCAACTGATTAGATGAGGCCCACCCACATTAGGGAGAGCAATCTGCTTTACTCCATCTATTGATTTAAGTATTAATTTCAGCCACAAAGACCTTCACAAAAACCCCTGGAATAATGTTTGGTCAAATATCTGGGCACATCATAACCCCATCAAATTGACACATGCAATTAACCCTGACATGTATGTTACCTTACCGTGTGATGGTGCTGTTTTGATACTTTTTCTTCACTGTCAAGTTTAATTTGATTCACACTCAAAAGTCCATCTGACTAAGGGCTAACTGCATGGAGTTTTATGGTTTGGGGTTTTTTTTTTTTTTTTTTTGTCTTTTTTGGGCCGCACCCATGGCATATGGAGTTTCCCAGGCTAGGGATCGAATCAGAGCTGTAGCTGCCAGCCTACGCCACAGCCACAACAACATGGGATCCGAGCTGCGTCTGCATCCTATACCACATCTCACAGCAATGCCAGATCCTTAGCCCACTGAGCAAGGCCAGGAATCGAACACCTGCATCCTCATGGATACTGGTTGGATTTGTTTCCACTGAGCCACGATGGGAACTCCCTAACTGCATGTTAATGGAAGTAAAGAGCAGGAAACCGATAGGAAAGGAGGAGATAAGATAAATACGCTATCATTTTTCATGATTTAAGAAGGGCAGCCCAGAAGCACTGGGTACCAATGCCTGATTTGGTATAAACTCGTCCTTCAGATCTGAGTTGGATATGTGTCTCGCACTATCCTGAAAATAAAAAAAGCAAGCAATTCTTCCTATTTTATGTTTCAGGGAACAAATATCTCAAAATCTGAATGGCAGCTGGTTAAATTTGTAATAAAGCCAAGACATAACCGCAAATCTTCCAATTCCCCATCTCCTTTCTGTCATTTAGGTGTCTGGGAAGGCTTTGACCTGAAAAACCTATTTTAGAAAAGAAGCCCAGACATTTAGAGAAACAGAACTGGTCCCTTTTGGGTTTGAAACTTTTTGTTTGTGTTAGATAGATTTTTGAGACCATATTTAGGTGTGGATAGAGATGTGAATGGTTAAATTGGGGACCAAATTAAGTGCAGTTTGAAGAGCATGCAGTGCAGATATGTCCTGAGATGTTTGACAAGTTTCACTTGCTAAGATACATCACCCAAATGCAGTGACTGTCATTTAATTTTGATTATTAGCTTTCTTGTTTGCAAGGACAGAGATTTTAAATTTTTAATTCTTTTCCATTATAGTTGATTATAAAGTGTTGAATATAGTTCCCCATGCTATACAGTAGGACCTTGTTTATTTTAAATATGCAAATATAGGGATTTGAACAACAATTCCCTTTTCCTTTCGTGTGTGTGTCTTTTTCTTTTTCTTTTTTTTTTTTTTCTAGCACCACACCCGTGGCATATGAAGGTCCCCAGGCTAGGGGTCGAATGAGAGCTGTAGCTGCTGGCCTAGCCACAGCCACAGCAACGCCAGATCCTTAACCCACTGAACGACGCCAGGGATCGAACCTGCATCCTCATGGATACTAGTCAGATTTGTTTCCACTGAGCCAGGACAGGAATTCCTCCATTTTCAACCGTTGCTGCCAGCAGCACACATCTGAATGTTTCTGTAAGCCAAGTACACGTTCTTCTAAGCACTTCACGTGAATTATTTTTATTTTCACAGTGACCCTATGATTCTACATATAGAGACACAAGGCACAAAAATTAAGACTTTGCTCAAGGTTATGGGAGGTGGGGGGATGCACTGTGGGTTTGGGACACAAAATCTATCAAATTGACTTATGATTTGTGTACACCTATAATTGAAATAAATTCATTGTTATAAAAAAAAAGACTTTGCTCAAGGCTAGACATCTAGCAAGTGGCAGACTGATTTTTAACCTTGAGCAGTCTGACTCTAGAAACTTCCTTCACTGCAGTACACTGCCCCTCATTTTGTATGTGTGCGTTTTGGTGGTTGGCATCCTCGAAGTTTTCCCACAAAAGGAATTTTCACTGTACTGAAAAAGAACAATTTATTAAGTGGGTATATAGCTTTCCAAATACTTTTATAATGAAAATTTTAAATCTACTCATTAAGGGAAATGGAGCAACCCAAACATAACCTCTGTTTACATTCTGATAAATTTGTGTTCAATCCATTTTTCTTTTTTTTCTTTTTCTTTCCTTTTTTTTTTTTTTTTTGTCTTTACAGGCACATCTGCAGCATATGGAAGTCCCCAGGCTAGGGGCAAATTGGAGCTGCAGCTGCCATCCTACACCACAGCCACAGCAACACCAGATTGAGCCACGTCTGTGACCTACAGCGGCAAACCCAATCCTTAACCCGCTGAGTGAGGCCAGGGATCGAACCCACATCCTCCATACTAGCTGTTTTCTTAATCTGCTGAGCCACAACGGGATCTCCTCAATCCATTTGTTATGCAAATATTTTTTTTCGTATAATTATATTCACACTTAAATCCTTTTTGATTCCATAATTTTTACGTATCCGGTATTACAGTAGGAGTTGTGAGGGATAGAAAGGTCTGTGCCATAGACGTTCAAAGAAGGTCAAGAAAGATTTCTTAAAGGGAAGTAGGACATGAGATGGATACAAATCGAGAAAGAGAATGATAAGATTTTTTCTTGGGGAGGAAAGGGGGTTTACAATTTTTTTTTTTTTTTTTTTTTTGTCTTTTGTGATTTTGGGACCACACCCGCAGCATGTGGAGGTTCCCAGGCTAGGGGTCTAACAGGAGCTGTAGCCGCCGGCCTACACCACAGCCACAGCAACGCGGGATCCGAGCCACGTCTGCAACCTACACCACAGCTCACGGCAACGCCGGATCCTTAACCCACTGAGCGAGTCCAGGGATCGAATCTGCAACCTCATGGTTCCTAGTTGGATTCGTTTCCACTGCGACATGATGGGAACTCCAACGACAGAAATTTATTATTTTAGAATTCTGGAAGTCAGACATCTGAAATGGGTTGCAGTGGTTTAAAGTCAAGTTGTTGGCAGGACTGCGTTCATTTTCTTACCCTTTCTGGCTTCTGGAGGACATGCACCTTCCCAGGCTCATGATCCCCTTCTTCTGTCTTCAAAGCCAGCAATGGCTTTCTCGCATCTCATCACTCTGACCCTTCCTGTCCCCCTCTTCCACTTTTAAGGACCCTTGTGATTGCATTGGGCCCACCCGGATAATGCAGCTTAACTTCATATTAAGATCAGCAGATTAGCAATCAATCTAATTCCCCTCCCCATATTCACAGGGTCCAGAAATTAGGTCATGGACATTTTTCAGGGACTGTTATTGTGCCTACCACAGATACGAAAACTGAGGAGCAGTGGGTTAAAGAACTCGTCTGGAGGCACATAACGAGCTTAGAGCAGGGCCAAGAATAAACATTCGTTTTAAAATTCAAGTAGCACAGACCTTTTTTAGACAGAATTCTTTTGTCATTTCGACCTCTAAAAGACAACTTGATTAGCGTATGAATATTTTTCCAAGTTTTTCTCTCCATATGCAGTCTCAGCTGTATCACCCCTTCCCCTTTAGAAGAAAAAAAAAGCTCGTATAAGGTTTTCTGCAACTTGCTTTTTTCTTTTTAATGTATCTTGGCTATCTCCACACGTAAGAACATACAGTTCTACCTTCTTCCTTTTAATTGCTGCACAGGATTGTATGGATGTGTTATAATTTACTTGACCAGGTATCTATTAGTAGATATTTGGGTTATGTATTTTTCCTCTTTTACAAACAGTGTCACAAACTAACACCTTTCTATATTTATAAACTTATGTGAAATCTTCTTTAGGAGCTCCTAGAAGTAAGCCAAAGCGTATACACACTCTTTTAAATATAGTGCTAGATTTCCCTCCAAAATGTCCATACCAATATATATTCCCAGCAATAGGACCTGAGGGCCAGTTTCCTTTATCCTTAACAAGATGTTTTCAGCCTTTACCAATGTGATTAGTGAAAAAAAATTTTTTTTTAATTTTTTTGTTACAAGTGAGCATATAAACGTAATTGTCATTTGTATTTCTTCTGTTAGTTATATATTTGTATCCGGTGTCTGTTTTGATTCTGTTATCTTTTTCTTATTGCTTTTGCAAAAGCTCTTTGTATATTAAGGATATTAGCTTTTTGTCACATGTAAATATTTTCTGCAGTTCATGGAGAGATTTTAAGCTGAGTCATATTAGATTTGTGCTAGAGAAACCTCTCACGTAGTAGCTTAAATACTAGTATAAAGCTTTCAGACTTTATTATGGGAGCTGTAAGGACATATTGAAAATTTGAGTATAGGGATTCCATAAACGCTGGGCTTTAGGAAGGTAGCATTGTCTGCTGTATCTACCACAGATTACCAAAAAAAGCAGAGAAGAAAGGATTTCCCATTGTGGCTCAGTGGTAACGAACCCGACTAGTATCCATGAGGACACGAGTCCGATCCCTGGCCCTGCTCAGTGGATTAAGGATCCAGCATTGCTGTGAGCTGTACTGTAGGTCGCAGATGCGGCTCAGATCTGGCATAGCTGTGGCTGTGGCGTAGGCTGGCTGCAGCTCCGATTAGACTCGTAGGCTGGGAACTTCCATATGCTGCAGGTCTGGCCCTGGAAAACAAAAATAAATAAATAAATAAATAAATAAATAATTGAAGAGTGCATTGTTTTAAAAAACAGAAGAGAACCTGTTGCAGTAGTTTAAGTGTGAATGGTGACCGTAGACACAGCAAGTGAAAAGTGAATTTCAGAAATGCAACGAAGAAAGAATCAAGAGGTTTCCTCGTGGAAGACTGACACTGAGGTGTCGGGGTGGATTCAGTAGCACCAAGGACCTGAGCTCAGGTGATGAGGGAGAATATGCTGCTGATAGAAATGGGGGAGTCAGGAAGAGAATGTGAGTAGGAGAGAGAATTTGTTTGGCATACATATTTACTTTTTTTTTTTTGCTTTTTAGGGCTGCACCTGCAGCATATGGAGATTCCCAGGCTAGGGGTCCAATCGGAGCTACAGCTGCTGGGACTTTTATAACGCTGTACTTGCCCACTAAAAAGTAAACCAGAAGTTCAAGTCTTACATTACTTCCTTCCTAAGAGACTGTTTGTTGAAAGGCTGAGTGAATAAACAAGCAAATAGAGGGAAGATGTCAGCTGAAGCTGAGGTGAAGAGCTAGCTTGTCTGTGCCCCTCGCCTTAGAAGAGGAAAAGCCTCCTTCATTCAGTGGCCATCTAAACTATAATGCCAAGGCCCGGAAAACCTGTTCTGAACTTTCCACCTGCCTGGACATGTAAACTATGGCCAGTTCCTTTCACTGCCTAATAAATGAGTAACAAGAATTCCTCTGCCTCCTCTCACAATAACAAATAATGGTATTTGCTAAAATAATAGCAATCTGACCTAAAAAAAGAGCTTCCCGCAAAGTCACTCATGATCACTGCACTGGCATCCTGACAATAATATGGATGACAATACACTTAGTTAAAACATATTCGGACACTCACTAGGGTGACTAATAGCAAAACAAAACGAAGAAGTTCCCTGGCTCAGCGGGTTAAGAACTTGACTAGTATCCATGAGGATGTCAGTTTGATCCCTCCCCTCGAGCAGTGAGTTAAATGATCTGTCATTGCCACAAACTGCAGAGTAGGTTGCAGATGTGGCTCGGATCTGGTGTTGCTGTGACTGTGGTGTAGGCCGGCAGCTACAGCTCTGATTTGCCCCTGAGCCTGGGAACCTGCAGATGCGGCCGGTGAGGCCCTAAAAAAGACAAAACAACCAAAATAAGTGTTGGCAAAATGAGGAGAAACATGGTGCCCTGTTGGTGGGAATGTTAAATGGTATACTTGCTGTGGAAACTTGTATGGCGATTCCTCAAAAAATTAAAAATAGAATTACTATATGATCTAGCAATTCCACTTCTGGGAATTCGATTCCCCAAAGAACTGAAACCAGGATGAGTAAAGAAGAGATATTTATACACCATGTTCACAGAAGCAATTATCCACAATAACCAAAACCTGGAAGTGACCCAACGGTCCGCTGACAGTTGAATGGATAAACAAAACATGATATATATATATACATAAATATCTATATCTATATCTATATATATATACAATGAAACATTATTCAGCCTTTAAAAGAAAATTTTGATGCATGCTACAACATGAATGAATCTGGAGGCCATTATGCTAAGTGAAATAAGCCAATCACAAAAGGACAAATGCTGTATGATTCCACTTATGTGAGTTTCCTTGAGTCGTGAAATTCATGGAAGACAAGATATAGAAACGTAGGTACTAGGGGCTGGGGAGAGAGGGACTGGGGAATCAGAATTTAATGAGTACAGGGTTCATTTGGGGAAGATGAAGTTCTGGAGATGGATGGCGCTGATGTGAATGTACCTGATGCCCTAAACTACAAAATAAAAATGGTTAAAATGGTAGTTCCCCTTGTGGTGCGGTGGTTAATGACTCCGACCAGGAACCATGAGGTTGCAGGTTCGATCCCTGGCCTCGCTCAGGGGGTTAACGATCTGGCATTGCCGTGAGCTGTGGTGTAGGTTGCAGACACGGCTCGGATCCCACACTGCTGTGGCTGTGGCGTAGGCTGGCAGCTACAGCTCCAATTAGACCCCTAGCCTGGGAACCTCCATATGCCACGGGTGCAGCCCTAGATAAAGGCAAAAAGTCAAAAAAAAAAAGAAAGAAAGGTTAAAATGGTGAATTCTATTTATGCTATTTAATTTTATTTTTTAGGTTCGCACCCGTGGCATATGGAGGTTCCCAGGCTAAGGGCTGAATCGGAGCTGTAGCTGCTGGCCTACACCACAGCCACAGCAATGCCAGATCCTTAACCCACTGGGCGAGGCCAGGGCTGGAAACCTCCTGGTTCCTAGTCGGATTTATTTCTCCTGTGCCACAATGGGAACTGCCCTCTTTTTTAATTTTTTGATTTAAACTATCACCACCAACATTCAGGAGAGAAAGGGTGGGAGTTCCCTTTGTGGCTCAGTGGTTAATGAATCCGACTAAAAACCATGAGGTTGCGGGTTCGATCCCTGGCCTTGCTCAGTGGGTTAAGGATCTGGCGTTGCCGTGAGGTGTGGTGTAGGTTGCAGACGCGGCTCGGATCCCGCATTGCTGTGGCTGTAGTGTAGGCCGGCAGCTACAGCTCCTGTTAGACCCCTAGTCTGGGAACCTCCATATGCCGCCGGTGCGGCCCTAGACATAAAGGCAAAAAGACAAAAAAAAAAAAAAAAAAAAAAAAAAAAAAAAAAAAAAAGGAGAGAAAGGGTGGAGTGATGTGGAAGAGGAAATATAACTTGTTTAATGCTGCCGTTCTCTTCCCTTAGGGAAGCCAGATTTCACAAGGGGAGACTTTCAGGAGGTGATAGTGGTGGGTTTGTTTATTTATGGAGTGTATCTTCAGTTGGTTATTAACAGACTGCCTGTGACAGGGACTGAAGTCTATTTTACAATGGTGGGGTACACACCGGCCATTCCCATGTTCACAGATTTAAACGGAATAATCTGAGTTATCCTCAGCTATTTCACTTGTTTCTCGAGCCAGCTGCTCCTCCATCCCCATCCAGTTACAAGGGACCGAATTTAACAAATACTTACGTTGCGCTTACTGTGTGCTGGAGACTGTCCTAAAGCCTTTTCACATATCAATTCATTTAATCCTAATAATCCCATGAGTTAAGTATTATTGTTCCCCATTTCACACATGAGAAAACTGAGGCAGGCCCAGAGAAGTAAAGTTATACAGCTATTCAGTAGCGGACCTGAGGTTCAGTCTGAAACACCTTCTGGTCCAGAGCTCCTGCCCCTAATCATCTGGCACCCCCAAGTGATGCTCATTACTGGGATTTTAAAGACCCCAAAGTGATCTCAAGGGGCAGAATAGAGAATGGAAATTGGTTGTGAAGTTGTTCCTTGATTATGATCCTGCCTCTCTGGTCTAGCAGCGGTCGGGCTCCTGAGGGCTAATGCTGAAGCACGGAGAAGAGGTTTGTGGATTTAAGGTCAAATTTTTTGAACCTATGGAATTTCCCTCCAATTCAGAAGCAGCCCCTTCCTGACGAATCAGCTGCCTATCCCACAGATTTTGCTATTAGTGGAGTTTCTAAATGATCAAGCCAGGTGAAGTGATACATCATTAAACTAACATTAAATGACATTGAACCTTTCGTAAATCTTTTTTCCTAGTCCTCCTAAGATGCGATCCAAGACGAATCTGCAACGCTGGAGTGGAAACCAGGGGGCGGGCCAAGCAGCGACCATTTTTGTTTTGCGGCCGTGCGCTCTCAGAACATCTTGACTAACAGGATCTCACGGAGGAGGCGGGGCCTATCACTGAGAGGGGTGGGGCCTGAGAGACGTGATGATTCAAACGGACTAACGAGCTCGGCGCATCTGGCAGAAGCCACCAATGACCGGTCGCGTTGGGGCGGAGCCCATAGGCCCTAGCGGGTTTGGTTGTACCGCGGCTTTGGCGCATTTTCGGCTGGTTTGATTCATCCATTTTGAAGAGACGGGGGAGCGGGGGGCTCGTCAGATTAAGGGGCCCTGAACCTAGGAGCGGCGGAGTTTGAGAAGCCAGCAGCTCGGGGTTCGGCGGCAGCGGCCCTATCGGCCGAAGTTGGGGGGGGTGGGGCGCCGAGCGCGCGGGGTGGGGGGGGTCCTGGTCTTTGGCTTCTCGACTCGGTCCTGTTTCGACAGCGAACATGTCTCGGCCTGTCAGGTCAGTGCGGAGTCCGAGGCCTGGAACGGGTTGGAGGGGGTTGGGGTGAGTGGTGAAGGAGTCGGGGACAGAAGCCTAGAGTGGGCCTTCCCCTGTGCCACGCGCGGCCTTCTCCTTTTCGGGGCCCGCGCGCGCCCTTGAGCGTGGGGGGCCTTGCTGGCGCGCGGGGCTGCGTGGGGGTGGCGGCCGCGCGCTTCTGCGCGCGCTTCTCCCCGCCCCGCGCTGCTGCAGGGCTCGGGGCTGCTCTGCTGCCTCCCCCACTCGTCGCACTGGAGCGGGCGGGGTGTTCCCTGAACCGCCAGCGGCCGGAGGGGGAGGGGTGTGAAGTCAGTGCCCCCACCCAGGCCCCACCTCCTCCGGGCCGGCCCCTTGGAGCCGGCGGGGGTGGGGGACCTGCGGACTCGGTCTCGGCCCCCTCCATAATTGAGGGGGGTGGGGGAAGACAGCCCTATACCGCCAATGGTTTACCCCTTCCCCCTTCGGCTTGCGTGGGGCGGGGGGGAACTCAGCCCTCTTTCTCCAGCGGACGGGGGTGTTCCTTGCAGAGGGGGAGGGGCAGCCCTGCCGCCGGGCCCCGCCTCCGCCCTCCAGGGTCGCAGCGGGGCCCCGCCTCCCGGATCGGGCCGAGCGTGGGCGGGACCCGTTCTTTTCCCCTCCAGCCAAAGTGAGTTCCGGACTAGGCCCTGGAAAATGACTGCTGCTTCTCGCCCAACTCGGGAGTTTTGAGTGGGTTAACTCCTTCCCCCACACCCCGAGTTCGCTTTTCCCTCCGGCTAGGAATGTCCTTCTTCGGGGAGATGTCCCCTACTCAGGGAGGTGCGGGTTAACTGTACGACCCAAATCCTGGATGGTTCACGTTCCCGCTCTCTCTCTCCTCTTAGCAGCGTACACGTCTCGCATGTTTTTGTAACCTTATCTTTATCCCGAATAACTTTAATAATAAACGGGCTAGATTTGGTTAATCGTTAAGACTTTATTCTGAGAATTTCAACAAGTTTGCTGTTACCCCAGCGGACAGTGGAATCGCCCTTTGCCGTCTACTCCTGGCTCTTGTATGGAATGTGCCATTTGTGGAGGGGTGTGGCTTACTCCGATCTGTTGAGGCCTTAAGGAGAGCTGTTGCAAATAATTTTTTTTTAATGTAATATCTTTGACGCTTTCAACGTAAGGTATTGGCTACTTGGCGTAGCGTTTTCTGGATAAATAGGTAAAGGTTTAGTTTTTTAATGCTTTAATAGTTGTTGCTTCCCCTTCATTCCAAGTTTTGTGAAAAACGGAAGTATTTTGACCTAGAGTTCTTAAAGGGAGGTTTGGAACCCCGGGAAGGGTTTTGTTCCACACCGTTCTGTTTCCAGACTAGATCATCCACCTCCAGCTGGTGGTAGTATGGGCTGCCTACGCTTGGGGGTGGTCATGAGGAGGGTGCTACTACTGACCTCTTTTCTGCCTCCTAATTTCAACCCCAATCTCCGTTAACTCAACATCGCCACCGGGAAGAGTTTTGCCGACTATTGGGCCCGGAATCTGAATAGCTATTTCAGATTATGGTATGAATGTTTTGGGGGGGCATACTTATTGACCACTGTATCCCATCAGATTATGTACAGATTTTCTTAAGGATTAGGACAAGGAGACAATATCATAATAAAGATTTATTTCATCTGGATTGGATTGTCTGGTGAAATTGGACTTTTTTTAAATAATTGGACTTTTTAACTACAGTTCACTAGGTTTTGGTGACTTAATTTTTTTGTTGTAACTCTTACTCATCTGCCTGAGTTTGTGTTCCCAGATTCAGATGTGGGAAAACGAACAGAACTTTTTTTTTTTTTCTTGAAAACTTGGATTTTTAATATCAGGTGGAGATTAAATATATTAAGTACACTATATCAGTTTTTCTGACGGCATTGGGATTTGTGCAGTTTTTTCTTGCTCAGTATGTTAAAAGTAATTTTAAGTATTTATTTGCCCCAATTGAAGAATGAAGTTAATATATTGTGGGCTTTTGGGGGTCACTTTTCAAATTATTAACTTCAAAGCAACTTGGTTTCTGATTATATATTTTAGTGATGAAGTCTTTGTAACTATTTTTTTAAAAGTCTCTAACATACCCTTGACCAATAATAAAGCAGAAATAATCAAACTTGAGTTTGGTGGTTTGTTAAATTTTGCAATAAAGAAAATTCTGTCTTAGGAAAGTGCTTTTGTTTCAAGGTGTAATTGAAGAATCTGTGTGCTTGAGGGAATTTAACAAAAAAAGATAGATGTTGACCCAACATCAGAATGATCAACCTTATTTAAAAAAACAGTGGAGTTTCCTGGTGGTTATGGATCCAGTCTGACAATCTGACATTGTCACTGCTGTGGCTCAAGTTTGGTCCCTGGCCCAGGAACTTCCACGTGCCTTGGGCATTGCACCCCCCCCCCAAAAGAATAAAGACGAAACAAAAGAGCACATGTTGGTAAATATCTGTGTCCTTAAATCTTGTTCTGGGGTATGTTTCTGCCCTTAGGCCTGTATATAATTTTGAGGGTTTTCTACTATAACTATTATTCATATTCATTTTCATATTAACCTAAGCCTTTAAAGAAGATTTAGAAATGTACTAATGGCTGCTTGACACCGGTGTTTGCAGATGAATGGAATGATGACTTGGTCAGTTACAACAGAGTTTTCCATAGACCTGTATGCAACACATATCTTAAGTAGTTTTGTTCATGCTCCTTTGGTGTCTTCACCTTTTATGGTATCTGACTCATTGATCAGTGAGAGCTCAGATATTGTAGGACTTGGATTCGAATTTATAGCATAAAATTACAGTCTTAAGAGCCAGAAATCAAGGCAAATTCTTTTACAAGTGACCTAATGTGGGGATCTGGACTAGTGAAGTGCCTTGCATCACACACTAGTAGATGCCAAGATTGGGCCTAGAACTTAGATTTCTTAATTTCTAGTCCTGCTTATCCTTATCCTCCCCACTTTCTGCATTATCACTTTCCTTCTGCCAGATAAGTATTGATGTCATTGTAGCATATGGCACTTTTAACTTTTCAAAGTGTTTTCATGACCCTTATCCTTGTGAATTAGGAAAGAAAATGCTATTACTTGTAAAAGATGAGAAAGAAAGCTCAGAGATTACTGACTTGCCCAGACTAGAAACCAAGTTTTTTGAAATTCAGTTTGGTATATTCTCCAGAGATCCTCTTCCCTAATTGAAAATGGTCCAAGTCACTCAGATCAAGCTATTTGCTCCTTTCTTAATAACAGAAATGCACTTGACGTCTTTTGTTTAGTACTTGAGATTGCAAGGAACTTCTAACATGGAAAGCATAGGTTCTTACAGACGTATATAAAAACTGTTCTGTATGTTTATAATTATGTTGAGAATTAACTGCCTTCCCAAGATTCCAAATTGCTTTTCTTTGCAAAGAGAATTTTGTTTGGATTGTGTCTGCATTCTAAAACTTGATACTCTGTCTTAAACAGAAAATTAGTTTCAAAAAGGCCTCCGTTAAAGGGAAAACTTGGAAACCTGAAAATTTAAGATAGCTTTGACTTTATGATACCAGGTATACACAGGAAGGCACTTAAAAGTTTAGTATACTAGTAAATGTGGTTTTAGCTGAGGCCTGATTCCTTGTTGTTTCTTCTTACTCTCTGTGTCCAGATTGTGTGTGTGTGTGTGAGAGAGAGAGAGAGAGAGGTGTGATTTTATTAACCTTAGACCTGTACATTTGTTACTTATGTGTCACTTTCCTCTAAAAAGGCATAAACACAGAGTTCACATTGCGCCGCAGCGGTAACCGAGTCAGACTAGTATCCAGGAGGTTGTGGGTTTGATGCCTGGCCTTGGTGGATTAAGAATCAGGCATTGCCCTTAGTTGTGGGATAGGTTGCAGACGCGTTCCTGTGGCTTTGGCGTAGGCTGGTAGCTACAGCTCCAATTCGACCCCTAGCCTGGGAATTTCTGTATGCCTTGGGTGCAGCCTAAAAAGACAAAAAAATAAATAAAAAGGCATAAACTTTTCTGTAGTTTTTACCTTCAAAGGTAGTCACCTAATAACTTGCAAAACCTGAATAGGGGGGGAGTTAATTTTATAACAGCCCTTTACAAAGTATTCCACATTTTCCAACATATATGTATATTTAATCTGAAAATTAGAATAAGAATGTTTGTTTGCTTTTTAGAGTAATTTACTAAGAACAAATGTAGAGTCTACTAGAGGCTTTTGCTTTTATTATGGTTAGGTTTATAGAGAATTTTTTTTAAATTCTCATTTAATAGGTGACAGAATAAGCTTAATATGTTACTCAAGATCATAGGACTATTAAACAGAGCCAAGATTTGAACCCAGACTTTCTGAATACAATGCTGGCATATTTTCTGTGGTATCACTCTCCCCTTCCTCCTAGGGTTCAGTGTGAAGATGGTCAAATGCTGTTTGACTTAGTAATCTCTAATGTGAGTGTATTCTGTGTACACTGGTTTTTAAGTTCTATGTAGAAAATATTTGAGGGGAAATAATGTGGCCAAAATGTTTTGAATATTTTTTTTTAACTCAGTTTTTAAAAGTGGTTTTGTTTTGTTTTGAACTAGAAGGAACTTCAGGGGTTAAGTCCAGTTCTTTCAGTTTACTAGTCATGACTTTGAAGTCAAGGAGCTAAGGTGTAGAAATAATAGTAAAGCTGGGTTTAGACTGCATGAGTCTTGCGTGTTTTCCTCTCTGCTAGGTTTGCATTTATTGTACTTGATTCTACATAGAATCATCACCGGTCCGCATTCTCCTCTTTGAAACCATGAGGGGCCGTATCTGTGGGAGTTCAAATTTTTCAAAAAATTTAAAAAGTAACAGTGCCCATGCTGTGTAGTGTATCATCACCAGTCGGGGTAGTGCTCCTATAAGCAAACAGTGATATCTCTGTAGCAAAACTTACAAATTTTCACACTTCAAAAACAAATCCTCAGGACTCTTGACACATGGGTTAAGAATCCGACTGTGGTGACTGGGGTCACTGCAGAGATGCAGTCTGATCCCGGACAGTGAGTTAAATGCTTAGGTTGTAGCTGCACCTCTGATTCAATCCCTGGCCCGGGAACTTCCTTATGCTGTGCGTGTGACCATAAAATGGGGAAAAAAGAATGCCAAGAAGCCCCTTATTTACTCTGTTTATTTACTACCAGATAAATTATGAAAAAGAAACTTGTTTTTTTCAGAACTTTGAGTTTCTAAACTGTAGACGAGAGACTGGACCTCCAACAGTAGCAGTTAGTTTCTTAACCTTCAATTTTAGAAAAGAAATCACTGGAAACTCAATAGAGCTATCACTTACTGAGAAACTATTTTTTTTGTGTGTGCGCCAGGTCTGCCAGGTACCCATTTTTCAAAATCTTGAAACAAGTCTTTAAGCAAAGGTATATATTATCCCTATTTAGTATGTGAGTAGCTGTATAAATTAGTAACTTGCCCAGTTCACCTAAGCATTAAGAGGTGAAGCCAAAAAAATAAATAAACGGAGTTCCCATCGTGGCATAGCAGTTAACGAATCCAACTAGGAACCGTGAGGTTGCGGGTTCTATCCCTGGCCTCGCTCAGTGGGTTAACTCCCTGGCGTTGCCGTGAGCTGTGGTGTAGGTCGCAGACACGGCCCAGATCTGGCATTGCTGTGGCTGTGGCTGTGGCTGTAGCTCTGATTAGACCCCTAGCCTGGGAACTTCCATATGCCGCAGGTGTGGCCCTAAAAAGCAAAAAAATAAATAAAGAGGTGAAGCAGGAATTCAGATAGAAGTTGTGGCCAACCCAAAGCCAGTGTGTTCTTTTCCATGAGACACTACCACAGGGTGTTACTCTTTCTTGTGGTAGTAGCACACTTGACCAACTTTAAAGTGAGCTGGAGGAGGTGTGGATGGAGGAAAGGACAATTTTGTGAAAGGAGTAAAAGAAGAGGTGTAGGAATTAAAGAAATATACACCTGAATATATGAGAAAGCACTGCAGAGTGTGAGGCTTTTGTGGGGAGAAACGTGGATATTAGATAAGTGGCATTGTTTTAACTGTCTGCATTTCCTAATTTAGGACATTCCCCCCTGACAAAAATAAGTAACTAGACTCCAAAGCCACCCAAAGGACACTACAAGATAATTAATGGGGTCATTTTACATATACATATAGATGCAAGAATGCCCAACAGAATATTAGCTGAGTCTAGTATGTATTAATATATATATACATATATTTGTGTGTATATATACATATATATGTATATATATATGTATGTGTATATATATATATATATATATTAAATCGAGTAGGATTTGTCCCAGGAACAAAACTTAAAATATAGCACTGATTCATCATATTAAAAGACCAAAGGAGAAAAACCATGGCATTCATTTGAAAAGGTCCAGCACTTACTGTAGAACTCATTAGTACATTACAATTAGAAGGAAATTAAGATGAATTGGAGTTAATTTAATTTAGTAAAAGTTAAAAACGAAGGTAAGTTTTAGTGTTTTAAATCACTTAGCAATACAATTAAGTTAATGAAGATAATTTTGAGTGAGGAAAGGGATGTTGGTTTTATGTGTGTTTTCTGATTTCCCCAGAAATTAATAAAAGCAAGGCCACCGTTAGGTGTATCTCCAAGACACCATCCATGTTAGGGCTACATTACAGTCCATGTGAATGGTGCCCCTCTGGAGTGTATTTAGAGTCTGTACAGCCAGATTTAGAGTTTACAAACTTTAGTCACTTGAACTTAATAAAGAAGTTCCTGAGCATGCTGTGACGTGTTACTTCTGTTTACATTTTTTAGTTCTTAGCTGCAAAGATAGATAAAAACATGACCTCGTTACTCTAGATTATGAAAAAGTAGCTTTTCGAATTGTTGAGACTAGAGATAGCACTTCAGAGACTGCAATGTTGTGGACAAGAAGAGAAAACATCAATTTAGCCCAGGATGACTTTGGCCAAACTGGAAGTCCCTTTGTTTTGTCTCAAAAAATATATTACTGTCTAGGCACTAAGAAGTAGAACTGATTGTTACAGAATTTCATTGCCGTACTTTAAAATAACTAGTATCGGGGAGTTCCTGTTAAGGTTAAAGACCTGATGCAACTTCTGTCCTTGAAGATGCAGTTTCAATCCCTGACCTTGTCAGTGGATCGAGGATCTAGTGTTGCAGCAAGCTGCTTTGTAGGTCACAGGTGCAGCTCAGATCTGTGCGGCTGTGGTGTTGTGGGCCTCAGCTGCAGCTCAGATTCAACCCCTAGCTGCAAACTTCCATATGCCATGAATGTGGCTGTAGAAAAATAAATGAATAAAATAACTAGTATCTAAATAGCCATAATTACAGGTCTTTGAAATAGCTTTGGTGAAGAGGCCACAGGTTGCCAAGAGTGTTTCAACTGGCTATAGCATATTTTCAGGTGCTCCGGGGTGCATATCTCCCTTTTTTTTTTTTTTTTTTAAGGGCGTATTGAAGTTCCCAGGCTAGAGGTCAAACAGGAGCTATGGCTGCCTGCAAGCACCACAGCCACAGGAACTCAAGATCTGAGCCTTCTCTGCAACTTAAACTGCTCGCAGCAACGCCGGATCCTTAACCCAGTGAGCGAGGCCAGGGATCGAACCAGAATCTGCATGCATGGATCCTAGTCGGGTTTGTTACTGCTGAGCCACAGTGGGAACTCCCCATATCTATTTTTTGAATTGTGCACCTTTTCAGTTACCTGCAAAACAAACTGATCTTCAGGGAGATTGCACCTGTCAAGATAAAATGACCCGGGAGATGAACTCCTTGAGAAAGTAAAAGTTCCACTAAGAAGTAAGGACCCAGCCTGCTCTTCATTGGGCTAAGATAACAGACAGTCTTCCACTTATGCACTACTGCTGGAAAAATTTATAACAATCCTTTGACTACTGCTTTCCTACTGAGAAATGAGTCTGTAAAATCAGAGACTCAGAAACTTTGCTGTTTGAGATTATATCAGTAAACAGTGAAACGTGCTTTTGTCAGGAAAAGCTAAGTCCTTTTGACATGGAGAGTATCCTCGATTCGTGACTTTAGGGCTTCAGATGAGGGGTTGCTGGACACAAAATTTACATCTACCTTAACTTCTTTGCCAGGAAATAGGACGCAATGTCACAGTTCTACTATGCTCTGAGCCTATCAAGATACTGTTTCATTCAAATTTCACCCAAATTCCACCCTTCCCAAAATCCTATAAGTTTTCCTCTGGTGCAATGCTCCACATTTCTGATGCCCTATCACCTTTACGTTAATGAGTCAGTAAACCTGATTTTGTCAGGCTACAGATTTGTCCCTACTGGTTTGGTTAAGCCAATTGGAAGATTTCCACGGAGGTTTCCAAGACCCTCTCTGCTGCAAAATAGGACTCTTATTCTGTAATGTGTCCATCTGAGACTAATCTCGCCTGCTTGAGATTTTTATGTCCCTAATTGCATAGGGTTTGCTTTAAACTTCTGTTGGGAAATACCTAGCCTGTTTTTTTTGCCTAATGCTTTATTGTTTTACTCAAAATATGAATGTATGCGACTTTTAAATATTTTCCTATATGGAGAGGATATGGTGAAACAATATATTTTGGGAATAAGGCATGTCTTATGAGTTAATACTTATTCATCTGGACTAAAATATTAGCAAGTTGATAAAAGATTTAGGGGAGTGTAACAATTCCCTAATGAACAAATAAATACTCCTGGTTCATCATTCAGAACTCCTTTACTCCACTTTTATGCAGAAAGTAGAAACTTTCAATTTGAGAAGGTTTTAAGAGCTCTTTGCTATAATGTTCTTGATTTTTACATTTTTACTTTTGAATTTTCACTTTCTTGTATCTTGTGCCCAATTTTGAATTCTGTTTAATTGTAGAAAGCAGGGTGATATACAGTCAAAGCAATGTATCTTAGCCAAAAGGAAGATGAAGCTCAAGATAAGTGAGGCAATTGTGAGAAATTACCCTGAATTGAGTTTAACATGGTTTCTATGACCTAACTTTCACATATCCTGAAATCTGGCCTATGGATAAGAATGGAGAGAGGTAAATGTCCTAAATTTTAAGGGGAAGGGTGGGGAGGATGATTGCTGATATGCAGAAACTTTAGTATTTAGCTCTGAAGAAAAGTGGAAACAAATTTTATGAGCTGCTCTGTGCAAGAGTTTAATTTAGATTTGGACCATGGTAATTCCAGAAAATAGACAAGATAGAACTGACTTGGAGAGACAGATTTTACCTGAGAAGAACCGTTTCACTGTCAGGTTTTCTTGGAATTAGTTGCCTTGGGAGATCGTGAGAGGTTCTCAGTCATGCCTTTCCAGGAACATTGGTGATAGGATAATATGTTCTGGGTTCAGACTGGATTAGACTGTCTAATCCGGGTTCGCCTGGTGCTGTGTCGCCCTTCCATCTGTATCCCACAGGCCAGCAAACGGTGATAGGTTTTATGAGTGCTGAAGTTTAAAAAGTGATACATGAATATATATTTTTTTGGCTGTGCCCAAGGTGTACAGAAGTTCTTGGGCCAGGGACCAAACCCCACACGGCAGTGACAATACTAAATCCTTAACTGCTAAGCCACCAGGGAACTCCAAAAATGTGATTTTTTTTAAAAAGGTGAATTAAAATAGGAAGTGATGTTATACTTTTGTGCGTGTGGATCAAAAATTGTTTTTTGTAAAAGTAAAATTAAAAACTGCTTTGGAAATTACTTTATTCTAAAGCAGTGATTCTCAAGACTTTTTTTGATGAGGTTCCAATAAGAAGTACATTTTATACTGTAATTTGCTACACACAAGAACTCAAACACCTGAAACAGTTTTCAGGAACTTGCCAGTGATGTATGTCCAGTTTTCTCTGATATTTTCTTTTCTTTTTTCATTTTCTTTTCTAGGGCTGTTCCTGCGGCATATGGAAGTTCCCAGGCTAGGGTTTGAATCGGAGCTGTAGCTGCTCTACCACAGCCACAGCAATGCCAGATCTGAGTTTATATACTGCAGCTCGTGGTATCACTGGATCCTTAACTCACCAAGCAGGGCCAGGGATTGAACCCTCATCCTTGTGGATACTCTCAGGTTTGTTTCTGCTGGGCCACACGGGACCTCCATCTCTGATAATTTCTTTTTCTTTCTTTTTGCTTTTTAGGGCCGCACCTGCGGCATGTGGAAGTTTGCGGGCCAGGGGTCAAATCGGAGCTTCAGCTGCAGGCCTACGCCATAGCCACGCCAGATTCGCATCCTCAAGCCACTGGGTGAGGCCAGGGATTGAGCCAGCATCCTCATGGATACTAGTCAGGTACTTAACCTGCTGAGCCATAATGGGAACCCCTGACATTTTCTATTTGCTTTTTCTCCCTTCCTTCTTTCCTTCCTTCCTCCCTCCCTCCCATCATTTTAGGGCTGCACATGTGGCATATGGACATTCCCAGGCTAGGGCTCAGAATCAGAGGTGCAGTTGCCAGCCTGCACCACAACAATGCCAGATCTGAGCCTAGTCTCTGACACAGCTCACCACAACGAAGGATCCTTAACTCACTGAGCGAGATCAGGGATTGAACCTGCATCCTCGTGGATTCTAGTCGGATTCATTACTGCTGAGCCACAATGGGACCTCCTTTCCTTCCTTCTTTCCTCCCTCCCTCCCTTCCTTCCTTCTTTCCTTCCTTCCATCCTTCCATCCTTCCCTCTCTCTCTCCCTTCTTTCCTTCCTTCCTACCCCCCTTCTATCTTTCTTTCTTTCTCTTTTTAAAATGCTAGTAATTATACATCAGTATATTTCAGGACCCAATAGTGGGTTGTGACTAATTGAAAAGCATTGTTCCAGATGTTTACCACCTAAGTGATTAGTGAAAAAAAATAGCTATTTTTCATTTTTCAAACTCAGGTTTGAAGTGTACTTTAAGTACCTCATAGGAAATTTGGTGAATTCTAGAAAGTTAGCTAGGTGTTTTCTTACTGCATTAGCCAGAAAAATATGACTTCTTCAGGGTAAAAATGATCAATTTAATTGAGCTAAATAAATGTAGTAAATTACCTAAAAGTCTCCCTGATTTGCCTCAAGAAAATGGTTTTGTGCTCTTTAAGTTGTATAAAGTTTAAGGTGTCAGTAATCAAATGTGGGTTTATTTTAAAGTTCTGCTTGCTCACCTGGAACTTGATTGTTTCTCCATGTTTTGATGTACAGGTTTGTTATAAAGTAGCATTGGATCTTATGGTTTTAGTTGTTTTCTCATCTATAAGGTTAAGCGGGTTAGATCAGATCATCGCAAAGGTGGGGTAATTTCCATCTCTGAAATACTGTTGATCCTTGACTCTTTATTAGAATGTTAGTTTTACATACCTCACGTTTCAGGAATATAATTGTTTTGGTCTTAAAACAATTTGGTTGCTCTTATAAGAAAAAGAGTTTGGGTAGCAGACTCACCAGTATTTAGTAGAAAAAAGTTGGTGACAGAGTAGAAGAAAAAAATCCAGTTTCCTGAGTTATTCACATTTGGTGTCGAAAAGAGATCATTTTAGTGGGTTTTTTTTGTTTGTTTTTTGGTCCAGCTTCCAACTTTACCTTTCACTTTGGCACTTAAAGCCCTCTGGTTGGTTCATTGTGACCAAGATACCTTGAGAATCTAAATAGCAGGCACATAACTGAAGTTTTTGTGTTGCTATAGTTTCTGTTTTAAATGTTTGTTTTCCTTACTGGGTTACAGTTCTCTTTTCTAGTGCAAACTTTCAGACTTATTTAGATGGAACTCCAGTTGATTTGAGTGATAGAAATTGATCCAACTTGAACGGTGGATTTAAAATAGCTACCGTTGCTACTTTCTCTGGCCTAAATGATAACTGAAAACTTTATCATAAAGTCGGAAATAATATAAAAGTAAGGAGATACTTTGGTATTGCCTGTTAATGAAATAAGTAACAAGCTCTTTAAGACACTCTTTTTAAATAGTATTAGAACCAATACTCTTAAGACATAATGTTTTTAAAAGGAGTGACTTAATCATGCTGTTCAAATAAATAATTGAGTGTGTTACTTTTGTATTCAAGTGTGTTCAAGATTGCAGTGGTATTCTGGGTGGAACAAGTTAGTGCTTACAAGAAATGATGGCTGCTGTTTATTAGATAATTGTGTACCTGGCATTCACAACAATCTTGAGAGATAGGTATTGCTATTCTTATTTTACAGGTGAGGAAACTGAAGTTCATTGAGGGGGGAAGTAACTGACAGAGCCAGGATTTAAACCCAGTTTTTAAAATCTGTATTTTTAACTTCTATGTTAAAGTTTTATGTTATCCTCCCACTTCTGGTTTTTGATGCTCATTTTATACTGAGGAGTTGGTTTAGCTTTGGCATTTTGCTTTTTAGGGCTGCACCTGTGGCATATGGAACTTCCCAGGCTAGGGGTCAAAGAATTGGAGCTGCAGCTGCCAGCCTACACCTCAGCCACAGCAACACCAACCAGATCCAGGCCATATCTTCAACCTACACCACAGCTCACTGCAACGCAGGATCTTTATTTAACCCACTGAGTTGAGGCCAGGGATGGAACCCGTGTCCTCATGGATACTAGTCAAGTTCTATCACTGAGCCACAACGGGAACTCCAATAATAGCATTTTGAAGATATGTTTCTTTGTTTTCAGCTAGAAGTAGCATTTCCTGTGCCCTTAGACATAAATATTACTCTTAAGTGCGGTGCTCCTGCTCCAGTATATCTTCTTAATTTCAAGTTTGCATAGAAATTGTTTATCAAAAATATATTTTGGGGAGTTCCCGTCGTGGCGCAGTGGTTAACGAATCCGACTAGGAACCATGAGGTTGCGGGTTCGATCCCTGGCCTTGCTCAGTGGGTTAACGATCCGGCGTTGCAGTGAGCTGTGATGTAGGTCGCAGACGCGGCTCGGATCCCGCGTTGCTGTGTCTGCGGCATAGGCCGGTGGCTACAGCTCCGATTAAACCCCTAGCCTGGGAACCTCCACATGCCGCGGGTGGGGCCCAAAAATGACAAAAGGCAAAAAAAAAAAAAATATATATATATATATATACACACACATATATACATATATATATATATATTTCGGGAATTCCCGTGGTGGCGCAGCGGAAACGAATCCGACTAGGAACCATGAAGTTGTGGGTTCAATCCCTGGCCTTGCTCCGTGGGTTAACAATCCAGTGTTGCTGTGAGCTGTAGTGTAGGTTGCAGACGTGACTTGGATCTGGTGGAGCTGTAGCTCTGGTATAGGCTGGCAGCAACAGCTCTGATTAGACCCTTAGCCTGGGAACCTCTGTATGCCACAGGTGCAGCTCTAAAACGACAAAAAAAAAAAAAAATGTATTTCGGAGTTCCAGTTGTGGCTCAGCAGAAATGAATCTGACTGGCATCCATGAGGATGCAAGTTTGATCCCTGGCCTCGCTCAGTGGGTTAAAGATCTGGCCTTGCTGTGAGCTGTGGGGTGTAGGTCGCAGACGCGGCTCGGATCCCACGTTGCTGTGGCTGTGGTGTAAGCCAGCAGCTGTAGCTCCAGTTCGACCCCTAGCCTGGGAACCTCCATGTGCCATGGGTGCGGCCCTAAAAGAAAGACCAAAAAAATGTGTTTCAGCCCTAAATAAGGTAAACCTTTAAGTAATGGAAAAGAGTATGTTTGGAATAAGCATCTTTAAAAAGCAAGAAATAAACCAAACTATCATTATAAATCATTATAAGGAGTTATTGTGAATGAGATCCTTATAATCGTAGATCTGTTATTTAAATTATTTTTTCTTTTCCTCTCTTTAGCATTTATGGATGTATCCTTTTTTTTTTTTGACTAGTCACAAGCTTGCTTCTATATTCCTATTTTGCTTTACTCAGGTTTTATAGGTTTTGTGATAAATGACATTTATTGGTTAAAATAATTCTGGCCATTTTACATAATTAAAAGTTAAAATATTTTATGTTTCGAAGGAAGGAGTATTCTTTCAATTTACCTTTGAAAAATTTAAATTTAGTTACTTGTAGAATGTCAGTATAGTCTCCATGGCCTTTTGGTAGTTTTCCTTGGTTGAAAACTAGGATAGGGAAAAAAATGTACTAAATCACTGCTTTTAAATTTCTTAGATTTAAAATAGCAAATTGTTTTTTCATTTGGAGAAAAGTAAATTTTTTTTTATAATCAGAGTCAGTGGGATTAAGCATCTGATAGGCTGTAAACTGCAGTGGCACATACATCCTTTCTGCTGATACCCTTTCCTGCCCTAGCACTTTGCAGATGCCAAGTTCATTCACTCATCAGAACTTCCTTGAATCAGATGTTCCAGATGAAGTAGGACAGAGACGTTCACATTTAACAGGGAAGACGTAGTTACTGAACCGTGCATGTAGTATGAAAAAGGAACTAAAGGAGTTGCCTTTGTAGCTCAGTGATTAACGAACGCGACTAGTATCCATGAGGATACGGGTTCAATCCCTGGCCTCGCTCAGGGGGTTAAGGATCCAGCGTTGCCGTGAGCTGTGGTGTAGGTCGCAGGCGCAGCTTGGATCCCGCGTTGCTGTGGCTGTGATGTAGGCTGGGAGCTGTAACTCTGATTCAACCCCTAGCCTAGGAACCTCCATATGCCGCAGGTGCAGCCCTAAAAAGATAAAAAGACAAAAAAGAAAGAAAAAGGGACTAAAGATGTTGAGAGGAGATAGATTGTACCTGAGTAGGGGTCACATGAGTAGCACTCTGAGCCAGGGTTAGCACTCCAAGTGTTAGAAAACTGATTGGTGGGATTAAACCTTCTGGGGTTGCTTGATTGATAAGTGGCAAGAGATTAGATCTTAAAAGACTTTAAGGAGATTGGATATTATCCTCTAGATTATTTTCTAAAATTAGGTTTCTAACAGAGCTCTTAAATTTGACCCTAAGATCAAAAAGTTCAGGAAACATTTTGAGTGCCTACTTTTCTCTTTTTCTTTTCAGGGCCACACCTGTGGCATACAGAAGTTCCCAGGCTAGGGGCTGAATCGGAGCTGCAACTCACAGCAGTGCCAGATCCTTAACCCACTGAGTAAGGCCAAGGATGGAACTCACATCCTCGTGGATACTAGTCGGGTTCATTACCGCTGGGCCACAACAGGAACTCCTCGAGTGCCTACTTTTCTACCTTGTTCTGTACCAGAAATGTGGTTCTGACATAAATGTTACCTTCAAGCAGCTCAGATCAGTGAAGAATACAAATGGTACAGCAGTATGTGTTAAGATGTTTGGTGTGCAAAAGGACAGATGACCATTTGCAATTCAAAAAATCTTTTCCATTGAACTTTGATAATCTAATTTTATAGTGTAACTTTTTTGATCTGTCAAGCTACTTATCATTTCCAACAGAGGAGGAACTGAAGCCAAGAGAAGTAAGTGATTTGCTTGAAATTCTGAAATTAGAACCCAGGATTCCTACCAATAGATTCTGTATTTTTACTATATAATTCTTTCCTGGAGTGCTTCTAGTGATAGGCTAAGGAAGTAACAAATCGTTAGCAAATCCCCAGGCCAGGGAGCAAACCTGTGGCACAGCAGTGACCTTAGCTATAGCAGTGACAATGCCAGATCCTTCACTGCTGAGCCACCAGGAAACTCCTTCTTACCACATTTTATTTAAAAATATATATATATATATTTTTCAGCCATGCCCTTGGCATACAGAAGTTCCAGGGCCAGGGACTGAACCTGAGCCATAGCTGAAACCAGAGCCACAGCAGTGATAATACCAGGTCCTTAATCTGCTGAGCCATGAGGAAACTCTTTTCTCTCAAATTAAGGGTGTATCAAGGATATACCTTCCTCCACATCTGAAGACCCAAACGTGTTCAGAATTCACTCCTACTCCTATAATTTTCACATATTATATGCAAGTTATACCTGCATTTGGATTCTGACTCCTGTTTTTGCATTTAAGTGGTGTCTTAATCTATAAAACCAGGAATAGTCCTCTGCTCAGCTTTAAGTGTAGTTGATAGCATGTTTCTTGTAGGTCTTTCAGTTCAATTGTTCAGTTTTCATTTAGTTACAGTGCATCTGTGGCTCTTTTTTAATTTTATTAAATTAGAGTTGATTTACATTGTCATGTTAGTTTCTGCTGTACAGCAAGCTGACTCATGTATATACACATACACAATGTATGTATGTATATATACACATACATATATTCTTTTTTTTTTGTATTTTTCTATGCTTTTTTTGCTGATCAAAACCCTTGATTTGTCCCCCCCCCTTTTTTTTTGTCTTTTGTCCTTTTAGAGCCGTACCCGCCGCATATGGAGGTTCCCAGGCTAGGGGTCTAATCAGAGCTATAGCTGCGGGCCTACGCCACAGCCACAGCAACATGGGATCTGAACAGAGTCTGCGACCTACACTACAGCTCACGGCAACGCCAGATCCTTAACCCACTGAGCGAGGTCAGGGATCAAACCCGCAACCTCTTGGTTCCAGGTCGGATTCGTTTCCGCTGCCCCATGACGGGAACTCCCACATACATATATTCTTTTTCATATAGTTTTCCATTATGGATTATCACAGGATATTGATTATTGTTCCCTGTGCTTATAGAGTAGGACCTTGTTGTTTATCCATCATATGTATATATTATAATTTGTATCTGCTAATCCCAAACTCCGTCCTTCCGTTTTTCCCCTTCCCTCCCCTTGGCAACCTCAGGTCTGTTCTCTGTGTCTGTGAGTCTCTTTCTGTTTTGTAGATATGTTGATTTGTGTCATATTTTAAATTGTACTTATAAGTGATATCGTATGATATTTGTCTTTATTTTTCTGCCTTATCCTTGTTGCTGCAGCTGGCATGATTTCATTCTGTTTATGGCTGAATAATATTCCATTTTAAAGATATACCACACTGGAGTTCCTGTTGTGGCGCAGTGGAAACGATTCCCACTAGTATCCATGAGGATGTGGATTCAATCCCTGGCCTTGCTCAAGGTGGCAGGGAACCAGCATGGCCCTGAGCTATGGTGCAGGTCGCAGACATGGCTCAGATCTGGCATTGCTATGGCTGTGGCTGTGGCTGTGGCTGTGCCCAGCAACTGTAGCTCCAATTCAACCCCTAGTCTGGGAACTTCTATATTCCATGGATACAGCCCTAAAAAAAGCAAAAAAAAAAAAAAAATATATATATATATATACACACACACACACACACACACACACACCCATACCCACCCATACCCACCCATATCTTTTCAACCCATCCATCTGTTGTCGGACACTTAGGTTGTTTCCATGTCTTGGCTATTATAAATAGAGCTGCTGTGAACATAGAGGTGCAGGTATCTTTTCAAATTATAGTTTTGTCTGGATATATTCCGAGGAGTGGGATTGCTGGATCATATAGCAACTCTATTTAATTTAGATTCTCACCAGGAGTAAAGAAGGTTTCTTTTTTCTCCACACCCCCTCAAGCATTTGTTACTTGTAGACTTTTTAGTGATGGCCGTTCTGACCAATGTGAGATGGTACCCCATGCATTTTTAATTTGCATTTCTCTAACAATTAGCGATGATGAGCATCTTTTCATGTGCCTATTGGCAATCTTGTATGTCTTCTTTGGAGAAATGTCTGTTTAAATCTTCTGCCCATTTTTCGACTGGGTTGTTTGGGTTTTTTTGCTATGGAGTTGTATGAGCTGTTTGTACATTTTGGAAATTAAGCCCTTAGCAGTCGCATTGTTTGCAAATATTTTTTTAGTCTGTAAGTTGTCTTTTCGTTTTGTTTATGGTTTCCTTTGCTGTGCAAAAGCTTATCGTTTGATTAGGTACTGTTTATTTATTTTTGCTTTTATTTCCATTTCCCCATCTAAGGGTCTTTTAAAAGCCAGACTGTTTGGATACGAACACAGAAGCTCTTATATCTAAGGAAAGTTTTAGTTTTAGACTATGAAGTAGGAAAATGGAAATTAAATTTGTTTGAGATATTAAAGATACCTTACCCAGTAAGAAGTACTTAAAAATTATTGTCAAGTTGATACTTCTCAAGGTAATTTGTATCTTTAATGAAAAGCATCTTTTGAATGAATCAATTTTTTCCATCCTCTCCTATGTAAAGCTTAACTTAGCATCACCATAGTTTGTATATTGTATATTTAAAAGTCAAGTCACTACCATGAGAAAAACTCAGCAATAATCTTGTTTATCAGGTATACATGAATGTGTGTATAGTGGTAGGAGTAAAATAACATTTATAGTTCTGGTTTGTATGCATATGATATCATTTCTGTGTGTAATGAATAGTAGTTTGGCTAATTTTGCTGTTTTATGTACTTGTGGGAGGTGGGAAGGGTTGTTTTGTGGGAAAGGATAGTATTTGAGCTATCCCTGTGATGAACAATATTGTTGTTTAAAATAGTTTTGGTTTAAGCTACACTTTTCTGTAGCAAAATGTGACAGGTCCAGGCTTCTTGAAAAGTAATTTTCAGAGAGCTCTTTCTAATTCTCCATGAAGTAGAAATGTGTGTTCTGGAGTTCCCGTCGTGGCGCAGCGGTTAATGAATCGGACTAGGAACCATGGGGTTGCAGGTTCCATCCCTGGCCTTGCTCAGGGGGTTAAGGATCCAGCATTGCCTTGAGCTGTGGTGTAGGTCGCAGACGTGGCTCGGATCTGGCGTTGCAGTGACTGTGGCGTAGGCCGGCAGCTATAGCTCCCATTCGACCCCTAGATTGGGAACCTCCAAAAAAAAAAAAGAAAAAAGAAAAGAAATGTGTGTTCTAATATCTTAGGGAAGTCGTACACTTTTGTGATCTTAATTAGAATCTCTTCTTTCTACAGAAACAGGAAGGTCGTTGATTATTCACAATTTCAGGAATCTGATGATGCTGGTAAGTTTTGTGATTTCAGTAAGTTGTAAGTTGGGCTGACTAGTGGAAGAATAGCCAGCTTATGTACTTTTTATTTCTGGGGGGCGGGAGCATTTGAACAAATTTAATGCATGTTAGATAATCTTTCCATTCAGAATCCATTCAGAATTTTTTTTTTGCTTTTTTTATGTACTTTTTTAAAAATTAAGGTACAATTGCTTTACAGTGTTGGGCCAATTTCTGCTATATAGCAGTGACTGGTCATACATACATATATATACATTCCCTTATATTATCTACTATCTTCCATCGTGGTCTGTGCCAAGAAATTGGATATAGTTCCCTGTGCTTATCCATTCTGAATGTAATAGTTTGCATCCACTAACCCCAAACTCCCTGTTCATCCCACTCATTCCTCCCCCCTCCTATCTGGCAACCATAGTCTGTTTTCTATGTCTGTAAGGTCTGTTTCTTTTCTGTAGATAGGTTCATTTGTGCCATATTTTAGATTCCACATATAAGTGATACCATATGATATTTGTCTTATGTACTTTTTATATTATTCTTTCGGAATGAGTTTCATTTTTTTTTTTTAGGCTATTGATGTGTATACATTATGTTGGTCTGTGTCACCCAAAACAAAAGTTGAGCTTGCATGAACTTTAACTTTTCTTTAGTAAATCATTGATAATAAACACTTGAAGAAATTTTTTTTTAACTGGTTTTGAAGTCCAAAGTTTAAATGTGTGATAATTCTGAGGCAGTGTTTGTTTATTAATGTACCTCCTGCTATAATCACAGTAAGACTCACACCTTATAATAGAGAGTATGTAAGGTTTTTTGCATAATGAAGTAAGATGAGTGTATTTTGTAAAACACTTTGATTTGTGGACTCATAGAATGAGTAGTGTGTCTTAAATCTTAAACCTAAAAGGTTTTTTTAGAATATGTCTTTACTTGGAGTTCCAGTCGTGGCTCAGTGGTTAACGAATCCAAATAGGAACCATGAGGTTGTGGGTTCAGTCCCTGGCCTCGCTCAGTGGGTTAAGGATCCGGCGTTGCTGTGAGCTGTGGTGTAGGTCACAGACGCGGCTTGGATCCAGCGTTGCTGTGGTGTAGGCCGGTGGCTACAGCTCTGATTAGACCCCTAACCTGGGAACCTCCATGTGCCGCACCCTACAAAAGACAAAAAAAAAAAAAAAAAAAAGGATATGTCCTTACTCTATAATTTTCCGGATGTATTTACTATTCTTCTTTAATCTAATTTTACTTTTAAAATGTAATATTATATACTTTGGGAAAACTTAGAAAATGCCGCAACGTATAAAGAAGAAGTTTTTAAAAATGCAACTTCCCAGAGGTAATACTAATATTTATTAAATGCTTGCTGAATGTTCACATTTATTTATTTAATCCTTAGATCAGTCCTGTTAAAATGGGATTATACTATTTTCATTTCCATTTTGCCAATAAGGAAACTGAGGCAGAAATATTATTCCTGGTCCTTTAGCAAGCAAATTGCCATTTTAACCTTTTGTTTGTTTGTTTACCTTTTTTACGCCCACACCCGAGGCATATGGAAGTTCCTGGGCTAGGGGCCGAATTGGTCCAATCTGAGCTGCAGCTGCAGCTGCCAGCCTACGCCACAGCCACAGCCACAACCACACAACCTCCACCACAGCCACAGCCTCCACTATAGCCACAGCCTCCGCCACAGCCACAGCCACAGCCACAGCCACACAGGATCCAAGCAGCATCTGGAAGCTACGCTACAGCTTGTGGCAACCCAGGATCCTTAACCCATTGAGCCAAGGATTGAACCTGCATCCTCATGGATACTGTATTGGGTTCTTAACCTGCTGAGCCACAGCAGGAATTTCCATTTTAATCTTTGGTTTGAAAAGCCTTTTGTCTTTTTTTTTTTTTTCCTTTAAAAAATATAGTTGACATCTTGCTATAGAAATTTGGGTTCTATGCACCTCCCACTCCATCCCACTTATCTTTCTTGTGTTACTAAAAGTTTATGCTTATTAAAGGTTGTATAATATTCCACAATTTATAATTAGCCAACCATTTAGTCATTGCTGAAGCTTTAGACTGTTCTAGATCCTCACAGTTATATATAATGGTGTAGTCAACAGTTTGGAAATAGCTACCTTTTAGGGTTTTATAGGGCTTTTACAATTGGAGTTATTTTCGTCAAGTGCCAGAGTACACCATATATAATACTTTAGTTTAAAAGTAATTTATTTGATAACAGTAATTGTGTTAGATTGTAGAATCGTGGGTTCTTTACATTCTAAAATGCCTGTAAAATAAATATGAAGATGTAGGAACATGTAGAAGTCTTTACTAAGTTAAAAAGGAGGAATATGAAATAAGGGATATTTGGCTGTGCATGTATTCAAATGTACATGAGGACTAGAGAGGGTAATAAGCAAAAATGGAAATTGCTGAATTAAGGTGTAACTGGAGTAGAAAAGTTTTTTTATTGTCGTTGGGTTGTTTTGGGGTTTTTTGCCTTTCAGGGCCACGCCTGCAGGTTAGGGGTTGAGTTGGAGCTGTAGCTCCACACACAGCCACAGCAACACTGGATCCAAGCCTCATCTGTGCCTACACCACAGCTCACAGCAACGCCAGATCCCCGACCCACTGAGCGAGTCCAGGGACCTAACCCCAGTCCTCTTTGATACCAGTCAGATTTGCTTCCACTGCACCACAATGGGAACTCCCAAGAATTTTTTTTTCTTTCTCTTTTTTTTGCTTCTTAGGGCTGCACCTTAGGTATATGGAAGTTACCAGGCTAGGGGTTGAGTCGGAGCTACAGCTGCTGGCCTACGTCATAGCTCACCGCAATGCTGGATGCTTAACCTACTGAGCAAGGCCAGCGATTAAACCCACATTCTCATGGATCCTGGTTGGGTTAGTTTCCACTGAGCCACAGCAGGAACTCCAAGAATTGTTTGTTTGTTTTTATGTTTTTGTCCTTTTTTTTCCCATATTTTATAACAATTTTTATTTTTTCCAGTATAGCTAGTTTACAGTGATCTATCAATTTTCTACCGCACAGCAAGGTGACCCACTCACACATACACGTATACATTCTTTTTTCTCACATTATCATGCTCCATCTCGAGTGACCAGACATAGTTCCCAATGCTATACAGCAGGATCCTATTGCTTATCCATTCCAAAGGCAATAGTTTGCATCTATTAACCCAAATTCCCAGTCCATCCCATTCCCTCCTCCTCCCCCTTGGCAACCGTAAGTCTGTTCTCCATGTTCATGATTTTCTTTTCTGTGGAAAGGTTCATCTGTGCTGTATATTAGATTCCAGATACGCATGTCATATGGTATTTGTCTTCCTTTTTCTGACTTAATTCACTTAGTATGAGAGTCTCTAGTTCCATCCATGTTGCTGCAAATGGCATTATTTTGTTCTTTTTTATGGCTGAGTAGTATTCCATTGTGTATATATACCACATCTTCTTAATCCATTCATCTGTCGATGGACATTTATCTTGTTTCCATGTCTTGGCTAGTGTGAATAGTGCTGTAATGAACAGGCAGGTGCATGTGTCTTTTTCAAGGAAAGTTTTGGCTGGATATATGTCCGAGAGTGGGATTGCTGGCTCATATGGTAGTTCTATATATAGTTTTCTAATAGTGGTTGTACCATTAGTGATTTTCCATAGTGGTTGTGCCAAGAATTTTTTTTTTGCCTTTTTGCCTTTTCCAGGGCCACACCTGCAACATGTGGAGGTTCCCAGGCTAGGGGTCTAATCGGAGCTGCGGAGCTGTAGCCGCTGGCCTATGCCATAGCCACAGCAACGCGGGATCTGAGCCACGTCTGCGACCTACACCACAGCTCATGGCAACGCCGGATCCTTAACCCACTAAGCGAGGCCAGGGTTCAAACCCGCAACCTCATGGTTCCTAGCCGGATGTGTTAACCACTGAGCCACGACGGGAACTCCCAAGAGTTTTTTTTTTTTTAATGAAAGAAAATTGTTTAGGAAATCCTGCCCTCTCTTTATTTATTAATTTATTTATCTTTTTTTAGGGCCATACTCATAGCATACGGAAATTCCAGACTAGGGGTCGAATCAGAGCTGTAGCCGCCAGCCTAAGCCACTGCCACATCAACACCAGATCCCAACCTCATCTTTGACCTAGACCACAGCCCACAGGAATGCTGAATCCTTAACCCCCTGAGTGAGGCCAGGGATCAAACCCACATCCTTATGGTTACTAGTCCAATTTGTTACCGCTGAGCCACAACTCGAACTCCTTGCCCTCTCATCTTTTAAATAACAGGAGAGAATTATCTCAATAAACACAGTGGTGATTTTGACATGTAAAAATCATAATATAGGTCATTGAATTTGAAAAATGCTCTGTTTAGATGAAGATTATGGAAGAGATTCCGGCCCTCCCGCTAAGAAAATTCGATCATCTCCCCGAGAAGCTAAAAATAAGAGACGATCCGGAAAGAATTCACAGGAAGATAGGTAAGAGGCACTGTTAATCTGTTTTTTCTTACATGGTCACTACTCTGAGATGAGGGAAGTCTCTGGTCTCTAAATTGGTAGAACCTCCAATTAATTTGGGTAAGTGCTTATTGTTTAGTTAATGAGGTTTTGCATATTTCATATTATCTCAAGCAGTGCTTCAGTCTAAAAGTTAACCTCTTTAAGATCATGAGGCTTGCTTAGACTCAACGTGGAACCCAAGGTAAGCTCCAAGAAGGCCAGAATGACTTTTTTGCTGCCTCAAACCTCTGATAGTAGGCAGAAAGATTAAGAATGTAATTGGTTGCCTAAGGTTAGTATTGGCATTTTCAGTGCAGTAATAGCAAAGAATAAGTGAACTTTCCTATTCAGTCACAAATAACTGGCAGAATCACAATTAAAACTTAGAAGATTTTTTTTTTGTCTTTTGAAGGCCACACCCTTGGTAAAACTTGCAAGAATCTTAAATTGTATCGCCTGCTGAGTTTTACTATCTTTAATCAATTCTACTCTGTTTAAACAATTTAATCATCTGGGAAGTTTCCTTTCCCTTACTTTTTGTTTGTTTGTTGTCTCTTTTTTTAGGGCTGCACCCGTGGCATGTTGAGGTTCCCAGGCTAGGGTTCAGATCAGAGCTACAGCTGCTGGCCTAGGCCACAGCCACAGCAACACCAGTCCAAGCTGCATCTGACCTACACCACAGCTCACAGCAACACCGGATCCTTAACCCACTGAGCAAGGCTAGGGATTGAACCCACCACCTCATGGTTACTAGTCAGATTCGTTTCCGCTGCCCCACGACAGGAATTCTGAAAGTCCATTTTTTTAACCATTAGGCTGTATTACTTCCAAACAGTAATGAGCAGTTCAAAGAAATGAAATGATACTTCTCACTGATTCTTCAAAAGATGTTTACTTTTGAGCTGAACTCACTGTAGTAAAGCCCTAGGCAGAATTCTTTCCACTCTGAATTCACAAAATGCAAAATAGTAATAATAAATACATTTACCTAGTATTTTGTTTGCTTGAATCACTAGCTTCTGCTGTTCTCTTTTCTGGAGTTTCATTTTTTTTTTCTTTTTTTAAATTACTCAATGAATTTTATTACATTTATAGTTGTTCAGCGATCATCACAACCCAATTTTATAGCATTATTTCCTGGAGAATTTCTGAAAGGAAAATTTTGAGAAAAAAATAAGACAAAATTATACTGTAGGGAGATAGCTCTTCCATAGTTTCATAATAGATGTCTCTAATCCAGTTTTATATAACAGCCCAACTTAGAACTATCTGTCATTATATTCATTTTATTTCTTCTAGTGAGCATCTTCATAGACTGTTATAATTATGTCTCATCAATGTAATTGATATCTAGCCTAAATTTTTTCTTGTTGCAATAATTTGGTTTTATTATTGTCTCCTCTGTGTCCAGGAATGGTTGAAATAAAATACAGCTTTTATTGCCATTTGTATTAAGTGCCCTGTATGTTTTTCACTCAGACCAGTGTTCGGTTGATTTTTCTGTTGGTCTCTACTTAGAAGTTCAGCTTTTACATGACTTCACTGTAACGGTGTTCAAGGATTAATGGTCTCTATAAACTCAACAATGAAAGAGCTAGAGAAAATGATTCAGTTCTTCATCATCGTAATAGACTTGTGAATTAAATGCTTATTTTGCATAAAATGTTTATGCAGAGCAGTCACAGGTTTCAGAACTACAGTGCGTTTGGATCAGATTGCTTAGTAAGAGAAATGTGTTTTGGTTTTTCTCTTTGTTTAGGAATCTTGGGTTCAGTAGTTTGTCATTTGAGTGTGGCCTAGTTTATGGGAACACCAGAAGAGATTTACAGGATCTGCTGTTTGAGAAAAGAAAGCTATGAAGGCAGTTTTTATGTATGACTATTTCTTTTTTTTGTTTGTCACAATTTCCCATGGAATCATAACATGTTATCACTGAAGAGTACCAAGTGATTTGCCTAAGATCCTGCAACTGATTAATTCATGACAGGCACAACACTAGAACTTGGATTTCCAAGTTAAGATCTGTGAGGATATGAAGTGTGCATCTTTGTGATCTAAAAAATTATTTTATGAAACTTTTCATTGACCGTTGAAGTTCCTTAACTTCCTATTTTACTTAGCAGTGATCTTTAGCTCACTTTTGTTTTCTCCATGGTACCAGGCAGGCTTCTGTTGAGGTTATTGATGTATATAGAACTGGAGGCAAAAAGTATTAGAGGATAATCTGATTATTGATTTGTTTTTATTTTGTTTTAGATAAAATTTTAAGCATATTGTAATTTGAATAACTCAACTCCAATTTGCTTTTTAATAATTATATTTTAGGGAGTTCCCATCATGGCTCAGTGGTTAACGAATCCGACTAGGAACCATGAGGTTGCGGGTTCGATCCCTGGCCTCGCTCAGTGGGTTAAGGATCCAACGTTGCCGTGAGCCGTGGTGTAGGTCGCAGACGTGGCTCAGATCTGGTGTTGCTATGGCGTAGGCCTGCAGCTACAGCTCCAATTGCACCCCTAGCCTGGGAACCTCCATATGCCACAAGTATGGCCCTAGAAAAGGCAAAAAATATATATATTTTAGGTTTTTGATTTTTTTTTTTTTTTTTTTTAGGGCTGCTCCTGCAGCATACAGAGGTTGCTAGGCTAGGTGTCTAATCGGAGCTATAGCTGCCGGCCTGCGCCACAGCCACAGCAACACCAGATCCAAGCTGCGACCACAACCTACAACCACAGCTCATGGCAACGCCAGATCCTTAACCCACTGAGCGAGGCCAGGGATGGAACACGCAACCTCATGGTTCCTAGTCAGATTGGCTTCTGCTGTGCCATGACGGGAACTCCAATTTTAGGTGTTTTTTTGCAGCTGTATTTGGTGCTATCTGTCTATTTGCCTACTTTACCACTACTGATATATTCTGTAACTTCTTTTCAGTATATTCATACTCCCCTCTGACAATAGAGAATTTTTCTTTAGTAAGTGTTCTTGGGAACCTGGCCTTATCCATAGGTGAGAAGTTTTTCGCTTGTGCTGAGCCTTCTTTTCCTCCTTTGGATCTGTGGACAAAGCAGTGTTTTCCAAAAGTAGATAAAATTGTCCTTATTCACCAGCATCCCCCGTGAAGTAGGAAAATAATGGAAGCAGTTTCACGCCTCAGCATCTGTTTGGATATTTTATGTGTCAAAGAGGTTTTCTTCGGTGTCCTTTCCAGTCAAATACCAGAGGTCCTTGTTCACTTGGGTTTTGATCTAAGACCTAAACTTTTCCCCCTTCCCCTTACAGCGAGGACTCAGAAGAAAAAGACGTGAAGACCAAGAAGGATGATTCTCATTCAGCAGGTAGTAAACGACTTTTAATGTAATAGATGTAATTCTATTTATGTATTGATTTATTGAAATGATTAGTTTCGATCTGACTCTTTTTAGCTGGGAAGTAGTCCTTTGAAACAGTAGCCATGGAGAGCTTTTTTGTAAGAATTTTAACTTCAAAGAATTAACGAGAAAAAAATTAAAATAAAAACCAAAAGAAGAGGAAAAAAAAAAGAACTAACGAGGAGACTGTGACCAAGTTAAATGTTAAATCCCGATTACTTGTTATTCATATGGGGGATATATTTTATTTTAATTCTTATTAAAATTGAGAGTTTATTCCATATTGCTCCTAACCATTTTAGTTTTGACCTGCTTTTGCCTTCCTGGATCGCCCTTCAAACAAGACTGTTTGGATTTCCCATCGTAGCGCAGCGGAAATGAATCTGACTAGGAACCATGAGGTTGCGGGTTCTATCCCTGGCCTCGCTCATTGGGTTAAGGATCTGGCGTTGCCGTGAGCTGTGATGTAGGATGCAGACGCGGCTCGTATCCTGCGTTGCTATGGCTGTGTTATAGGCCGGTAGCGGTAGCTCCTATTGGACCCCTAGGCTGGGAACCTCCATATGCTGCGGGTGGGGCCCTGAAAAGCCGAAAATAAAAACAGGGGACTGTTGTTTAGCTAATGTGTAAAGAGTAGACAAAGTTCCAGGGAATTCACTCCCCTGAGCTGTTTGGCTGTCACTTTTTTCCACAACTCTGCTCTCTGGTTGCCTCAATTGAAAAGAAATTATATTAACCTTTTGCACTACCTAGTGAGGTTGTAATTATATAACACACACCTTCAATTGCCTGTCTTATGAACCCTAATGTGAATCTCCTACAAATGTTAGTTTCTTGAGCACTTCAAAATGAATAACCAGTGTTAATAAGCACAGCTCCCACCAGGTGGGTTTAGTTTTGAGTCTCCCAAAGTCAGCTCTAGTCCCTGTGTCTATTTGTCTCCAGGTGAGGTTTTTGGTAGTGAAAGTGATGACTTGAACACTGACCATGGCAAAGCTTATAGGACTGCGAGTGATTCCAGAAGACTAACAGCTAAACCTTAGCAGACCAAGGGAGCCTCAAAGGCCAGGAGAAGGGCTGTAGGTGGAAACTAACACAAGTATCACTTAGTCTAGAGCCAGTAGGCTGGCATCCTGCCCTTTAACCAGATTTATTCACAACCACAACTATGTGTTGAAAAGACTTTAATTCACAGACTATAGTATGTGAAAGTAATTCTTTTTATTATAAACTTGTCTTAAGATCTAATTGATCTAAATATATATTTTAAAGATTTCCCTCAATTCCCCTCTAAACTGAAATAGCCCCACCTCATCCATTGGAAGGGATACTAGTTTGGCATTATTTTAGGTTCTGTGTATTTTGTGTCTTAGAATAAATACCATTGGCAGACAATCTTCCCCTGTTCTAATATTTTAAAATATTTTTCCAACTTTAATTTCTAAGAACTATGAACATAGGTTTGAATGTAATAGAGAATTTTAGGGCGAAGCAATGATGTAAGTTTAAAGCGTGTTACAGGAATCATGTATTCACACATAAATTCAGCTGCATTTTTACTTAAAATTACAGGCCTGCAGTATCTTATATATAATCGTGGGTGCATAGTCTTATTCAAGTTTCTTCTTTGAATGTTAGCTCTTTTGTATATTTTGTAGGAATTTTTAAGGGTAGAATTTACTCGTTTAGAATGGGATGAAAGTTATAGCTCATACTGGCTTTTCTAGTCAGCTGTCAAACCCGGAATTCTTTGATCATTGCAGAGGACAGTGAAGATGAAAAAGAAGATCATAAAAATGTGCGCCAGCAACGGCAGGCAGCCTCTAAAGCAGCCTCTAAACAGAGGGAGATGCTCATGGAGGATGTAGGCAGTGAAGACGAGCAAGAGGAAGAGGATGAGGCGCCCTTCCAGGAGAGTACGTAAAGCTGGCTTGTTGCTTTGGTCATGATTGTAGCTTGTGACCTTGATCACTTCAGCGCTTTTGTGGATGCTACGTGTTAAAACCAGTCCCTTCAATCAGGTACTCACTGTTAAAAGAGATGATCATTTTGATATTTATTTATACGTTAAAAGGTTCAGGAGTTCCTGTCGTGGTGCAGCAGAAACCAATCTGACTAGGAACCATGAGGTTGTGGGTTCGATCCCTGGCCTCGCTCAGTGGGTTAAGGATCCGGCGTTGCCATGAGCTGTGGTGTAGGTCACAGACTCGGCTTGGATCCTGCATTGCTGTGGCTGTGGTCTAAGCTGACAGGTGTAGCTCCCATTCGACCCCTAGCCTGGGAACATCCATATGCCTCGGATGCAGCCCTGAAAAGAAAAAAAAAAGGTTCAAAGATTCCCATGTTTATTATGTCCATCCTTTGTACTCAGATACTGAATGAACAGTAATTTCATCCTTTGTACTCAAGTAATGAACTGGAGTAACAGTTACATGGTGGGGTGTCGTGATCAAGATTTGTATGTTGCCTGGTGGAGCAGGGTGTAGACCTCTCCCTGCGAAAAAGGTGTTAACGGAGTTTAGATGTTTCACGGATGGCTCAGGTTAATTCATTACATGTATATTTGTGTTGTATGTGGTTTCCTTATTTCCTCTGTTTCTGGTCCGGCCAAATACCCCTAATCAGTTGAGTTTCGTCTTCCTGGTCTCGTCAGGACAATAGGGGCGTGATGGAACCACCAAGTTATTTGAGGCCTTCAGTTTTATCCAGATTAAGTCTTCTCTCTTCCTGTTTTCAGCCTACTCTTCAACCAAGTCAGTCATGTAACCCCCACACGCATAATGCTAAACCATTCTACAGGTGGGGCCAGTGACAGCTCTGGCCAGACTGGTAGCACAGCTGCAAATAGAATCCAAGCGTGTTTGACTCCCCAGCCCCATCCTCCGGTCATTCTCTCCCTCTGTTCACTTGGAAGGATGGGTACATTAAGTTGGACGTTGAAATTCTTCTTTCCTCTCAGAAGATTCCGGCAGTGATGAGGATTTCCTAATGGAAGACGATGATGATAGTGACTATGGCAGTTCAAAAAAGAAAAACAAAAAGATGGTTAAGAAGTCCAAACCTGAGAGAAAAGAAAAGAAAATGCCCAAACCCAGGCTAAAGGCCACAGGTAAGCCCTGCAGAAGTGAAATTAAATTACTGCTTTGAAAAATTCTAAGAACTACTGAACTTTCTCTATGGATTCCCCCCCGTCCCCCGCACCTGGGGCATATGGAAGTTTCTGGGCCAGGAAATGACTCTGAGAGGCAGCTGTGACCTAAGCCACGTACTTAGTAAGAAAAAAGGATCCTGTTTTCTGTGCCTGGAAGTATCACTTATTTATTAATAATAAAGACTCCAGCTCCTCCAAGAGGGTCACAGCTTAGCCCTGTTCCTCAACTACTACTTGTACATAAGGCAAGATATGGGAATGACCTCAGGCACAGTCATAGAAACAGTGCACCAGCATAGCTGTGATTACCTTTTTTCTCTCACCGGTATCATATTCTCAGCAGCTAGTAAAGACTTGAAATTGGAAAATGCACAACCATATTAATACATGTACGTTCTCTGGTTGATCCCTGCACCATCCTCTGTGCTGGCAGAATAAAATCACACTTGGACACTTGTCGTTTCTGCCTGACATTGACTGGAGCTAGTTTGTCCTTAAATCAGAAAGCAGGGAGTTCCCGTTATGGCTCAGCAGTAAACGAACCCTGCTAGTATCCATGAGGATATGGGTTCGATCCTTGGCCTTGCTCATTGCGTTAAGGATCTGGCATTGCTGTGAGCTGTGGTGTAGGTTGAAGACTTGGCTCAGATCCCACGTAGCTGTGGCTGTGGTGTAGGCCGCGGCTACAGCTCCAATTAGACCCCTAGCCTGGGAACCTCCATATGCCCAGAGTGTGATCCTAAAAGATATACACACACACACAAATTGCTGCTAACATAACATTACGGTGTTGGTAAAAAGTGTTTGGAAATCAGTACCCACCTTGATTTTTAGTAAATTGGGGTATTTATATTAGTTTTTTTTTTTTTTTACTTACGGATTGTTTTGTTTCATAGCTGATTTTTATTAAAGACGTTTCCTCCCTCCCCCACATTGGTGTTCTCCTTCTTCCAGTGACGCCAAGTCCTGTGAAAGGCAAAGGGAAAGTGGGTCGCCCCACAGCTTCAAAGGCATCAAAGGAAAAGACTCCTTCTCCCAAAGAAGAAGACGAGGAACCGGAAAGCCCTCCAGAAAAGAAAACATCTGCAAGCCCTCCGCCTGAGAAATCTGGGGATGAAGGGTCCGAAGATGACGCCCAGTCTGGGGAGGATTAAAAGCGATGATGGTTTGGGGAGAGATTTTATTAAAAAAAAAAGAGAGAAAAAAAAAGAAAAAAGCAAAAAAGAGGTGAAAAAAAAGAAAACCTACTTAAGATAGAATATGGTTTTGGCTTATGGCTTGACTCATGGGCTTTCAGTGCTGTTTTTTTTTTCTCTTTTATTGAAAATAACATTTCTCATTCTCTCTTTTTTTTAAGAAAACCGTTGTATGTTTAATTTCCCTTTTCGTCTATTGGTCTTCTCTTTGTCACCACCCCCTTTTCCCCTCCCCCCCTTCCCAATGAAAGCCATGTTGAATTAATCACTGGATTGACTGCTTCCTCTTTTATTTTGAATGGAAGATATGCCACAGTTGTAAAGCAATAAGATTTGAGGTGAACACTATGGAAATTTTGCTTTTTTGCTAAATGGTAGCAAGTTGAACAGTAATCCAAAAACCGTAGAGAGTTTTAGTTAAAACTGATTGCTTCTTTCTCTACCTGAACTTAAAAAAAAAAAAAAAAAAATCGGTTGTCATCTAATACAAGTTTATATTCTATATATAAAAATAAGGATGTCTTAAAAAATGACTTTAAACTTCCACTGATGGGGGCAGGTAGGAGATAAAGATGAATTCTGAATTGTTCCTAAAAGTATTCGTATTTTTTACCTTGGGGCAGGGCAGGGAACTGAGTTTACCTGACCTTGTTTGAGAGTGTGGGTTTTTTAAAAAAAAAAAAAAAACTTCATCATTTGTTTGTTATCTCTAAGAGACTGAGCCAATGATCCTTTTATCCCGCCACAGTCTTTAAAGAACTTAAAAAAAAAAAAAAAAGGCAAGGGCCGCCAAAACTTAAATCATTCTCAATTTCCTATTTCATTCTCTAATGGTTCATGTTTTAAAAAATATATATATATGTATCTATTGTGTTTCTTGGATAAAATTTTACCAAGGATCAAAAAAAGAAGAAAGAAATTCTAGAATCTAAATGGTGAGATCTCCACATCACAGTGAATTTTCTTCTCAAACTGACAGTGTTTAGGTTTTAAGCAAATAAAGTACCAGTTAATGTGAAACTCAATCACCAAGACTTGAGATTTTTCCTTTATGGGAACAGAGACTTTGAAATTCTTTTATGCCATAAATGTGCATTCAGAGCTCATGAACCACGCTCCGCTTTTAACTGGGGATAGGGTGTTTTTCTGCATCTACTTTCCCGTTTCTTCGTGGAAACACAGCACGCCGTGCGTCTCTTGGCTGCCTGCCAGCACGGAGAACACCACCGCACAGCCCGCCCCCGTGCCCGCCAGTCCCACTCGAGACCATGGTATCTCCTCGCCCCGTTCTTCACTCCCTTCACCTTCTGTGCTTGACGGGAGTGTGTAAAGTGCTGCTCTGACGACTGTAGCTTTTGTCTTTTCACTGGCGCCCTTGCTTACTGTGCAGTGCTTCACGCGGCCGGGAAGGGGAGCTGCAGGGCTGGAAAAACCGTGCCTTTGGGAGGTGCCATTGATAACCGACTTTTTACAGGCCTTATGAAGGCAGTCGGGAGACGGATCTGTAGATTTGATCCTCCATATCCTGATAACGTGAGTTAACGGGAACAAGGTGTAGGGGGTCTGAGTGTGCTGAAAAACATTGAAAAATTAGTGAAATTTAACCTCTGCCTCTGCATCTAGTTTGCTTCCTCGATATTATGCAATTTGCTTTCTGCCTGTTAAGTTACAGCATATTTTTCTCTCCCACATCTTGGCTTTCTTACAGATGTTCATAGAACAACAGCAGCAAAAAGTTATTGAAGGAATATTTTTACTCTGGTAAAGTAGATTTCTTTTTTTTCCTTTTAGCACCCAGTGGCACAGGGTCATTTCATTGTTGCACTGTGCGTGTTGAAGAGTGAATTTGGAGATTTGAGTACTTGGCCAAAAAAAGCAAAACTGGAACATAAGTAGCAATTGGATTATTATCTTTCATGATGATTATAGTTGTGAACTTTGTAATGAGAGTGTTGAAGATTATTCTCTTTGCTTTATGAATTCAGGTATTTTAACAAGGTTTGTGTTCCCATATTTAAAAAAAAAAAACTTATCAGTGTTTCCACCATGTACTTCTATTTTTAGGGATTTATTACTTTTTAAGTCTTACATTCCTGGTAACATTTGTGGTTTCTGTAGATTACATCTCATGAAGTTTGGGGGGAAGGGTCTTTTACAACTTTGGCCTCGTAACATAGTCTCTTTCCTATATTAATCTGCACTAACATCTCCATGATTCACACACTCATCCTTTAGAGGCAATCGCGCCGTCGCCTAGGGTATTTGTGTGCATTTGATTAGGCTTTTTGTTCGGGAATCCCTTTTTAAAAAATCAGTTCACAAGATTGAAAAGTGTATTATATATTTCTAATAGACTGGACAGAAGGATCTGTGTCCCCAAGAGAGACAGGCTCTGAACGACCTTTGTTGTCTCCGCTTTTTACTGATGATTTAAAACACCCTGGTCTTCCCCTCAAATCATGCATGCAAATAAGACAGCTGTGGTGTCTCAACTGGAAACAGGTGCTCAGTAGTCGGGCTCAACAGTGATGTCAGGACGGGTTACAGGCTATAAGCTGGTGGTGACTGGCCATTGGCACCACCCTGGCCTAAGCCCCCCCGGTCTCTGGTGTGCCTACGGGGAAATGGCCATAGCGTTCACTGTCTTGATTTGCAGCGCTCAGGAAGTGGGAATGCACTTTGAAAGTGCTTGCTTGTGTTCTCTCAGTTTCCTAGGCTAGCCCTGTTAGGTTTACCTCCGGAACACGGATTTCAGCAACTCTGCTGATGGACACTACATTCTAGTTTTTGAAGATGCTTTCCCTCAGACTTCCCTCCCCAACCTGGACACACGCAGCTAGAACTGGGTAGCGCCCATCTCTTTGTAGCTCGCTGCTGCTTTTAGCCTTCCCCACCTCTGCATGGAATCGATGTAGTTGGCCCAAAGGGTAGATACATTTTAGCTGCAATAATGGTAGGTTTGTCCTGCTTTCCAAAAACATCTCTCCGTGACATATTTCCACTTCCTGTTGAGTCCATGAAGGAGAAATCAATGGCCATGTCCTCCTTTATGGAAGTAGTGAGTGGAAACCATTGAGTCTGGAAGAATAGCAGTTGATATCCCAGGATGCAGCTTTGATACCAGTTTTTTTTGTTGTTGTTGTTTTGCATTACACCATAACTGCTTTGCCCCAGGTTCAACTCTCAGTTCAATACTTACCCTTGGTACTGGTTCAAGTCGCATTTTCATGCAGGTGACTAATCAAGAATGGAATTTGAAGTTACAATCCAGTCAAGTTTTTGAGGTTCTTTAGGATAGGATCAACTAAACTGAACTCAACACTTTTTTTTAACATTATTTTTGTGTGGTGTGTTTTGCTTTTGGTTTTTCAATCCACGAACATTCAAGTAACAAGTGGATTTTAAAGTGCTAGTTGGGGAAAGGGAATAGTGCTTTTCTTTCAAAAGAATAAAAAGTTTAGGGGATGCTTTGAGAGTGTTAGAAAGGCAAGAGCAGAACGAAATTTTCCCAGGAGAAGCAGGGAGAGCTTTGTAAACGATTGTGTAGCCATTCTGGCTTCAGTTATTAAGAAAGGAAGTTTTGATTTGAGCGGTTCTTTCTGTGCCTGCGTTACCAGCAGCTACACTGAGGAAAAGAAGCTATCACCTTAGGAGTTTGGAAAGGAAGAAACCTGACCTGCGGTTTTTAATGGCATTCAGACAAAACAAGTCATAGGCGTCTCCTGTCCAGGGATAGTTCCCGAGGTTAGAGAGATGTCCTTTTCTCTGTGTGGAGGTGGGTTTATTTGAAAAGGGAGTTAGTTTATTTGAATACTGGGACATGAAACTACCTAAGCCAAATTTCAATATTCAACCCATTTTCGCTATTTTTCCCCTCGACAAGCTCGATGGCAGAAGACTCCAAACCTCAGGTCCCTAAGTTACACTTCTTTTCAAAACCTAATTCACAGAAGCCACAGTGGTGCTGACTGTGTATTAACCACTATTTGGAAAAATCCTGTAAACCTGCCTGTTGCCATGCCAACGGAGCCACTGACCTGGTGACATCTGAGCATGCTTTGTGTGGCTGGTGGTAATGCCACCACTGTGCATATACTTTGTACATCAGGGGTGAGCAGGGAGGGTTTTCTAGATTATGGGGAGGGAGGGTAAAATTGGGACTTTTTTTTGGTTGTTCCTTTTTTGATGGGGTGTAGGGTAGAGTCCTCAGCTTATGCCCTAAAGAACTTGTATAAAAACCCCCGAAGTATTGTGTGGGTGTGTGTGGGTGAGTGTGTGTTTGGTATATGTCTGGCAAATGAAACCTTCGTCTTCTGGAAATCAGTGAATCCCTTTCTTTTCTTTCCCCCAGAAGTATTTGTTACAAGATTTGTAAATAAGAGATCTACTTCGTTTGTTTACCATGAACATGTTGCAGCAAACCCTTTTACACCTAATTCCTGCAAGACGGAAGGAAAGACTTTAAGACTCGCCAGGTTAAGCAGCAGCCAAGTTCTCAGTTCATGGTTTTGCCTTGATTCGCCTTTCAGACTTTGTTGCGCCACCTCTAAACTCCCCAGTCTTCCTCAATTTTAGTCCTTGATCTTTTAGGTTCGGAGCAGGAAGGGTAAAAGAGAAGAACCTGCTTAAATGTCTTTAATTGGCCATGGGCTGAGACACCCCTTAATACTGCAGTGTTGCTGGATATACGCCATCAGACACCAGACGGTTGGGCGTTCTTGCAATACCTTAACAGTGCTGAAATCTGCAGCATGGTACTAAGGAAGTTCAAGTTTGAATGTAACCACTTTATTTAAAAAGTTTCTTTTCTTTTTTTTAATTTAAATGAAACGGAGTTGAAGTGAACATGATTTTGTTGACCATGTTCGTGAATTATAGATGCAACATGCATTGGTAGACTTGTGCGATGGTCTTTTGTGATACTTAATTTTACATATCCCAGTCTCTGTATGTATCTGCATAGACAAAGAAGAAAAACACGAACTCCTGCTTTCTTTTATTGAAGGGTTTCCAGGACTGCGTGTCTGTTCCTGAGCTCTCTTTTAAGTATGTGTATCCTTTGCTTGTATTTTGTATTAAAAAAAAATAAGAAAAAGAACCCTTTATTGTTGAGCATGTTGGCATTGTCCCCTTTATTTTTTTTTCTCTCTTTTTGGGACATATGAAGCAAGTTATTCTTTTTCTGTATCTTTTTTTTTCTTTTGTAAACTTTTTTTTGTTTTGTTTAAAAATGGCTTTATAAAAGGGCTTTTGTAACCCAGATGTGTGCTCTGTGTACTTCTTGTAATACCTCAAACAAATACCCTGACTTGTACAGCTGATCACCTTGGCCTGTCAGCTCCTGACCTTGGGGGAAAACTGCTATCTGAACAAATCCTTTAGAAATTAGCTGCGACCCTCACAGTTGTTGGTAACAGGGAAAGCATGTCTTGGAGTTCCCATCATGGCGCAGTGGTTAACGAATCCGACTAGGAACCATGAGGTTGAGGGTTCGATCCCTGGCCTTGCTCGGTGGGTTAACGATCCGGTGTTACCGTGAGCTGTGGTGTAGGTTGCAGACCCAGCTCTGATCCCGCATTGCTGTGGCTGTGGTGTAGGCCGGCAGCTGTAGCTCCGATTAGACCCCTTGCCTGGGAACCTCCACATGCCGCGGGTGTGGCCCTAAAATGACCAAAAGACCAAAAAAGAGAAAAGAAAATAAAAGTATGTCTTGTCCTAATTCTTTCAGAGTATGGAATCGAGAGGCAGTAGGTACACTAATTTTCGGTTAATGCAGCAGTTCCAGCTGTTAAGTCTGGACTTGCCGTGTGGCTCACAGCATAACTACTCGGCGCTGCTTCCTCAGTGGCTGCGGCTCAACACCTGGCTCGGAAACTTCCATACCCTGCAGGTGCAGCCACCTGTTTAAAACAAAATGAAAGAAAAAAGATAAAAAGAAAGAATTTGACTGCTGTGGCTCAGGTCACTGCGGAGGCACAGTGGGTTAAAGGATCCAGTGTTGCCGCAGCTGTGGCCTAGGTTGCAACTACAGCTCCAGTCTAGTCCCTGGCCTAGGAGCTCCATATGCCGCAGGGTGGCCAAGAAAGAGAAAAAAAAAAAAATCAAGGGAGCGCTGGGCTGGGTGCATGAGGATTCTTAGCATTTTCCTTTATGTTCACGTCCAAGATTATGAAGTCTTATGGAGGGCAGAATTCAACAACCATATAATAATAAAGGCTAATATTAAAACAGGCATTTGCTGGAAGTTCCCATTGTGGCGCAGCAGAAATGAACCTGACTAGTATCCATGAGGATGCAGGTTCGATCCCTGGCCTTGCTCAGTGGGTCGGGGATTCAGCGTGGCCGTGAGCTCTGGTGTAGGTTGCAGATGCGACTGTGGCATAGGCTGGCAGCTGTAGCTTCGATTAGACCCCTAGCCTTGGGGCGTCCATATGCCGCAGGTGCAGCCTTAAAAAGGCAATAAATAAATAAATAAAAATAAAAAAAGAAAACGCATTTGTTCGATTTCGAATACCCACAAGAACTATGCCACCTTGCAATTTATTTAAGTATTACTTCTTATAAGGAGAATATGGTACTGTAGCTGTTATGAATTTTATCCTTTTCAACCTTTTCGCTTGTTTACATTCTTGCCTCATCATCCATATATTGTAATTAACGTATAAACTCACCTTGACTTTGAAATGAAATGCTTTTTCTGCATGCTTTTATCCTTTAGTGACTAGCCAACTTGGCTTTTTTATTTCTTATGAAGTTGTTTGTCCCAGGTCAAAGTTTAAGAACATTAACCAGCCACTTTTCCTCATAAATCTGTAGGTGTTTTATGATTAACGTTTCAGTACCATGAAACAAAGAAATCTAGTCAGGTTTAAAGAACTTCAAAAACTGTCGGGCAGACAGACCTCAGAGGCATAGGGTTTGGGTTCGGTCGAATATATTTGGAACGCCCTCAGCTTCTGTCCATGAGCATTCTCCACTGTCCTTAAACAACTGTAGTGGGTACAGCACTTTGCAGTTTTTTGAAGTTTTTATTTACAAAATACCTCCTTTAGTTTTCCCAGCAACTGTAAGATCGCTCAGATGTTTTTTGTTCCTCCAATTTTGTAGAAAATAAGCTGGCTCAGGTAGGATGTGATTTGTCATGGCTAGTAGGTGGTACAAGGCTCGAATCAGGTAGTTCTGTAAACTGTCACCGCAGGTGGTTCTAAAGCCAGCTTCCAGTTAATTTTTTATTTGGCTGCACCTGCAGCGGCATATTGGGTTCCAGGCCAGGGATCAAATCCAAGCCACAGCTGTGACAATGCCAGGTCCTTAACTCTCTGCGCCACAGCGAGAACTCTCCCATTATCTTATATAAATTCGTTACTTGAGCCTTCCTACTGATAATAAACTGAGCATGTTTCTGTTCTTGAGCATCATTAAGTGACAGTGATACTTGAACCAGTCCAATGAATTACATGGAAGATTTAAAAGGAAAAATGTCTTTTCAATGAGATATGAAAATTTTCATCAAATACTTAAATTTACTTGAAAATCCTCATGGTCCATAGATAGGCAGCTTCGATGTGTGCGAAATCCTTTGTTTTTATGTTTTAACGTATTGACGGTATAGAGGAAAATGGCATCTTGACTGTACCGCCCTCATCCTTTGCCAGTAGAGGGCAGTGTTTGTCCTCCTACTTAGCTAGTGGGCCCATTGCTTGCCCCATCTCATTTTTACATACTGTCTCCTGGGCTCAGGGTCTGCTGTATCAGGACACCTACCTAACCTGCTTAGGTTAGAGGTGTTCTGTGATCAGTGTGTCCACTTACATCCAAGTGTATGTAGCAGCCATAGTTTCTGAATTTCGAGGACAGCATAGGAACTCTTGGTTCATGCTGCAGTTTGTGCCGTTCCCTTTTTCCAGAGCTTCAAACCTACGTGGATAACATCCCCAAATGCAAGACTATGTTGAGATTTCAAAATGCAGCTGTGAATCCCTGGCCCTGTCTTGAAGCAGGTGTTGCCTTTTGAAATTGCCTCCAGCTCAAAAGCCCTGTCTCTTGCACAAGCAGTACTGATACCTCTTCTCATACGGAAATACTGAGACTTCTTTTCAAGGTAACATGATATCTTCTGTTCTTTTTTCTTGACAGCACGCTTCTCTTTCCCTCCATTATTTTAGTGGAAGGGACGGGGACCCATTCCACCTGCTTTGTCTGGGTCACCACCAGGAGAAATCAGCTTTTGCTCATGAGTGTGCTCCCTGTTTCAATATTAAAGTCCTGGGCAAATATTGTAAAATAAATGCTGTGTTGATTCTGGGGCCAGGGAATGAGAGGGTGCAGCCAGAGTTAACATCCTTGTAAAGGAGAGAATTACTTTAAAATATAATGTAAAACGCTAAAAGGTAATAGTTTGCCTTGATTTAGCTCTAAACTGGCACCCGGAAATGACTGGTTTAAAAACCTAACTTTGGAGTTCCACCATGGCAATGTGGGTTAATGATCCTGTTTCTGTGTCGGCTCAGATTTGATCCCTGGTCTGGAAACTTCTACATGCCAAGGGTGTGGCTGAAATAAGAGGAAAAAAAAATATATATATGTAAAGTAAAAATAAAAACCTGAGAAATAAGTTGTAAATCAAGAAGATAACATATACATTACTGTTACTGGTAATGTTTTAACTATTAAGTTGAAGAGAGAGACAGGCACACACACACACAAAAGTCCTTTCATTAGAATGTGCAAGACCCACTTCCATGACTGACGTAATGTGTCTAATACACTTTTTTCCACCTTCACTAGGCACAAAATATGTAGTCTTGGAGTTCCCGTCGTGGCTCAGCGGGAAATGAACCCAACTAGGATCCATAAGGATGTGGGTTCTATCCTTGGCCTCACTCAGTGGGTTAAGGATCCGGTATTGCCCTGAGCTGTGGTGTAGGTCGCAGACGCAGCTCGGATCTGCGTGGCTGTGGCTGTGGCTGTGGCGTCAGCTGGCGGCTACAGCTCCGACTGGACCCCTAGCCTGGGAAACTCCATATGCTGTGGGTGCAGCCCTAAAAAAAAAAAGACAAAAAATTTAAAAAAAGATTTGTACACCTATAATTGTAATAAAATTCATTAAGTAATGGGGGAAAAAAAAGATATGTAGTCTATATGTATTCAGGGCTTTCCTGACTATAAGAGATTAGGGTTGATGGGTTAGTTAAGCCTCTGAAGGAGGCAGAAAGTCACTGGAACAGGAAAAATGATGGCCTAAGTTTTAGGATAAGCTCCAGATGATTGGTTATGTGGTAAAAATTGATTTTTCATCAATGAATTCAAACTGTATAGTGATGTAATTAATAAAAAGTAGATCGTGGGAATTCCCTGGTGGCCTAGCGGTTAAGGATCTGTTGTTGCTGTGATGGCGCTGCCAAAAAACCCCCAAATTATTAGATTGTGAAACACTTGTCTCCACCCAAAAAGTGCATAGAGAGAGTAACATACACTGCATCCTCACTTTGGACCATAAGTTAGTTCTCTAATTCAACCCGAAGGAATAAGGTGCTGAGCGTTTACGAAATATGGTTTTACATCGAAAGCGGTAGGAAGAATGATATTGCAAAAGCTCTTTTCTGAGACCCTAGATGTCTTAAGGAGCCACGGAGGACTTGACATTCTGTTTAGATCTTGGAACATAATCTGGGGCTTCAGCCATCTAACTGCGTATCTGATGCATGCCACAGCTCAGTTCCAGGCCCCGAGCTCCGCCCCCGTTTGGTCTTTTCCTCGCCTCTGACCTAATTTACCACCCTCTGGCTTCTCCTTTTCTTACTTTTGTGAATGAATAGTTTCCGGGGGGGCGGGATGGTGGGGGGGGGGTAGTGTTCTTTTGAGACAATGGTATTGTTTTGCAGGTAGCCCTAGAAGTGGTTGGGGAGGCAGCTCTCTTGTAGAGAGTCACACATTTGGCCCAAATACAAGATAAATAGCGTTTCCTGGTAAGCCTGGAACAAGGCAGGGCTTAGATTCCAAAGCTCCATTGTAGACAACTGCTGCTGCGGCTCCAGGTATACAGCACACAGGCGGCGCCCGGTCCAGGAGAGCAGCTGATGTCCTAGACCTTGCACAACAGGCTAGTCTTGGGCCATCGCAAACCAGATCACTCTTGCTCCCATCCCGCTTTCCCTCATTCTCTTCCCACGCCCTCAAGTGAAGCAATAAGACCTCATGTTCGGCGCCTGGGCACTCAGTCTTCTTTAGAAGTCAGCTGAGAAGCAGATGCCCACTCTGGGAGACCCAAGTCTAAGCGGGGACACACTCAGGACGGCCGACAGTAGAAATGGGAGTTCCTCTGATTAAACCAGCAGTATTTACCAACAGTGAAAATCATGGTGACTCTATTGCAAACCCCAAACTGGAACTGTGAGGTGATGAAGAGTTTTGTCTTACTCCTCCTTGGGGAAAAAAAAAAATCAGTCTTAAGATGTAGTCTGGGAGTTCCTGTCATGGCTCAGTGGTTTAACGAATCCGACTAAGAACCATGAGGTTGTGGGTTCGATCCCTGGCCTTGCTCAGTGGGTTAAGGATCCGGCGTTGCCATGAGCTGTGGTGTAGGTTGCAGACACGGCTCGGATCCCGCATTGCTGTGGCTGTGGCGAAGGCCGGTGGCTACAGCTCCTGTTAGACCCCTAGCCTGGGAACCTCCATATGCTGTGCGTGCGGCCCTAGATAAAGGCAAAAAGACCAAAAAAAAAAAAAAATGTAGTCTGGATCTGAGAATATTAGCAGTTCTGTGTTATTTTTATGGCATAAGGAATGAAATATTTAAAACTGGATTATTCCAGGAAATGCATGTCATTTGTATAAAAAGTACAACAGATGTTAAGCAGCAGAGTTGAGAACAGCACGTAACACCCACTAAAGCATGAGTTGTTGTTTTTTTTTTTCTTGAAGCCCCCAGTTGCCTTTCCTCATCTTGTGACCTGCTCTGAAAGAAGCTTTGTGGCTGGTTGGGTTGAAGCACAGCACAGCTTTCGGGATTATCTTGGGCTGGTCACTTACCCACAGGTCCCTCATTTCTCCCCACTCCATACCTCGTCTCCTTTTTATCTTTTTAAAAATATTTTTAAGGGAGTTCTCGTTGTGGCTCAGCGGTTAATGAGCCTGACTAGGATCCATGAGGATGTGGGTTCGATCCCCGGCCTTGCTCAGTGAGTTAAGGATCCAGTGTGGCCATGAGCTGTGGTGTAGGTCGCAGACACAGCTCGGATCCCACGTTGCTGTGGCTGTGGCGTCGGCTGGTGGCTACAGCTCCGATTCGACCCCTAGCCTGGGAACTTTCATATGCCGCAGGTATGGCCCTAAAAAGACAAAAAAAAAAACTTAAAAATATTTTTTTTAATTTTAAAAATGTTTTATTTTCTATGGATTTCCTGTCGTGGCTCAGCAGAAACGAATCTGCCTAGCATCCATGAGGATACATGTTCAATCCCTTGCCTCACTCAGTGAGTTAAGTATCTGCCCTTGCCGTGAGCTGTGGTGTAGGTCGCAGACACAGCTCGGATCTGGCCTTGCTGTGGCTGTGGTGTAGGCCAGCAGCTGTAGCTCTGATTAGACCCCTAGCCGGGGAACCTCCATATGTCGCAGGTGCAGCCCTAAAAAGACAGCAACAACAAAAGGTTTTATTTTCTAAAGTGCACACACAGACATACAGAGTGCTATGTAGGACGGCATTTTATGTAGGCAATCCTACAAGCAAAAGAACACTGATACATAGACGAATTGGGCAAATCTGATAGTTGGTTTCCATCTGATTTTCTTATATTTATTTAATTAACTTTTTAAGTTCACAAAAAACATTTCATCACGCTCTTTTTTTTTTCCCCCTATCTTTTGTCTTTTTAGGGCTGCACCGCACCCACAGCATACGGAGGTTCCCAGGCTAGGGGTTGAATTCAGAGCTATAGCCGCGGGCCTACACCACAGCCACAACAACACGGGATCTGAGCCGCATCTGCGACCTACAGCACAGCTCACAGCCACGCTGGATCCTTAACCCATTGAGCAAGGCTGGGGATCGAACCCGTGTCCTCAGGGGTATTAGCCGGGTTCGTTGACGACTGAGCCATGACAGGAACTCCCATCACTCTCTTTATTAATGCTTATTTCTCCCTTTTTTCCAGGTTCTTCATTTAAAGGACTAGATATTTTTACCTTATTAGCAATTATTATAAACCGATAATAATGCTTGAATTCCACTTTTCCAAGTAATTCTAATGTCGAATTTTAAAAAAAATTTATCTGAGGGAGACTGGCAGTATTACTACCTGGTTATGCTGCTAGTTAACCCTCAGTTATTTGTACTGCAATTTTGCTTTTTTTTAATGGCCTCAGGTGTGGCCTATGGAAATTCCGAGGCTAGGGGGTGAGATTGGAGCTGCAGCTGCAGCCTAAACCACAGCCACAGCATTGTGGGATCCCAGCACATCTGCGACCCACACCACAGCTTGCGGCAGTGGCGGATTCTTAACCCACCGTGTGGGGCCAGGGATCAGACTGGCATCCTTGTGGATACTAGTCGGGTTCTTAGCCCACTGAGCCACAGCGGGAGCTCTATCCTCCTTTTTATCAAATGAGGATTAGAAGGGACGGACTTTCCCCTGTTTCAAAGGGCCGCTGTGAGAGGGGATGCGGCTGCGTGCCGTTAATGCCTGCAGAGGAGACTCTCTGGGCACTTGAGCGGCTGCTGGCTTTGTGGACTAACCGGCCTTCAGACAAGGGCAGCAGTGTACCTTTAGGCAAGATCCGTGGCCGCTGGAAACCTCACTCCTGCAGAAGTGAAATTCTTTTAGCTTTGTCTCGATGTTCAAATGAGTTATTCATTAGTAAGAACACTCTTGCAAAAGGGTAAACTTTAACCAGCCTTCGGTGCAGAGGAGCTTTAGAGGGGGAGGAAGTGTGACGGTAACTCCCGAGTCACCTACACTAGTGAAAGGGCTTTTGGTGTTTCTGTTTTTATTAAAGTATAGTTGATTTACAATGTGGTGCCAGTTTCTGCTGCACAGCAAAGTGACTCAGGCATATATATTTTACATATTTTTAATATTTATATATTTAATGAATTATATATATTTTAAATATTTTATATATTTTAATGTTATATACTTTTAATATATTATATACTTTAATATTTTATCTATTTAATATATTATATATTAACATATTTTATATATTTAAATATTATATATATTTTATACATCTAAATATATATTTAGATATTTGTCTATAAATGATATATATTTATTTTATTTTCCATTGTGGTTTATGCCAGGAGATTAGATATAGTTCCCTGTGCTCTAGTATAATGTTATGGTTTATTCATTCTAGATGTAATAGTTTGCACCAGGGATCAAACCCGTGCCACAGCAGTGACAACACCAGATCCTTAACCCACTGAGCCACAGGGGAACTCCAAGGGTTTTTCAGTGGTGGAAGTATACAAAACTGATTGGCCTTTAAATGATTCTTCAGCTTCTCATAGGAAAAACATTCCACCCAATGGTTACAAACTATATTCCCAGTTATGGAACATACATTTCAAATGCATGCGGAATCCCTCATTTGGGCTGGAAAACTGATTAGAAATACTTTATCAAGAGCATATTTTCGGTGTATGAAATCACCCTATGTTTGTGTCTTTGGTTTTTCAAGTTCAATACCACAAAACTAAAGGAAGCCGCAAAACTATCTCCAAGCCATTATCAGGGACAGAACCCAGGGGCTCAACTGACCAGTTTTACTGTTGCAGTGTGACATCCTGTGTTCTCATGATACCGGAGCCTTCCTAGAATGCTTTCTGCGGAGCGCCCTTATCGGGAGACCCTTTTATAGAGTCTTGGCAACTGAACCCCGGGGACGAGCTTCAGGATGGAAGTCTCCCTCCCCCGCAAATTCTCTTCAGTCTGAGGGGAAGAAATTGCCCAATTTTAACAGATAGGGAAGAGGCCTTTAAAAAAAAAAGGTTTGATTTATGTGAGTTGAGTAACGGTCAGACTGTGTAAATACTGAAATTCTGGTCAGAGGCCTGTTATCTTGTAAGACCTTTGCCCCTCGGATTTTTAAGAACATCCCCACTTGCGATAAGATAACTCTCAGAAGCTGCAAGTCCCTCTTGTCATGTTATCTTGCCTGAGGAGATGGAACCAGTTACTGGGTTTAGTGAAATTTTCACTTTTCTCCACCCAGTTAGCAGCTATGCGCTGTGTTAATGTGCATGACACATGCTTCCCCTCACTAGGATTTTGGATAAGTGTCAGCGTTTAAGGTCGTGAGAACTGGATTTTTGTTCCCTCTTAAGAGTGTGGTATTAAGAAAACTTATCTGTAAACTAGGATAGCTCACTTCCCCGCTGGCTTAGCTTTCACAACATTCTTGAAGTCAGAATGTGGGCTTGGGTGCAGATGGACAAGGCCGGTTCTCAAAAGGAAAGCGTCCAGCGGTGAAGGGCCAGCCCGAGGAATAAGGAACCCAGCTTTTGAGCCCCATTTCTCTACTCACTGGCCAGGCCAAGTCAGTTCTTGCGTGTGTCAAGCAAACTTTCAAAGAGGTTTCTTTGTTCTGGGGTGTTGGTTTCTTTTTCTGTTTTCAACGTAGAATTCTTCTTTGTGTGTGTGTGTGTGTATTCGTCCTCAGCATGCAGAATTTCCCAGGCCTGGGATCAAACCCGTGCCACAGCAGGGGTAATACCAGATCCTTAACCACTAGGCCACCCAGGAACTCCCTCAACACAAAATTTTTTTTGGCGGCTTTGGGAGGGTTTGCTTTTTTAGGGCCGAACCTGCAGCATATGGAGGTTCCCAGGCTAGAGGTCGAATCCGAGCTACAGCTGCCGGTCTACACCACAGCCACAGCAACGTGGGATCCAAGCCACGTCTGCGATCTACACCACAGCTCACGGCAACGCCGGATCCTTAACCCACTGAGCAAGGCCAGGGATTGAACCCGCAACCTCATGGTTCTTATTAGGATTCGTTTCTGCTGCGACACGACAGGAACTCCAACATAAAATTCTTAATTGAAAACACACGGATTCATTGTCTAATCAGAGTGATAAAGTAAAAAGACTAATAAATAAATGCAACTGTTCCAAGTAGTAAGTGTTCTTCAATTCGATACACTTCGATGGCCCATGGAAAAGTGCTTTAAACTTTAAAAGTGGTTCTCAAAATGTGATTCCCCAGCCCAACAGCCTCAGCATCAGCTGGGAATTCATTCAAAATGCAAAATCTTTGACCTCATCACAAGCCTATTGAATCAGAAACTGTGAGTGGGACCCAGCTGTTTGGGGTTTCCTTTCGGCAATGCATACACACAAGGCACACATGCAAAAGTGCACATGCAATGCGCAGACTCAAGTTCGAGAACCCCTGCTAGTTTCAGTCATGAAGAAGGATCAGCTGGGCCAGATCCTTTTCTTCTTATTGGAAAAGGCCACTTGGCCTAGATGGTGTTATCAAGACAGACCAGTTACTGCATCTGTCTGGGTCTGGTTCAACAGTACCAATTAACTCCTATAGCTGCATCTTTTTTCTAGGGGGGTGTCTTTTTAGGGCCACACCCTTGGACTATGGAAGTTCCCAGGGGTCGAATCAGAGCTTAGCTGCCTGCCTACACCACAGCCACACCAACGCAGGATCCGAGCCGTGACTGCGACCTATACCACAGCTCACGGCAACACCGGATCCTTAACCCACTGAGCGAGGCCGGGAGTTGAACCCGCAACCTCATGGTTCCTAGTTGGGTTCATTACCACTGAGCCACAATGAGAACTCCTATAGTTGCATCTTTATTTGCCTTTCCTTGGAAATGCTGTTCTTCATTCTTGGACCCTTCATCCCTCTGTCTCCAGTAATGGAAATGACCCTTTTCTCTTCAATGGGTCCCACTGTCTTACCTCCTCGGGCACCTCTGCTTTTCATCTTGTGACTTAAGCATCACGCCAGCTATCAGACTTCCTACAGAATCAGGCCTTGGTTTTGAGGTTACTTTCATCTTCTTTCTGGGAAAACAACTTGACCTTGAAAACGGCTTTGACAAACCACAGACATTCGTGTTCACGTATGGGGCAAAGAGAACACACATAGTCACATCCTTGAATAATCTACACTGCATGGTGGAAAACTCACTTGGGCCATTAACTTGTAATTCTTCTTCCAACATTCAGTCTTAATAACAGTAGCTCTTGTTTTTGCTTAGGTCCCAGGAATCGTCTTGAACATGTGACCTACCTCATGTCAATGAGTCCTCGCAAGAGCCCCATGAGATCCGGTTTATATCACCAACCCCGGTTTACAGGGGAAGAAAACAAGGTCTAGAGATGGTTAAACAATGTGCCCCAGGTCACAGAGGCCGACAAACACGACATTCTGCAACGTTTTATTGACTAAGATCAGCATTGATCCATTGCATTCTGGTCCCCAGAATACCCCTCTCGCAGAAACACGAAGGAACAGTGAATTGACCCAAAACAGAGGAAAAGCGATAGAGAATGGAAAAAACAAAAAACCACAGCTCTAGCCAGAAAGTCAGGGACCTGGGTTTGAGTTCTGGTTTTCCACTGACCAGACACTTACCCTCTCTGAGTTCCAGTTTCCCAGTAACATCTGCATCTCAGGGTTGTTATGAGGATCGTTAAGTGAAACCGCTGGGCAAAAAGCCTCAGGGTGGCACTTCCCCCGGGGGGCTGTGAGGTCAGTAATGCAGTACTGGCAGGAGCAAGGAGCAGCCTCCGTTGCTGGACCTCTGTGCCTTTCATTCGTGCTGTACAGGGAAGTGAGTTTCTCTGGCTGCATTTTCTCCCGAGAGCAGGATGTTGGTGCAATCCCGGTAAATAAGAGGATGGGAGGAAGGGCTGGGAAGCGCCCAGCCGACCGGTCTCAGGGCTCCTGGCTGCCTGGCCTCTGTGCCTCCCCAAGTGCTCACCTCAGGCACCATCTGTTTATTTCTACGTGTCCTGTGAAAGAGCTGGCAAACAACAGGTTTCTTACGTGCTTTCTGGTACGTGTGGATGGAGCCAGACTGGGGTCGCTGTTGGAATGCTCTGACATTCGGGAAGGGCGCAGGCCGGGCCTGCCTCGGAACAACATTCTCTTGGAGTTCCCGTCATGGCTCGGTGGTTAACGAACCCAACTAGCATCCAGGAGGACGCAGGTTCGATCCCTGGCCTCGCTCAGTGGGTTAAGGATCTGGCGCTGCCATGAGCTATGGTTGCAGATGCGGCTCGAATCCCGCGTTGCTATGGCTGTGGTGTAGGCCAGCAGCTACAGCTCTGATTGGACCCCTAGCCTGGGAACCTCCGTATACAGCAGGTGTGGCCCTAAAGAAAACAAACAAACAAAAGAATAGCATTCTCTTGTCTGATCAGATCTCCTTGGTTAGGTGGTGGGTGTGGCGCCTGGTGGAAACCTAGAAAAACATCCTCTCGGGGTGCTTAGACTAGGAACGAGGACTCTAATGACGCCGGCTGGGGAGGGGGTGCTTGGGAGTGGTGTGAGCTCCCACTCAGCCCTCCCTCCCCATGCTGCCGTGGATTCCTGCAGAGGAGGGAGGGTCAGGGTGAGGGGGCCTGGATTTTCAGCTGCACCTGCTGGATAGGCTGCAACTGCCAGCCTAGTACAAGCCCCTGGGGTCGCAAGTCTTGGGGGAATAGCCGATGGTGAGTGGAAAGCGACCAACAACCGGAGGTGGGGAGAGCAAGGTCCCCAGAGAGCACTTCCTCTAGGATGAGGCTGGTAGCTGGGGTGGTCCCGCATCGTCCCGCCTCCGAATCCACCGCAGTTAGCTCCTAATTCAGCACGCTTCCAAAGGCATTTCCCATACTCCAGGACACGTAGTGTTTCTTTTTTTGAGTGTGGCCTATGTGAACATGTAAGAGAGAAACAGGCAGAAAATCAAGTGCTTGTGTGCCTTGCAGCCTGAGAGACTGGAAGTGGGGCGGGGGAGGGGGGCTTCTCATTCCTCTGGAGCCCCTCTGCTCTTGTCACTGTAGCCGAAGAAGGACACGTTGACCGCCGGGTCCTCCCGTCTCCCCGGGCTGATTACATGCCTCTTTATGAAAGGAAAGAGTCTCTCGGCTGAGCTGGGAAACCCAAGTCCCCGGTGCCCCCTCGTCGTGGGTGTCGGAGAAGGACAAGAGAAGAAGCAGCTGCTCGCCGTCCCCCCTGCCTTCCCTGGCGGCTCCAGGAGCGCCCAGCCCAGCCCGGAGACAAGCACCAGCTCCTTCTCCAGGGAGAAGCCTCCCAACGTTCCACCGCGTGTGGCTGCGATGTGGATGCTTTGAGGAAATCGAAGCAAAGGATGCAATGAAGTGGTGGCTACGGGCTGTTGTGTCAGAAAAGACCCCGAGGAAGGGGAGCTGTTTAATCACAGCCCCTCAGCTGCCGCCTGGGAGCAAGAGGGAGTGTGTCTGTCCCCACCCCTGCTGTGTACAGCTGCTGGGACAGAGCCGGCTGCGTCAAGCTTGGCTGGGGGAGGACCGGGAGCGGGGACAGGACCCGGTGGGGAGGCAGGGGAGGTTGGCTGAGGTCCCGGGACAAGCCTGCAAGATCCTCCTCTCCTCCAGGGCCCTCCCTCGGTCAGCCGGGTCCCTGGGAGGTGGCTGCAGAACAGAGTCCCACGCGGGACTCCAGGTGAGGGAGATTTGTCGAGCGAGCGGTTTGGGGAGCAGGAAACAGCTGGGCTGCCGCTTTCCCTGGAGGGGTCACTCCTGAAGCAGATTCCCGGATGTGAGAGTTATGGGCACCTTTCCTCTTTCCACTGTTGGAGAGACAGACAGATGCAGAGCGACACACAGAGAAAGGATCCCACGATCAAGTCTCTGCAAGACCCATAGTGAGATGGAAAAAACTGCTCAGCTGGGAGGGACTCAGGCATGTGAAGCCACAGGAGACACGCCGCCTCTCTTCCCTGTCGCCTTTCTCTGACCCTGGATCTCAGGGCCACCCCAAGATTCCAAGCGCCTGTCCCTGCAAATTCTCCTTTTTTTTTTTGTCTTTTTGCCTTATCTAGGGCCGCACCCGCGGCATATGGAGGTTCCCAGGCTAGGGGTCTAACAGGAGTTGTAGCCGTTGGCCTTCGCCACAGCCACAGCAACGCGGGATCCGAGCCGTGTCTCTGAACTACACCACAGCTCAGGGCAACGCCAGATCCTTAACCCACTGAGCAAGGCCAGGGATCGAACCCGCAACCTCGTGGTTCTTAGTCAGATTCGTTAACCACTGAGCCACAACAGGAACTCCCAAATTCTCCTTTAAAAAAAAAAAAAATACTAGGAGTTCCTGCTGTGGCTCAGAAGGTTATGAACCTGACTCGTATCCATGAGGACTCGGGTTTGATCCCTGGCCTCGCTCAGTGGGTTAAGGATCTGGCATTGCCGTGAGCTGTGGTGTAGGCTGCAGACCCGGCTCGGACCTGAGCTGCTGTGGCTGTGGCTGTGGTGCAGGCCGGCAGCTGCAGCTCAGATTTGACCCCTAGCCTGGGAACCTCAGGATATGCCGAAAGGTTCAGTCCCCCACCTCCCACCAAAAAAAAGCAAGTAAAATAAAATAAATACTAAAGGTGGAGTTGCTGCCGTGGTGTAAAGGGCTCCTCGGCCTCTCTGCTGTGCCAGGACGCAGGTTCGATGCCCTGGTCGAGCACAGTGGCTTAAAGGATCTGGCCTGGCCACAGCTGCAAAGGTAGGTCACAACTGTAGCTCGGATCTGATCCCTGGCCTGGGACCTCTGTATACCTTGGGGCAGCCAAAAAAAAAGAAAAGAAAAGAAAAAAGCCAAAGTTGAAGAGATTGGGATGGGGAAATCAGGAAAAGGGTGAACATTTACCTGAAGTCGTGGCATTTCCATGACTGTTCAGCAATTTCTTCCTGGAGGAAAATCAGCCCACTCATGTATTTCGCCTCAGCCACATTCCACACAGAGCTGGAGAAAGAGGCAGAGAAAAGAAACAGGGGATACAGTGGAGACGGAGAGCCCCCTGAGGGGCTCTTTTGTAGTTGACATTTTTATTGAGATAGTTGTAAATTCACGGACAGTTACGATAATAATACAGAGAAAACCTTTGTACACTTTGCCCAGTTTTCCCCAAAGGAAACGTTTTGCAAAGCTCTAGCATAATATCACCACCAGGATATTGCCCCTGACACGATCCATCAGTCTTAATCAGATTTTCCATTTGATTTGTGTACGTGCTTGTGTGCGTGTGTGCATTTCAGCCGTCACAATCCGGATTCTGACGTTACAGCACCGCAAGGAACAAGGATCTCTTGTGTTTCCTAATCACGCTCCCCACCCCCATCCTTGGCAACCACTCTTCTGTGCTCTGTTCGTAAAGTTTTATTTCAAAAATGTTATGTAAGAGGAGTCGCATAGGATGTGTCTTTGGGAGGGGGAACGGCGTTTCTCGAACATGATTCCCTGAAGATCCATCCGACTTGTGTGCATCAAAAATTCATCCCTTTGGGGAGCTCCTGTCACAGCTCAGCAGTTAACGAACCTGAATAGTATCCATGAGGACTCAGGTTCGATCCCTGGCCTCGCTCAGTGGGTTAAGGATCCGGCGTTGCCGTGAGCTATGGTGTAGGTCGCAGATGCGGCTCGGATCCCGTGTTGCTGTGACTGTGGTGTAGGCCAGTGGCTACAGCTCCGATTAGACCCCTCGCCTGGGAACCTCCACATGCCACGGGTGCAGCCCTAAAAAGCAAAATAAATAAATAAATAAATAAATAAATAAATAAATAAATAAATAAATAAATTCATCCCTTTTTACTGGTGAGTAGTCATCCGTGGTGTGTTGGTATAAGGTTTATTTAACCCTTCACCTTTTGAAGGACATTTGGGTTGTTTCCAGTTTGGAGCTATTACAAATAAGGGTGCTATGGACATTCATGACCAGGTTTTATGTGAACATCAAGTGGTTTTTCTTTCTTTCTTTCTTTCTTTTTTTTTGCTATTTTTTAAAATTACTTAATGAATTTTATTACATTCATAGGTGTACAAAAATCATCACAACCAAATTTGATAGCATTTCCATCCCAAACCCTCAGTGCATCCCCCCATCCCCCAACTTGTCCCATTTGGAAACCATTAAGTTTTTCAAAGTTCAAGTGGTTTTTCTATCCAGCAACAGCACCGTGTGGACACACAGTGGATCCCCAGTCAGGGCTCCTTGGTGACTGAGGACTTAGGTCTGGTCTGGGAGGGAGCGAGGGAGGATGCAAGGACTGCGGTGCATGATGGGAGTTACCCTCAACAATGAACCAAAAAACCAAGGCACCGTCTGAAGAAAGGGCTGATCAAAAGACACACTCGGTCATCATTAGCATTAAGCAGTTGGGACAAAGAAGGCAAAATTGGATATAGAAACAATCGGAGTTCCCTTCATGGCTCAGGGGTTAAAGAACTTGACTGGCATCCATGAGGTTGCGGGTTTGATCCCTGGCCTCGCTCAGTGGGTTAAGGATCCGGCGTTGCTGTGAGCTGTAGTGTAGGTTGCAGACGCGGCTCGGATCCCGCATTGCTGTGGCTGTGGTGTAGGCCGGCAGCTATAGCTCCAACTGGACCCCTAGCCTGGGAACCTCCATATGACGCTGGTGCAGCCCTAAAAAGACAAACAGATAAAAAATTTAAAAAAAATAATAAAAAGTAAAGAAACAATATACAAGTGAAAGAGAATGAGAGCAACTGACAAGCAGCCTAGGGGAGGCCAAGGGAGCCTTAAGAAAGAAGAGAAGAGGGGCTCCAGAAGCAGATCTGATTCAAATCTTGCCTCTACCACGTTTTAGCTGTGTGTTCCGGGCAGGGTACTCAAAGCTGAGACACCACTTCCTCATCAGTAAAACAAAGATAAATATCTTTCTCAAAGAGTCATGGGCATAAAGAAAACAGGATATATAAGGTTCTTGACTCACAGTAGCCCTTGAGTAAATATTAGTTTCCAGGAGTTCCCGTTGTGGCTCAGGGGATAAAGAATCTGACTAGGATCCATGAGGATTCCAGTTTGATCCCTGGCCTTGCTCAGTAGGTTAAGGATCCAGTGTTGCCACAAGCTGCGGTGTAGGTCACAGGTGTGGCTCGGATCTGGAGTTGCCATGGCTGTGATGTAGACCAGCAGTTACAGCTCGGATTCAACCCCTAGCCTGGGAACTTCCATACGCTGCAGGTGCAGCCCTAAAAAAAAAAAAAAATTAGGGGTTCCCATTATGGATCAGCGGAAACGAATCTGACTAGCATCCATGAGGATGCAGGTTCGATCCCTGGCCTTTCTCAGTGGGTTAAAGATCCAGCATTGCCATGAGCTGCGGTGTAGGTCACAGACACGACTGGGATCCCGCATTGCTATGGCTGTGGTGTAGGCCGGCAGCTACAGCTCCTATTGGACTCCTAGCCTGGGAACCTCCATATGCTGTGGGTGCAGGCCTAAAAAGCGAAAAAAAAAAAAAATTTAAAAATTAGTTTCCTTCCTCCTTCCACTCCCTAAGTAGAAGTACAGGGTAATAAGTGCTGGAATGGGGCCAGTTAGGAGAGGCCTCAGGAGTCTGGCCTAAAGGAAGCCTGTCGAGGGCCATAAACATAACAGGGAGGATGTGAGCACAGGTGGGCAATTGGCCCAGCAGTGGACAGGACTAGATGCCATGCCTCTCTCGGCATCAGCATTGACTCGAAGTAGTGCAGGACCCAGCAAGTGGGGCTCGGCCCCCAACAGATTGCAGGTTCTGCTACCATTTGGCTGGATACACCAGGCTGCTGTTTTCTGCTTTCAAGGTGAGCTCCTCTCTATATGAGAGGCCTGAGCTGGACAGTGGGCAACCCTCTTTTTTTTTTTTTTTTTTAATGGCTGCATCTGCAGCATATGGAGGATCCCAGGCTAGGGGTCGAATCAGAGCTGTAGCCGCCGGCCTACACCACAGCTACAACAACGCCAGATCCGAGCCGCCTCTGCGAACTACACCACAGCACGTGGCAACACCGGATCGTTAACCCACTGAGCAAGGCCAGGGATCGAACCCACAACCTCATGGTTCCTAGTCGGATTCGTTTCCGCTGCACCACAGCGGGAACTCCAGGCGAGCCTCTTTGGAACGGTTCCTGGTGTGCGCTGGGCAGGCACCCTCCTGGATGAACACATGCAAACCGTCCACCAGCCTTGCCCTCCCTTCAAATTCCAAACTCCAAGCAGCCAAAGTCCTGGGTGCCTCCAACGCCTTCCAGAAACGGCCTGGCCCCGCACAGCCCTCCTCCCAGCTGGCTCTTTGATCTGACGAAGATGCTTAAACTTTTGATCCCATTGTAGGATGGTCCCCAGCCCTAGGCCGCTGGAAAGGGAGAAAGAGAGCCTCCTTTCCTCGTTCCTTCTCTTGTTTCTTTTGAACGAGGATGAGAAGGAGATCACAGGCTCCTGATGCCCTGTTGCCCGCTCCCATCTATCCACATCCTGCCTCTGGTGCCTCCCAGGTCCAGGCTGGGGCCAGAGGTGCGGCTGGGAAGAGTCCCGGGCCTTTGAAGCCAGTAGTTAGAGGGCAGGGGGCTGCAGCCCGCTGCCCTCCCGATAGCCCTCGTCTCCTCACCCAGCCTGTTCCCCCTCCCGTGGCCCTCCGGGGCTCAGAGGGCCCACCTCCTCAAATGTGGAGGTGGTGTTTCGGGGTTATGGGAGGGACAATAGAAGCCTCAGGTGTGGCCGGTCCGAAAGAGCTCTCCCCTCCAGGCCACGCCCATGGTCACTTCCAGTGGTTTTGTTCCGCGTGTCTTTCTTTCACTGGGGCTATTAATACTTCTCCCTGCCGAACTCACCCCTCTCGAAGTGACCTTTAAAAAAGAAATCGGGGTGGGGGGGGTTCCTGCTGTGACGCAGTGGATTAGTGATCCAACTTGTCTCTGTGGAGGCACCAGTTGGATCCCTGGGCCCAGCGCAGTGGGTTAAGGATCTGGCGCTGCTGCAGCCGTGGCGTAGGTTGCAGCTTCGGCTTGGATTCAGTCCCTAGCCTGGGAGCTTCCTACGCCACAGGTGTGGCAGAAAAAGAAAAGGAATAAAAAGGCATAGATCAGATCGTGTCACTCCACTGCTTGACTCCTTCCTGTGTCCTGTTGCACAAGACAAAATCCACACAGTCTGGTTTTCCAAGCCCATCTCTGCCCCCTCCTCTGGCTCTTCCCATTCCTGGCACTCACTTGCCTCAAAGGCTCGTCCTGCCCCAGGGCCTTTGCATTTGCTCTTCCACGTTCCTAGTCCTTCCCTCCCAGATCTTCCTGGAATGGGCTCCTCCTTAATTTTCTTTTCTTTTTTTTTTTTTTTTTTTTT
>PVHT020000150.1:831357-991497 GCA_004024745.2 Catagonus wagneri
GATCCTTAACCCACTGAGCGAGGCCAGGGATCGAACCAGCAACCTCATAGTTCCTAGTCAGATTCGTTAACCACTGAGCCACAACGGGAACTCCTCTCCTTAATTTTCTGTGCAGCTCAAATGTCACGTCCTCTCTTCCTTGACCTCGCTCCCCATCCCCAGCCCCAGCCCCCACAGCAAGCGCACTACCACGTCAGCTTATTTTACTTCCTTCATAGCCACCCAAAGTTATTAAGCTATGAGCCTGTGTGGTTTCCCTTTTGGAATGCATATGCCAAGAGGTAGGGACTTGGAGCGTGTCCCCAGCATCTAGAAGGGACTTAACCAATATGGTGTTGGGTGACAGGTGAAACCCCGAGGTAGGTAGCAACCGAGCTGAGAGAAGCCCATAAGGTGAGCAGAATGCTGGCTGCAGAGACTAGAAAACCAAGTGTAAGCTTGCAGCTCAGCTTTGCCGTAGATTCCCTGGGCAGCCCCAGACAAGTCGCTTTACCTCTTTGCATTTCATTTTCCTCATCTGTAAAGTAAAAGTGCTACCCCTCGGCTTCATAAGATTGCGGTGAGGATGGGAGAGGTACGTGAAAGCACAAAACAGATAGGGAATCAGTACCTGTCTAAACATCAATCCACGTGGAGTTCCCGTCGTGCCTCAGCGGTTAATGAACCCAACTAGCGGCCATGAGGACATGGGTTTGATCCCTGGCCTTGCTCAGTGGGTTAAGGGTCCAGTGGGCGGCTTCAGCTCTGATTGGACCCCTAGCCTGGGAACCTCCATGTGCCATGGGTGTGGCCCTAAAAAAAAATGAAAATAAAAATCAGTCCACATGGTTATTCAAAGAGAGTACCATAGATGCTGACCTCCTCACTTCTCGTTTTTTTTTCTTTTTTTTGGTCGCACCCAGGGCATAGGGGAGTTCCCAGGGCTAGGGATCAAACCCAAGCCACATCAGTGACAATGCCGAACCCTGAACTGCTAAAGAGGCTGCCTTGCGGCAAAGAGAGGACCAGCACGGCCCCTGGGGACCCCTCGTCTTTCAGGGCTCGCTGCTGTGGAAGTCTCATCACCCCTGGCCATGGAGGCGGTGACAACCTCCCAGAGTCCACTAAGACACCAAGGGGCACTGCACACCTGTAAGCTCACTGGAGCCCCTTGCCCTGTTGCAGCTTCTCTGACCTTCCTTTGCATTTTTATTTATTTATTTATTTTTTTCTAGAAGGTGGGAATGGGGGTGGTGAAAGTGGCTTGACCTCTGGGAGATCAGGTCTCAGAGACAAAGACAACGGTAGCCAACAGAGGGGCCCTAAGCAACCCCTCTCCTCGTTGAAGCTCTTCCACGTCTACACTGCAGGTCCCTGTAGAGGAGGCAGACTGCGAGAGCCCTGGTAGCTTCTTCTTAGAAAAAAAGCAGGAAAGCCAGCTGCTTCGAGGATGTGGAAAGTCTGCTCTTAATGACAGGCCTGTCTCTCCCGGGAGCTTATAATCACCTCGGGAGGCTCTCCTTGGTGGCAAAGACACTGGGCTGAGGGAGCTGAGAGATCAAGGAGGCCGCCCTGCGGCCTCGGGGGTGGGCTGTGTGTGCACATCCCCGGGCTGTAGAGAGAAGTGACTGGAGTCCAAATGCAAACGCAAAGACTCAGGCCTCACAAGAGCCAGGACCCTGGGGTGAACGGGAAGCCCAGAGCCCAAGGGGTCAGGCTGCCATCCTAAGGGCAAGGCAGAGGCCCGGGGCGGAGGGCGCCACTCTGCTGCCCGCTTTGATCTCTTGCCCTTCCTCCAGCACCTCTGGGAGGTCAGGAGAGCCGGGCCAAGACCCCGCCACTGCCCTGCTCCCTCTAAGGAAAAGGTCTTTTTACCAAAGGCTTCTCAGAGAGCAGAGAAGGGAGCTGACTGTGCTGTTTCTGCGCTCCAGTCCCAGCACCCAGCAGCCTGTGTCCCCATAGCTCAACCTCCTTTAGAGGCAGCCCTGGCCAGACACTTTCTTCTCCTTCTTCTTCTCCTCCCCCTCTCCCCTCTGCTTTTTCTATTTCTTCTCCTTTTTCTTCCTCTCCCTCCTCTTCCTCTTCTTTCTTTTTTTGGTATGTGGAGTTCCCACAGCTGCAACAATGCCAGATCCTTAACCCACCATGCCGGGTCAGGGCTCGAGCCTGCGCTCCAAAGATGCTGCTAGTCCCCTATCCTTTGTGCACAGGGGAATTCCTCACTTTATACTTCTTTGTCTTTTTTTTTCTTTTGTTTTGTCTTTTGTCTTTTGAGGGCCACACCCGAGGCATGGCGAGGTTCCCTGCCAGGCTAGGGGTCCAATCTGCTGCCGGGCTACACCACAGCCACAGCAATGTGGGATCCAAGCCACGTCTGCGACCTACACCACAGCTCACGTCCACGCCGGATCCCTAACCCACTGAGCAAGGCCAGGGATCGAACCTGCAACCTCACAGTTCCTAGTTGGATTCGTTTCCGCTGCGCCACGACAGGAACTCCACTTTCTCCTTCTTAAGGGACCTGCCTCCCAAGGTCACTGTGAGGACCGCATGATGCACCGCACATGAAACCACTTTGAAAACTGTGAGGCCCTTGGAGTTCCCGTCGTGGCGCAGGGGTTAACGAATCTGACTAGGAACCATGAGGTTGTAGGTTCGATCCCTGGCCTCGCTCAGTGGAATAAGGATCCGGCGTTGCCGTGAGCTGTGATTTAGGTCACAGACGCAGCTTGGATCCTGCGTGGCTGTGGCTGTGGCGAAGGCTGGCGGCTACAGCTCCGATTAGACCCCTAGCCTGGGAACCTCCATATACTGTGAGGGCGCCCCTAAAAAAATAAAAAGAAAAGAAAACTGTGAGGCTCAGAAAGGAATGTTCATGCGCAAGAGCTTGTGGGCTTCGTGCTCACCACACCAGCCTGCCCTCGTACTAACAGCAAGCTGGACCCCCAGTGGCTGAGGGACTTTGCAATAACCTAAGTATAATCTGCAGGAGCAGACTTAGAGGGGCTGGAGGCCTCCACCAGAGAGCAGGGAGGAGGCCCTGGAGGCGCTATCACGGGCTCAGATCACAGTCAGGCCCCTGCCTGAGGTCTGCTTGCAGCATCTCTCTGGTGGGGCCCAGCCTTCCTGCGGCAGCCCCGGCGGTTAGACAGAGAGAGCTTCTGTTTCCCACCAAGGCTAGTGCCACAGCGTCTCCCGCTCCTTGGCTCTCCTCTGCTGCTCCTCTGCTCAGGGCCGCGAGGGTGGAAGGCAGGTTGTAAATCTGTGGGTGTCAGATGGCACCCACCTTTTTTTTCTTCTTTTTTTTCAGGCATATGAAAGTTTCCAGGCTAGGGGTCAAATCAGAGTGTAGCTGTCGGCCTACGCCACAGCCACAGCAACGCCAGATCTGAGCTGCGTCTGTGACCTACACCACAGCTCATGGCAATGCCGGATCCTTAACCCACTGAGTCAGGCCCGGGACTGAACCCGCATCCTCACGGATACTAGTTGGACTCCTTACCCCTAAGGCACAACAGGAACTCCTCTGCTCCTTTATCCATGGAAGGTGCTGATGACATTCTAGAAACCCCTGTGTGACTGCTGGGGAGCTCAACACAAGGGCCTTTGGGTCCAAGTCCAGTTCGGCCACTCTAGCCACATCACCTTTGGTAAGCCACCTTTCTAGGGCCATAAAACACAGAACTGGAGTTCCTGTCGTGGCTCAGTGGTTAACGAATCCAACTAGGAACCATGAGGTTGTAGGTTCGATCCCTGGCCTCGCTTAGTGGATTAAAAATCCGGCATTGCCATGAGCCGTGGTGTAGGCTGCAGACGCGGCTCGGATCCTGTGTGGCTGTGGCTGTGGTGTAGGCCGGTGGCTACAGCTCTGATTCGACCCCTAGCCTGGGAATCTCCACATGCCGCGGCTGCGACCCTAAAATGACAAAAGACAAAATATATAAAGAAATAAATAAAATAAAAAGAAAAGAAAAGAAAAATCAAGCAGGAGTTCCCGCTATGGCCCAGTGGGTTAAGAATCCTACTGTTTTAGTTCAAGTCACTGCAGAGGTGCAGGTTCAATCCCCAGCCCAGCACTGTGGGTTAAAGGATCCATGTGGCTGCAGCTGCAGCGTAGCTCGCAGTTGTGGCTCCGATTCAGTCCCTGGCCCTGGAACTTCCATAGACCCCGGGTGTGGCCATTGAAATAGAAAACAAAATGAAAACAAAGAAATCCAGGATAGAGATTTTGCAGCTCGTCCCCGCTGTTTCCTGGCCTTGGAGCCCAGCAGAGAGACGCCTCCCTCCAATTCCTTCTGTCCCTCTGGAGCTCCAGTCTGGGGGCTGTCGGACCTGCCCAGACACCTGAACCAGGCCTGTGCCTCTCTTCCCTTCAGGCCTGGGGATGGATTGTGCAAAAGTGGTACTGTAACCTGAGGCAAGAGGTTAGTTCACAATCTAATTATTAATTACTCACTTGCTTATTATCTCAAGCATTGCATCAGGACCGTGAGAATGGCTTTATAGACACTTAAATTAGTATCAGCTCCCCTTTCCCCGCAGACACACACACAGGACCCGGTACAGTAGTAAATCCTGCCCCAAGTCACTCCAGCCCTAGCCTCTTGGTCAGGCCATCTCTTCCAGAATGGGAAAAGCTGCCTAGCCAGTAGGGTCCCCAGCCTCAGTCACCGGAGATGGGGCTGCTGTTGGTCATCTCACCCTGATCCCCGGGCTGCATGGCACAGGACTTGGAGAGCTTGGGGGCCAGGTAAGGAAAGGAGATTAGAGATTTTACACCTTACCTCAGATGCCCACGGAAGTCCCTCCTCTAGTCTGACTCCCATCCCTCTTGCTGCAGTTCTAGCATTTGCCCCCTCATTCGGCCCTCCTTGTCGCTGGTTGCCTAAGAGTGAGAGAGCACCTGCTGGTGGGGGATAGCAGATCCTCCTCTTATTCCTGCTCTGCAGTTGGAGAGTTAGCCCTCTGAGGAGAATGGGAACAAGATCTTGAGGCCTCTTCCCTTGTACCTCCTGCTCCTTGCTTGACTCTGGAGTCACAGCCAGCAACTAAATCCGCTTTGAGCCCTGGGTCTCCTAATCTGGGCTCTGTCCGGGCCTGCGGCTCCTACCGCTGCTGCAGGAACAGAGCTCCACCGCGGAACTGAGTGGAGAGAGTCCTGAGCCCTGGTTTCTGCTGCCAGGCTGGGAGTGAGGGCTCACAGCGTGCCAGACCACGGGCCTCAGGCCCTCCCTTCCTTTGGCTCTGCTGCCCCAGGTAAGTGACTTGACCTCGGTTTCCCTATCCATAAAAGAAAGTGGCACCTGCCTACCTTAGGGTTACTTGTGAGAATCAAACGCGCTGCTGTCTGTGAAAGCGTAAGTCTTTAAGTACAGCACAGAAACCAGTAATTATCACTCACAGTCACTGGCATGCTGGCCTCAGAAACCCAGCTCAGAACTTCCCACTTGCCTGGGTTTATCCCGCTGAACGCTGATCATGTTTGACCTCAAGGTTTATAGCCTTGACATTTTTGCACTTTCAGATGTATTGCTGAATCATACTTTTTGCACCACTTTCTATTTCCCCGAGGAGTCTCTAATCTCCACGAGGGCAGAGAAGCTACCTGGTATGTTCTTCCTCATCTCCTAAATCACATGTAGGATTCTGTACATAGAGAGAGTTGTGATTCTCCTCCAAGTACCTTTTTTTTTTGTCATTTTAGGGCCGCACCCCCCGGCACATGGAGGTTCCCAGGCTAGGGGTCGAATCGGAGCTACAGCTGCCGGCCTACGCCACAGCCACAGCAACGCGGGATCCGAGTCGAGTCTGCGACCTATATATACCACAGCTCATGGCAACGCCGGATCCTTAACCCACTCAGCAAGGCCAGGGATCGAACCTACAACCTCATGGTTCCTAGTCGGATTCGTTTCCGCTGTGCCCCGGTGCGAACTCCTCTAAGTACATTATTGATGCAGTAGCCTTGCGTTCTTCAACAGGCTTTCTGCCTGAAAATTAACTCTGCGATCAAATGACTTGCTGGCAGGCATAAAGTTAACGATATCCAAGCACTGAGCCTGATTCGTAATTGTTATTCAATAAATGTTTGGTGAATGAGAAATGAATGCTTGGATGCATATGAGCGGCACTAGACCTGTCTGATTCCAGAGCGCACACTTTTTTTCAGGGGAGCACAGAGCTTCTCAGGGATTGGCTGGTGAAAGATCTCTGTGCGGGGGCGTGAAGTAGGCGGAGTTTGGTCGCCCCGCCCCAGGCGTTAACCCCTCAGGCAGTCTGAGCTCCCCCGGGAGAATCCCAGGTATTCAGTGACGTCATCACCCCCTTGCTCCAGGCATTTCAGAACCCAGCCCAGTTAACTGAGAGAAAGGCCCACTGGAGACATACAGGGAAGCTGTTTTGTTCACTCCTGAAACCCTTAAGGGGAAAGAGATAGCATCTTTTCTGTCTTTGCCTCTCTTGCCCTGAGCAAGTCCCATCAAGCTTCTAATCCCAGTTCCAATACTTATTACCTAGGTTTCTAAACCAAGCCATTGCAGCGCCAGTTCTGGGCTCCTCGACTTGGCATTCACCTGATGCCCCATACAGTAAGGGGTCTAAAGGATTCGGTTCTGGCCTTTGAGAGGAAAGTGGGTTTCATGGGTTCTCAGAGCCGGGAAGGAACATCGTGCTGATCCAGGCTCAGGCCTTACCTGGTGCCCGAGAGCCCTGCCAATGTCCCCCTCCCCTGGCCACGCTTAATCCGCTTAAAGCTGCTTGGGCCCTGCCCCTCAGTAAACTCAGCTATGAGCTGGCCCCCCCGTGACTCTCCTCTGGCTGAGAATGGCCCTATGACGCCATTCTCTTCCTCTCTTTTCCTTCTTTTCTTTTGCACTCACCAGGCTAGTGGTCGAATCAGAGCTGGAGCCACCAGATTTCACCACAGCCACAGCAACGGCAGATCCGAGCCAGGCAATGCCGGATCATTAACCCGCTGAGCGATGCCAGGGATTGAACCTACAACCTCGTAGTTCCTCTGCTGCACCACGATGGGAACTCCCACTTAAAGAGTTTTAAACCTCTCAGTTAAGGAGGCCCTGGCAGTGGTTTTCCTGCTCCTGATCTCACCCCTAATCCTCTGAACAGAAATGGGATGTGGGAAGAGTCCCCTTCACGGCTCAGTATGGCCCGAAAAATACCCCAAAAAAACGCCAAAACAAAAAAATGGGATGTGAGAGTCCACAATAGGGGGCAGACCAGGGGTGATATCTCATTCCTCATTCTTCGGCTTTTTTTTTTTTTTTTGCTTTTTTAGGGTCACACTTGCAGTATATGGAAGTTCCCTGGCCAGGGGTCGAACTGGAGCTGCAGCTGCTGGACTACACCACAGCCATGGCGGTCAGACCCCAGCCGCACCTGTGACCTACACCACAGCTTGTGGCAACCCTGGATCCTTAACCCACTGAGCAAGGCCAGGTATCAAACCCGCATCCTCATGGGTACTACTTGGGTTAGTAACCCACTGAGCCACAATGGGAATTCCTCTTCCTCCTTTCTTTTTTATTTTTCCCCTTTAGAGTTCCCATCGTGGCTCAGGGGAACGAATCTGACTAGTATCCATGAGGACGCAGGTTCGATCCCTGGCCTCACTCAGTGGGTTCTGGTGTTGCCATGAACTGTGGTGTAGGTCGCAGGTGCTGCTCAGATCTGGCATTGCTGTGGCTGTGGAATAGGCTCGCGGTTACAGCTCCGATTCCACACCTAGCCTGGAAACCTCTGTGTGCCAAGGGTGAGGCCCTAAAAAGTCAAACAATGAAAAAAATAAAAATAATACTTACTCTTTTCTATTCACAAAGGCAATTTATGATCCACATAGACTTGGCGATACAGAACACTTTCCCAAGGGCCTCCTGCCCCCTTCAAAATCATCTTTCCCATTCATTGAAAAACCATTATTCACCTTTTTGCTTTTTTGGTTATGTCTTTTTTTTTTTTTTTTGGCCACCCCGTGGCATATGGCATTCCTAGGTAAGGGATCAGATCCAAGCTGCCGTTGTGACCTACACCACAGCTGCAGCAATGCCAGATCTTTAACCCACTGTGCCAGGCAGGGATATAACCTGTGTCCCAGAGCGATGCTTCTGATCCTGTTATGCCAATAGCAGGAATTCCACATTATGCCATTTTAAAGTCATTTCTTCCCTATAGATATACATCTCATTTTAAAAACTTAATTTTGGGAGTTCCCGTCGTGGCTCAGAGGAAATGAATCCGACTAGGAACCATGAGGTTGCTAGTTCGGTCCCTGGCCTCGCTCAGTGGGTTATGGATCCAGTGTTGCCATGAGCTCTGGTGTAGGTCACAGATGCAGCTTGGATGTGGCGTTGCTGTGGCTGTGGCGTAGGCCGACAGCTGTAGCTCTGATTAGACCCCTAGCCTGGGGAACTCCACATGCAGCAGGTGTGGCCCTAAAAACAACAAAAGACAAAAAAACTGAAAACTTAATTTTGCAATAATTTTAGATTTACAGAGAAGTTCCAAAGACAATACAAAGTTTCTATATATGCTTCAACCATATGGTTGTTAACGTAGTGATAGTAAAATAATCAAAGCTGAGAAATTAATACTGGAGGAGTGCTACTCGCTAAACTACAGGCTTTACTCAGATTCCATTAGTTTTTCCACAAATGTCCATTTTTTGTTCCAAGATCCAATCTAGGGTATCATATTGCATTAGTATCGATCCAATTTTTAAAAAATGTATATTCCACTGTACACACTGTTTTGTATCCAGCTATTTTCACTGGCAATAAATCATAAACATTTCCCCTTTCAATTAAAATTCTTCTGTCATTACCACTTTTTTTTCTTCTTTTAGGACCACACCTGCAGCATATGGAAGTTCCTAGACTATGGGTCGAATCGGAGATGCAGCTGCTGGCCTACACCACAGCCACAGCAACATGGGATCCTAGTCGTATCTGTGACCACACCACAGGTCTTGGCAGAGCTGGATCCTTAACCTACTGAGCGAGGCCAGGGATCGAACCCTCATCCTCATGAGTACTAGTCAGATTCGTTACTGCTGAGCCACAAAGGGAACTCTGTCATTACCACTTTTAATGGCAGCGTAATGTTCCATTATATGGATTTGCCATAATTTGCCTAGCCAATAGCTTCTTATGCTACATTTGTTCCTAAATTTTCACTATTACAAAGAACGATGAGATGAACATCTTATACACACTTCCCATATTAATATCTCCTGTCATTTTGCCACAAGAGCAATCCCAGCACGGAATTCCTGCGTCCAGGGGATCCACCCCTCCCCAAGTCCACAGTCAGAACGTGGGCCTGTTGGTGGCCTCCGTGCTTAAACAGATTGTTCACCCTCTTCCTGAGGCAGGCAGAGGAAGAAGCAAAGAAACCTCAAAGGGGACCACAAGCTTTGGGTGATGGAGATGGTGAAGGAGGTGGAAGCAGCAAGGGGACTCCAGGTTCTTTACAGCTTCTCAGCCTTCTTCCAAACTAGCCAGCCCCCGCTGGGAATCTTATCACTGTAGAAAGGGAGAGACGCTTGCTCTGAGCCCCAGCGTAATGGGAAGGGGCTGGGGGTGCGGGTGGGGGTGGGGGTGGAGCAGAAGCTGCTAATGCATTTTTGCCAGCATCTTTGGTTTCTCCAATATCCAGCCAGACTATTAGCAGTTCCCCAAGGATGGCCTTGCTCCTCACGTCATCTCCCATTTCCTATCAATAGGAAGTGGCTGGGGAGTAGCGCGTGTGTGGTGGGGGAGGGCGAGCGAAGGAAGGGAGAGGGACGTGATGGTTTTCCTACAGCTGACTTGGTGGGGAACTGAAGCCCAGAGAAGCTGTTACCTGTCCAGCATCGTGGGAGTCGTATGGGTGTTAGCACTCCCATTAAGGCTTTGGAAGTCACCGACTAGCACAGATGAGTGATTGCTGCCTCTGCCTTGTTTCTGGGGCCCAGAAACCGTATGTATGTGTCTGCAGGTGTGCATGTGTGTATGTGTGTAGTAAGAGCAGTAGCAGTAGTAGAAATTGGACGGAGGGATCGCCTCAGTTTCTTTATCTGAAAATGGTGCTCATTTCTTGAGCTGTAATAAGGATTGAATGAGTTAATATGTGAAATGCATTTAGAACAGTGCCGGGCACAGTCAGTACAAGTTAACAATTAGTGGAGTTCCCGTTGTAGCTCAGCAGGTTAAGAACCCGACCAGGAACCATGAGGATGCGGGTTCGATCCCTGGCCTTGCTCAGTGGGTTAAAGGATCCAGTGTTGCTGTGAGCTATGGTGTAGGTCACAGACACGGCTGGGATCTGGCATTGCTGTGACCGTGGCATGGGCCTTAGCTGCAGCTCCAAGATGACACCTAGCCTGGGAACTTCCATATGCCGAGGGTGTGGCCCTGAAAAGACCAAAAAAAAAAAAAAGGAGTTAACGATTATTATAGGAGGCTACCCCAGCAGAAAAAAGGGAGGGAGTGTCTTCATGGCAAAGAGCCCTACAGCACCCTGTGCTGGGCATGGGGTGGAGCCCAGAGAACACACCCACCTGGCTCTTATTCAGGTGGCTGGACTACCGCATGGGGTCCAGAATCTCACACCGGGCTGGCTCTGCTCCCTCTCCCGAGCCCTCCTCCTATTTCCTCCGGTCACAAGGCCTAAGGCACGTAGGCCCCTGGTAACTTGTCACTGGGGGAGAGAGGGCTCCCACTCCTCGGAAGAGGGACGACACCTCCCTCCTGCTCCCCCAGGGCTCCTTCCCCAAGCCTGGAAAATACCACCATCCATTCTCTTCTGGCTCAGTAATTTTCCAGCTGACCGGGAATTCCCCCTGATGCCTGCCCTCTTTTCTGGGGCAGAGGGGACACCAGTTCAGGGACCCAGGACTCCACCCTAGTCTCTCTGCTGGTCACAACAGGTGTGCCAAAGGCTTTGGAAAGCCACCGGGGCACGGAAGGCTCACCCACTGGGGGGGGGGGGGTGAGCGCACACCCAGGGAGGCAAAGCTGAGATGGTTGTCAGGTTAATCTTGACCCAGGAGGTAGATTCTTGGTCCCTGCCCCATCTCCTCCCCATCGCCACCAGGGTCCACTGGTCCCCTCTCCCTTCTAGATCTTCTTTTCTCTGCCTCCAGTTGAAGGTGCCCTTAGAGACCATCTGGGGGTCCTGCATACAGAAGCCCAGAGCATGGAAAGGACTTGTCCCATATCACGCCTGGCTGGTGGTAAGGCCGGCATCGGAGCCCAGTGCCCCCTGCCCACGGCTCCAGCCAACTGAGTCCTTCCTTTCAAAGCCACCTTCCTGCAGTTTTGCAGCATTCAAGTCAACAACGCACATACAATTGAGTTCTCTTCACCCTATAAAACTCCACGGAGGAAGAAGCACACACCTGGGCCCCCCATGCCAAGGCCAGTAGGGACCCCCAGTTCTTTCCCACCTGCCTTGATCCACTCCTGTCAAAGGCATTCTGGAAACAGCTATCTTTTGAGATCTTGCTCAACAGCTAACAAAGAGAACGTTTCAGGTCAATGCATGGTCTCACCCCCTCCTCCCCACACACACCCCTTACATACACACACACACACAAACTGAATTGCCCTTCAGGAAGAGGGATCGAGTTAGCTACCAGGAAACTCTTTCTGCCTCAGAGAAGAGCAAACAGCAGGAAGAGTAACTCCGGGCGAAATGTGACATCTCCTTTCAAGGGCCGGTCCGGGATTGGGATGGGTGGGGTGCCGCCCTGCCCGTAGGACAGGGGGACAGCCGGAATAGCACGTGCGGGTAATGATCCAGCCTGGCTCCAGGGAGGTGGGGAGGGGGGAGCCCCGGGAAGCCGGGGGAAGCCGGGCAGCGTTTACCTACGTGTTTTGGTGGTGAGGGCGAGGGGGCGGCGCACTGCCCTAGGTAATGACAGGGCAGTCTGGGAGCCACGCGGGGGCTGCCCGTCGCGGTCGCGGCTACAAAGCCACCTCCGAGACCTGCCGCTTTCTTCCCCTGGGTACCAGCCCCACCCCTCCATACCCCCTCCCAGCACCCCCACCTCCGTCCCGCTTCGCCCCGCCCCCTCCTGGCCGCCCCAGCGCGCATGCTCTCTCCTCCCCCCGCGGAGTAACCTGGAGATTTAAAAGCCGCCGGCCGGCGCGCTTGGGGGGAGCTGAGGGACAAGCTTGCACGCGCCGGCCTCGGGTGACAGCCTCCCTCCTCCGCCAGGTAGGGGCGCGCCCGCCCTGCGGGGAGCGGGTCTCGGCGCGGGAAGGGGAGGGGCGCTGCGTGGCCGAGCTCTGCGGTGTCGCGTGTTTTGCGCCCCGCGGGAAGGGGGGCCGCACCGTGGCGGTCCCGGGCCCGCGCGCCCAGCCCCGCGAGTCCCGGAAGAGGTGGCGGGGCTGCGGGCACCGGGGCGCGCCTTCTCGTCCTGCTGCGGGCGGGCTGCGGGGTGCCGGGCGTCCGCTCGGGTCCTCGCGGAGCCGCGCTTTCTTCCGCGGAGGCGGGCCGGGAAGGAGGCGCCGGGTCCCCCGAGTCCTGGACCGCGCGGCAGGGTGGGCGGGGAGCGGCGGGGAGCGGCCCCTTCCCGAAGCCCCGGGGCCCGGCCGATGGCAGGCGCACCGGCCGCTAGCTCTTGTTGCCGCCTCCCCCGTCAGAGTTTTCTTTGGAAAGTTGCATTTATTTTCTTCCCTTGTCTCGGCTTCACCGGAAAGGGGCAGGATGAGTCACCGCGGCGCGCACAGTCCGGGACCTGGGAGCCGGGAAAGGGGCTGGCGGCCGGGATGCCGGGGGTCCTCGGGCGCGGACCAACTTGCTTGGGGGCGGGGGGGAGTGAGGGTTTGTTAAGGAGGGAAAGGTGGCCGAGCTCTTTCGGACGTCTTGGGCTACGGAGGAGGAAAAACGAAAGGGCGTCTTTCTCCTCGCCTCCCGGCTCAGGTGGGGATGGTGAGAATCCTGAGATCAGCAGACAGGTGTGATGAGGTGGTACCTCGGCATCCGCTACGGCTTCTCAGGGCTCTGTACTTAGGCACGTCAGGCCCGCTGGAGAAGGCCCCGGGGACCTGCAGGATTCCTCCTGAGTGAGGATCAGTCCTTCCCAGAGTCTCCTGTTACCCCTAGGCGCCGCAGCCCTGTGAGTTGCTCTTGCCCTTGACCTCTGAATCAGTTTCCGTCTTCCTGACAGACACTCTTGACCTGCTCGGCTTCCCCTGCTTCCCAGGGCCACACCCCCTCCTTTCTTTTTCTTCAAGGGGCCAGAGCCCGGGGGTAGGAAGAGGTTTGGCATGGCGGGTACCTGGTGAGGACTTGCCCTCAGCTGTTACACAGACCTAGTCAAGGTGGACCAGAGACTGAGAATAGCCCAGCTGCTGTCCTGCTGCCCTGGAGTCTGCAGCTGGGCATAGCCAGTGGACTGGGGCCCAGAGGGACTCTTGCTGGACTCCTGGAAGCCTTGTTCAGCGGTTGGTGGTGAGGCCCTGGGGGTTTCTGGTTGCCATTTTTTTTTTTGTTTTTTTGTTTTTTAGGGCTGCACTTGCGGCCTATGGAGGTTTCCAGGCTAGGGGTCTAATCGGAGCTGCAGCTGCCAGCCTACCACCGCAGCCACAAAAACACGGGATCCAAGCCACATCTGTGACCTACACCACAGCTCACGGCAACGCCAGATCCATAACCCACTGAGAGAGGCCAGGGATCTAACCTGAGTCCTCATGGATGCTAGTCTGATTCATTTCCCCTGTGCCACAACGGGAACCCCCTGGCTGCCTTTCCTGATGCACTTAGCACTGAAGAGTGGGACAGCCTTGGAGTGGAGGCACCTGCCCGAGGCTGGCATATGGGGGTGGGGAGGGCAGGGCCAGGAAGCGTGGGCCAGTAGGAAGCCTGAGGAAAACTACAGAGCAACTTCTTCTAGGGTGTGACTGCAACGTTATTTGAGGTCCCAGGCCTTTCTGTTGGATGGGTCGCATCCTCTCCTTCCTTATCTCCTCCCCCTAGGCCTGTTTGGAGCCAGGACTCTGTTGTTCTGAAAGTGCTTAGAAAAATGGAGCTTGAGTCAGCAGGATGAAGCTGAGGATACAAATACAGCTGTGGATGAATGTACAGCTGTGAACATTCGGGCCCCAATTTAGTGGAGGTGTAGGGGGTGGGGAAGTTTTCCTGTGCATGCATGGAGTGTGTGGTGAACTCCCCGTCTCTCCTGGCCCCGAAGTTTCCCAGAGGAGGGGGAGTAGGCCCGTGATCCTTGGTGGCCACTGAGGTCCCTCCAGGCCCCCGGGTGGTAGAAAGATGGCATGGATTCCTCTCTTTCAGCTTGGGCAGGGCTCTGGAGAGAAAACATAGATTGGCAGGGATGGTCTGAGGACTCCGAAAGTGAAATTAAGCTCTGTCATCTGGACCGTTAGAGTCTGATAACACAGCATTATGGATAACAGCCCAGACAGCTGGAAAGACAGTGTTTATTTCCTGGCTGCTCTACCAGCTATGGGACGAAGGGCAGGTTACTTAACCTCCCAGGATCCCTGGCTGCAAAATGGGAATGATAGTAATGAAAATACCTACTCTGGGGAGTCCCCGTCGTGGCTCAGGGGTTAACGAACCTGACTAGCATCCATGAGGACACAGGTTCGATCCCTGGCCTCGCTCAGTGGGTTAAGGATCTGGTGTTGCCGTGAGCTGTGATGTAGGTCACAGATGAGGCACGGATCTGGCGTGGCTGTGGTGTAGGCCGGCGGCTGTATCTCTGATTGGACCCCTAGCCTGGGAACCTCCACATGTGGCAGGTACGGCCCTAAAAAGAAAAAAAAAAAAAAAAAAAGGGAAAGAAAGAAGATATCTACTCTGTAGTTTTGTTATTTTATTATTAGTAAATATAAAATGGCAAATGTGTAATTATATATGTAAAATATGAAAATCTATAGCTTTCTTAAATCATGCCAGTAGAGCACCGGACTATGTGCCTCATAGATAATAAGTATTCAGTAGACATTAGCTGGGAGTTACCATCGTGGCGCAGTGGAAACGAATCCGACGAGGAACGATGAGGTTGCGGGTTCTGATCCCTGGCTTCGCTCAGTGGGTTAAGGATCTGGCGTTGCTGTGAGCTGTGGTGTAGGTTGCAGACACGGCTCGGATCCCGCGTTGCTGTGGCTGTGGTGTAGGCTGGCAGTTGTAGCTCCTATTAGACCCCTAGCCTGGGAACCTCCATATGCCGCGGGTGTGGCCCTAAAAAAAAGAGACAAAAAAAAGTTAGCTAGTATTCACTTGCTCCACTCTGTCTATACCTGTGACCCAGTGGACAGCAGCACCCAACTGAGGCCTCTATTCCTTTTTTTTTTTTTTTTTTCCTTCTGATGTGCTTAGGTTCTGCTATAGCTCTTGTTTCTTTGGGACCAAGGTCTCCGGGACTTTGGGGAATCGGTATGACTAGTTAAGAGACTGAGCGCCAACAGCCAGGTGGCCTGGGTTTGAATCCCATTTCCTCTTTCACGAGTTACTTGAGCTCTGTGCGCTTCAGCATCCTCCTCGGTAAAATGAGGTTAGCGGTACCTACCTCATCGCGTTAGGAGGATTCGATGAGCTGAGGCAGGTAAAGCTCTGAGCCCGGCGGCTGCAAGTAAGAAGAGCTTGACAAATGCCAGCTGCTGTTACCAGGTAACAACGGAGGGAGTCATCGTGGTTTACTGCTTAGGAACCAGCGTTTCTTCGTAAGGGAATTAATTATACCACCTGCAATTGTATGCAAACTGTGAAGGACACATTCGCAGTTGAACTTGTGGTTTGGTGCAAAGAACACACCAGGACTTGATGTTCTCCTCTCTCCCCTGTCAATACTGTGTATGGCTTATTTTATTTTATTTTAGTTTTTTATATTTTTATTTTTTATTATTTTATTTTGCCTTTTTTTGGGTCTTTTTAGGGCCACACCCGTGGCATATGGAGGCTCCCAGGCTAGGGGTCGAATCGGAGCTGTAGCTGCCGGCCTACACCACAGCTCACAGCAATGCCGGATCCTTAACCCACTGAGCGAGGCCAGGGATCAACCCTGCGTCCTCATGGAGGCCAGTCAGATTCATTAACCACTTAGCCATGATGGGACATCCGTGGCTTGTTTTTTTTAATAGCCCAGAAACCCCTGCCCTGCCGAGCCGGGAGAAAGAGAGTTACCACGAAGAGAGGGAGGTGTATGTCCTGGAAGGTTAAGGGCCTTCTGTGCAGAAAAGGTTATTTGTTCTGATTTTTAGGGAAATTATGCCAGAGAGAGGGAATTAAGTTCGGGTTCTGCTCTGTCCCCCCTCCGCCACCCCTGGGACCCTTAGCACTGCTCTCTGGTGTCCGGGAGAGAAACCCAGCCTGGCTCTTCTTTGAACAGTCAGTGGCCCCGTTTGCTGGATACACCACAGGTCACAGCATAGTGAGGGTAGAGGCTGGGCCAGTTGGTACCAGGCCCAGTGTCTTGAACGCTGATGCCACTTGACTCCCAGCAGTAGCGCTGGAGTGTGGAGCTCTGTCCAGTGTATTGAGTGTTCCTGCTTGGGGGAAGGGGCTGGTGACAGAGCCATCACGGGATGGTCCTGCTCTCTGGCCAGAACTTCCTGTTTAATCTCTTTTTCTGCTACGTGGTCTGTGTTTCCTCCTCCACGGGGAAAAGCCCACAGTTTTTGCCGCCGGCCCTCAATGACCGGGGCTGGGGCGGAGGCTGCTTGTTTCTGACGTTGGAAACAGGCCTGCCTCCCCTGTTGGCCTTGGTTTCTGTGTCTGTAAAATGGAGAAGATCATGTTTACCTCGCAAGGTTGTGGTGAGAATTACACGAGACTGCTGGATTTAGCAAAGAGCCTGCACAGAGCAGGCGCTCAGGACAAAGTTTGTTCCTTTCCCCTTCTTTGTTAATTCTGGAGATCTCTCTCTCTCTCTCTCTCAGGGAAGCTGGGATGAGCCAGCAAAAAGGGGGTTGGAGCCCACAGTCCCTCAGTCACCAGATTCAGGCCAGATGGATGCCTCGCCAGATAGGGTGCCCTCGGGAGCAGCCAGCCTGAGACAGCCCTCCTTCCCCAGCGCTCCTGTCACACCCCCTGCCCCTCTAATCTCAAGTATACTTTGAGCTGGCAAATAAGCTGGGAGTGCCCGGCCCATCCCTGTGGACATGGCTCCCACTCCTGGCTTCTGTCACTAGAGAGAGCTGAGCACCCTGAGTGTGCCCTGCCTGCATCTCAGCCACGCTGGTGGATCCCATCAAACGGGAATCCTGAGAATCCGCCTCGCCTGTAAGGCCCCTGGTTGAGCCCCTCCCTGTGCAAGCTGGGCAGGGACTGCGCTCCTTGCCGAGGGGTTAGTGGGGTGGGGGTAGGGAAGGACTGCAAGCCAGAGACCCAGAGGACCTTAAGTGACAACTGATGAGGACCGTGACACCTGATCTTGAGAGGTGTCCAGTGAGTATATAGTCAGGGTTTGGCAGAAAGCGGTCCTTGACAGCCTGAGGTTCGAGTAGCCCTAGGGCCAGGGTTGGGGGGCACTTGAACTGGACAGGGTTCAAGCGAAAGGGAGAGGAGCCCCGGGGGAAGCAACTGGAACATGACAGCTACTTTGAAAGCCGAAGTAGGTCCAGTGCTGATCAGTATCCCCACGATTTGGCATCTGGTGTTCTTTCCACCACGCCTGACTCTGGAGAGGCTGATAGGAGAGGTAGTGGAGTTCCCTTCGTGGCACAGCGGTTAGTGAACCCGACTAGGATCCATGAGGATGCAGGTTCCCCCCCTGGCCTCGCTCAGTGGGTTAAGGATCCGGCATTGCCGTGAGCTGTGGTGCAGGTCGCAGATGCGGCTCAGATCCTGCGTGGCTGTGGTATAGACCGGCCCCTAGCCTGGGAGCTTCCATATGCCGTGGGTGTGGCCCTAAAAAGTAAAAGGAAAAAAAAAAAGGAAAAGGAGAATTGGATGCATATGGAAATGCCAGCTCCAGCAGACAGCTACCTGCTCATCTTGCGAAGCTCAGCCTTCTCTAAGAAGGCGTTGCATACCTTCCACCAGAAAGACTTGGGTCTCAGCCCCTGTGCCACCTCGTTGCACACGGACTGCATCTTGGCCCTTCGGCTGAAGGGGCTGCAGACGGTTGTTTCTGAATCCCCAGCGCTTTCGCAGGGTGCTTTCACCTTGTTGGAGCTCAACAGTAGTGGGCGGGTGGGCGAGCGGGCTTTCGCCTCTGACATTTCTCTTCAAGGGCGGACAAACAGGGCTCCGCAACAAAGCCCGTCTTTTTTGGAACCCACTCACTCCCTGCTCACCGCTGAGTGACGCTATGGTGAACTCATCCCTAGGACTGAGACCGGCCGAGAGCCCTCTGATGATGAATGGGGCTGGTCACAGACCTTAGGGCTGAAAAGGCCTTGGAGACCATTGAATTTTGAGGTCCGAGAGGTGGGACATGGCAAAGCTGGGTCCAGCTCCCTGATCTAACTCCCAGCCCCAGGGCTCTGCTCGTTTTTAGGCCTGCCCAGACCCTCCATCCCCTGGCCTCTTTCCTGGATCCCCCACCTAGGGGAGGCCAGGCTGTGGGGAGGGGACCTAGGTGTGCATGGCTGGGGAGAGCTGCCTTGGTCTGGCTGACTGGCAAAGTTCAAGTTCACCAGGAGGGAGGCCGGTCAGGTTTCACTTTGCTTGCAGGGGCTGCAGGAAGACAAGGGAGTGGGGCGGGGCGGGGGGGGGGGGGGGGGTGGAATGGGAGTTCCCAGTGGCCTGATGTGCCAAGCTCCCCATTGTCCTCCCTCGTCCACACCCTGGTCCAAGGGATTTCTGGGTCCTGCCACCCTCACCTTCTCGGGAAGCGTTTATTGTGGCCCAAGTAGAGAAAGAATTGAGTTGCTAATTTCTGCCAGGAACAGAGTCTAGCTCTGGAAAGAAGTAGAGAAGGGGGCAATTCTGCCCCCAGATATCTTGGTTTCCTGGATCAGTTTCAGGTGACCTCTGACCCTGGGCACTCTGTTGTACTGGAACAACGCTTCGCTTCGGCAGGTAAGGAGCGGCGTAAGTGCCGCTGGGGAGCCCTTCTCCACCTGGGTCTCCTTGGCTCTCGTCAGTGAAGGGCTGTGACCTGTCCAGTGCCATGTGGCCTTGTCAGTGAGTGCTCAGTGGGCCCCTGTCCGCAGTGAGGATTGTACCTGGGGCTCACATCTCATATGAACTGTGTAAGGTCACATAGTCCTTCAGTTGTCAAGAACCTTAGCATCTAGACTGGCTCTTATTTTACAGGTGCGGAAGCCGAGCCCCAGAGAGGTGAAATGGCTTATTCCAGGCGACACAGCTAGAAAAGTTGCTGAAACTCAACTACGCTGTCCTGGCTCCCAGTTCAGAGCATTTTCTAGAAGTTTTGAAGGGTCTGGATTTTCCATTCAACCCTTTTTATCTGTGTAGCCTTGGGCGTGTTACCGAATTTCTCTGAGACTTCCTTTTCTTTCCCCTTTTTTTTCCCCTCACTTTTTGGCTGTACCTGTACATCTGGAAGTTCCCTGGACAGGGATCGAATCCAAGCGGTAGCTGTGGTTGCCGAATCTTGAACCCACTGTGCCCAGCCAGGGATCAAGCCAGCACCGCCACAGAGATGAGCCAGCTCATTAATACCACCGCCCCACAGCGGGAACCGTGAGACTCCATTTTTGTCCTTTGGGAAATAGAAATATTAAATACCGACTTTCAGAGTTCCCGCTGTGGCTTAGTGGTTAAGAGCCCAACTAGTATCCATGTGGATGCAGGTTCAGTCCCTGACCTCGCTTAGTGGGTTAAGGATCCGGCGTTGCCACAGGTTGTGCTAACGTGGTGTAGGGCTCAGAGGCGGCTTGGCTCCTGCGTTGCTGCGGTTGCTGCAGCTCCGATTCGACCCCTAGCCTGGGAACTTCCGTATGCCGCGGGTGCAGCCCTAAAGAGAGAAAAGAAAAAAACCAAACAACACAACTTTGTGGGTGTGTACAAATGGTGTGACTTGGGGAAGGCATGTCAGGTACCTGGCGTAAGCAGACACCTCCTGGACGCTTAGCAGGTGCCTGCCACCGTAGTTGTTTTCGAGGCGGTTGGGAAAGACCTTGTCTCCTAACTGGAGATGTTTATCCCATCCTTCATCAACCTTCAGCATGGGAGGTGGTGGTCTGCCTGGGTGATCTCACCTGCTGGGGCCAGCACATGGGGAGACGTTTGCATTCCTGGCATTCCTCTCACCTTTGGGGGCTGAAAGAGGCGCTAGTGCCCTAGTGGGAGGGACGTGGGGGGGGGTGTGGGAGCCAAGAAGAGAGGTGGTGTTGGTCCCCCACTGCCGCTCCTATTGGGAATGAGAAACCCCCTCCCAAGTTTCTCCACGGAGGTAGCCCAGACAGCTGGAGAAGTGGCTGCCAGCATGTTCTCTCTGAAACGCACTACACAACTGGTATTAGTTTCCTCGCCTGTCAAATGGGTATGCTCGTTTGTTGTACCCACTTCCTCAGGCAGTTAGAAGATTACAGTGCTTGGAAGAGGGCCCCAGTATCAGCTGCTACTGTTAATTTTTTTTTTTTTTAGGGCCGCACCCACGGCATATGGAGGTTCCCAGGCTAGGGGTCGAATAGGAGCTGCAGCTGCTGGCCTATGCCACAGCCACAGCAACGCCAGATCCAAGCCGCATCTGCAACCTACAGCACAGCTCACGGCCACACCGTATCCTCAACCCACTGAGCGAGGCCAGGGATTGAACCTGCAACCTCATGGTTACTGGTCGGGTTCGTTTCCGCTGTACCCCAGTGGGAACTCCAGAGCTGCTACTGTTAATTGCAGAGGAGGAAACTGAGGCTTAGGGAGGTCAATTGAAAAGTCATATAGTGGAGTTCCCTTTGTGGTTCAGCAGTTAACCAACACTAGGACCCATGAGGATACGGGTTTAATCCCTGGCCTCGACCGGTGGGTTGTGGATCTGGCGTTGCTGTGAGCTGTGGCGTAGGCTGGCAGCTGTTGCTCCAATTCGACCCCTAGCCTGGGAACTTCCATATGCCACGGGTGCGGCCCTAAAAAGGAAAAAAAAAGTTACTTAGTTATAGTGATGTAGCATGGCCTGCAGACCCAGGCCCAACTGCCCAACCTAGGTCACCCCATAGGATCCCCCGCGTTCGGGGAGGTCTGGGCACAGAGGCCTTCCTGGGTGGGGGTGGAAGAGAACTCACGGTTGAAGAATACCAACTGTCTTGCTTTGCAAGGCCCCTTGGTCAAGGTGACCCAGAGTGACCTTGTGTCACAGCTGTTGGCAGAAAGGAAGTCTGATTGCGAGGCCGGGTGCCTGGAGTCGGCTGTCTTCCTGCGACGACGGTCCCCATGGGTTTGCCAGGTGATCCTGGGAGGGGTGCTTGGCCTGGACGGGTCCAGGGGAGGGGCAGGCCGGCTCCAAGAATCCCTGTCGCTGGCTGGGAGAAGGGAGGGGAGACCGAGCGGGCTCTAGGAACTGCCCGCTGTCCTCTCCCTCCCCTTCCCCCAGCCGCCGCCTCGGGCATTTGTTTCCTTTCAGAAGCCGGACTGGGGCTCTCCGACTGGGCAACAAAAGCAACTTTCCTCCGAGCCACTGCCACCTGTTGGGTTTTCACACGTTGGGGGCGAGCGGAGGGAGGGAGCTGTTGCCCTTTTCCCAGTGTCTGCCGTGTGCCCCCTCTGCCCCCCCAGGGACTGGGATTCTCTTTGCGGGGGCCCCGAGGTGACAGGGCTCAGGAGCTGGAGGGGGTGCCCGCCCCCGCCCCCTGCAGCAGCTGGAAGGGGAACGGAGTGGAAAGGGGCCGGCAGCGCTGGCAGCCGGGAGCGAGTTTGATGGATTACTCTGCGGGGCCAAGAGGTTTCTCCCTAATCCCTCTTTGTGTCCCGGCCCGCAGCCCCCTCTCGCTCTCTGACAAGCTGCTAAGCAGAAGGCTTCCAGTCCGGGTGAAGAAAAGGCAGCGCAGCAGGGCAGACTCTAAATCCCTGGCCTCCGGGCCCTGGGGAGGCAGGAGCTAGGGAGCAAGTCTAGGTGGGGGGTGGGCCCTTCCTCTCCTCTTACAATTCCCTCGAGGTGGAGAGGTTGCATTCTGAGCCGGCGTTCTCAGTGTCTGCCCTAGCGAGCGGAGCGCTGGGAGGTTTGGGGAGGGGTGGGGGGCGGCCTTGGCTAATTGTGCAAATCGCTGTCGCCTTTGGTAGGGTGGGAGCGGTGGCGGGGGTGGGGGTGGGGTGGGGGGTCGGGGTTGTGGGGGTGACAGATCAGACCTTTGCTTATTTGGAAGTGTGTCTTTGAACCCAGAGCATCAAAGACTGAGCATGGCTTGGAAGCCACCGCAAAGCCTCATAGGCTAGTCGCAGGGGCCCCCCTCCCTGGCCGCCCAGGTAGGACTTCCCCGCAGCACACCATCCCGGACGGGGAGGTCTGTGACCACGATGGGGAGCTTGTTGCCTCCCAGCGCAGGCTCTTTTTTTTTGCGGGGGGTCGGGGGGGGGGCGGCATTCCGAAGCTCCTGGTGGAGCTGCAGCTCATATGGGGAGTGCGGTGTGCCAGGTTTTACGACGTAAGGCCAAGGACACTGGTCCCCTGGGACTGCGGTCGAGAAGGTGGGTGAACCCAGCAAGAGGTTGAGGTGAACCCTAGACCTTTGCCCTGCCCCCAGCCTAGAGAGTCTGGGAGAGGGCGACGTGGAGTGAAATTCTGGGCGTCTGTCTGGAGTTGGAGGGGTCCTGCACCTGCACCGCCGCTGGCCTGGACCGGAGAGCCCGGGCTGGGGCAGGGGTGTGCGCTGGGGAGATGAGTGCGGGGTGACCCGACCCCTCTCTGCTGCTGAGTCATTGTTCTCCGGGGCTCGCCTGCCCCCTCCCCAGTGTCGTCCTTCCTCTGCAGGGAGGGGCCTCCCGGTGGCCACGGCTTCCAAGGAGCAGGAGGAGCAGCAGCAGCAGCATGTGAGAAAGAGCCCAGCCTTTGTGAGTGTGGGGGGAGGACGCAGGGTCGCCAGCTCTCTCTCGGGGTCAGGGTGGGGCTGCAGCCGTTTGATGTTCCCTGGGGCTGGTGTGGGGACGCGGGCCCCGCATAAAGGGGCCATAGAATTGCTGCCTGACACACTGGCCCCACGGCGGCCGGCGGCGGTGGCAGGCCCTCTCTGGCCTCTGTCCGTCAGTCGACTAGAGGGAGTCGGTTCCTCCTGCTCCACCTCGGCCGGAGGAGTGGCAGGAGCCTCTTTGAAAGCCCTCAAAGGGCTCTTTATACGGCCCTCGACCCTTCTTTCCCCGAGAAGCAACCAGGAGTGGGATTTCTTCCTGTCTCCTCCACTCTTGTGACTTTTGGGGAAAGTTCAGGCTAAGTTTGTCCCTGTTGCTCAGGTTCATTTCCCTGTACCCCCCCATGGGCTCTAACATGAAGGGGACACGGGGCAGGGGTGGGGCATGCCAGCGCGGGGCAGCTCTGGCCCTACCCCTGGCTGTGTGTGGGGAGGCGGGAGGACCCACGGTCTTTCCCGTTCCTTCCGTCTCCCACCCCCACTCTGCTCCCAGCCACTTGTCCTTTAGGCAAGCGTTTCCCAGGCCCCCTTCTCCGGCTCAGGTGGGTCCAGGGGGTTGCAACGGAGCCTGCTCTGGGGGTGCCACATGCTGTCCCCAGAGTCTCCCAGTGTCCCATGCAGGGCGGATAAAATGCAGGTTCCTCTCCCGGGGCTTGAGCTTTGCTCCCCCCAGGGGTGAGGGAAGAGGGCCTGGCGCGGAGCTCCCTAAAGGTTTCCAGGAGTCTTGGGTTTCCTGCAGCGCTCTTGCTGTCCTACCGGTCAGCTCCCTCCACGTCCCGCCCCCTCCCCTCCAGGTGAGCAGGGAGGCTGGCTCCTCCTCCGTAGATCTTCTGTTTGCCAGACAGAACGTTCCAGGAGCAGTGGATGGAGCAGGCGGATCTGAGTCGGAAGCATCTCTGAGGCTCGAGGTTGAGGAGGGAGGCTGGGATTCTGTGTCCCCGCCTGTATTCCTGATAAGGCAGGGGAGCTCCTGAAATCGGGGGACCCAACGGGGATTGGTCACTTTCAGGCTTTGGGAAGAAGCGTGCCCTGGGGCTGCAGGAACGTGGTCATGAAAGAGCTTCCTCTTCCCCTGGGACCTGGGCTTCTCTGTTCGTGTCCCAGGGAAGCAGGCCCCCTGGAGGGACCGCTGGTGACCAGAGTCTGTGCTGCGGGAGTCCTCTGGGGTTGATGTCGGGGAGACTGGGGGAAGATGCGAGGAAAGGAAAGGGGAGGCGGGGCTTTGCGAGGGAGAGTATTCTTATGGGCTTGGGCTTTCTTGGGCAATTCCTGGCTGGGAAGAGTCAAGCCGGGATGACAAGAGTGCCCTGGACCCCAGGGCACAGTGAGTGACCAAAGCGGGAAGCCGGGCGCAGCAACCTAAGAGCAGAGGGGTGCCCAGCAGGGCTGGGTGGAGCCTGCCCACTTCCTACCAACTCCTTTCAAGGAATTCTTCACCTGGCCCAGCCCCTGGTTACCTGGTAAAGCACCTCTGGGCAGGTGGGGAGAGGCGCTGCGTAGGCGGGAGGCGGCTGACCAGCTGTCTGGACTGGACGAGGATTTCTTTTTTTTTTTTTAATCTTTCTCTCCTGTGGACTGAGGGCGGTCCTGCTGGATTACGGAAGGAAGGCAGGCAGGCAGGTGGGGTGATCAGTGGTTGCTGGCGAGGAGCTGCAGTTTGTTTTAAACAACCGGGAGTGACCAGGGCTTGGGAATGAGTGTGAGTTGTGGGTGAGGCTGGGTCTGATAAAACCTGTTTGCTCAGGGAGGACCTGGTGCCCTGAACACCCAGAGCAGGTGAGGGTCCAGCCCCTCCGAGACCGGAAGCCTTTCGACCCAGAAACTTTCCCTCCAGATGGGGGTAGCGCCACCCCCGTGGTCTCTGCAGTTCCCTGCTTTCCTTCTGGGGGCGCCTTGGCAGTGCAGCGGCTGGGGAGAATTCAGCTCAAGCTGAGCCCCCCAACCAGCCAGCTAAGCCTGATATCCCCCACCCCACTTGCGGGGGCTGCAGGGGTCCGTGTTTGACACGCCTCTCCACGCCAGCCCCCTAGGAGGTGCGTGCCTCTTCCCAAAGCGGATGGATGGCCTGGGTTCGAGTGGAGCTTTGGGGGAGGAGGCTGCTTGTTTCCCAGCCTTGTCCAAAGCCCCTTCCTTCCTGGTCTACATGCTGCAGAGCCCGGGAAGGCAGTTCTGGGTCAGACCCGTCTGCCCGGGATTTTGATGGCCCTCTGATTTCCTGGTGGCAGGGCTCACAGCACCTCCAGTGTGCTTTCCGACACACAAGGCCCCGCAAGGCCCAGTGACGCTGGAACAGAGTGGAAGCACGGGATTCTGGGATGTGCAGATTGGAAGAGGGCACCAGGGAGGGCCGAGTGGGGAGCTCCAGGGTGGGGCGGAGGCCGGAGCCAGACCCCGGGCATCGTGACCCCCTGTGCAGGGGTCGCGCTCTTCAGCAGCATTTACGGGGTTGAGTCGGTGAGGCTGGGCGGGCGCTCCCGGCTCAGCCACGAGTGGAGAGAATCTCTGTCCACGTGTGTCCGTGGGATGGACGACAGGGCAGGGGACCCTATGTCTTTGCTCACCCAGCCCAGCCCTCTCTCCCTCCTCTTTGTGGGTGACTTGACTTCCCTCTCTTGTGGTCACTTGTTTTTTTTTGTCTTTTTGCCTTTTCTAGGGCCGCACCCGTGGCATGTGGAGGTTCCCAGGCTAGGGGTCTAATCAGAGCTACAACTGCTGGCCTACACCACAGCCACAGCAATGCGGGATCCAAGCCGTGTCTGCAACCTATACCACAGCTCACAGCAATGCCGGATCCTTAATGCACTGAGCAAGGCCAGGGATCGAACCTGCAACCTCATGGTTCCTAGTCGGATTCGTTAACCACTGCGCATGACAGGAACTCTGTCTTGCGATCACTTGTGAATAGAGCGGATGGCACCCAAGCTGCTGTCAGGAAGCAGGACCTGGAGGCCTGCTGCCTGGGGTGGGGGTAGGGGCCCAGGGTGGGGTCTCTCCGCCCGGGGGATCACTGGCCTGGTCACGGTGGCTGCCAGGTGGTGCGGTTTCAGGCCTCTGTGAGGCTGGGACTTGGGAGCGGCCCCGCCATCCCCTGACAGTTGGGCAGCGTGTGTGGGGATGTTTCCTGCCTGTGGACCCCGAGCACGGCCAGGACCTCAAAGGGGAGGTTTTCAGGCCCCGAGTTCTTCCAGTGGAGTGCGTTTTATGTGGTTTCAATGACAGGTTCAAACTCAACCCAGCAAACCACAGCCTCTCCTCCCTGCCCACTCCCCCCTCTCCCGGTCCCCGTCCTTGGGGTGGGAGTTACGGTGCAACGTGGCTCGTGGCCAGGCAGCGTGGAATAGGAAGTGCAACTCTTAACAAAGGGGAATTGAACAGCCCAGCTTTGGGAAGTGGAGAGAGAAAAGCAAACAAACCAGGCCAGGCAGAGGGTCTCCGGGGGCCCCTTGATAACAGGGCCTGGGGAACTGGGAATTCAGCTGGTTTGATTTTTTTTTTTTTTTCCCTTCTATGCTGGCAGACAAGGGCAATTGCAAAGATATTCCAAAACAGAGTATTACTGATCTCTGAGTGCAGTAATCTCTGAGATTTAAAAATCCTATTTGCCTTATTAATTATGTCAGCCTTAGGCTAACATTAGCATGCGCCTCCTGATGGGGCAGTAAGGGGGGGCAGTAAGGGGTGGCACCTCGGTGGCTGGGCCGCAGCATCAGCGTGGGAGAGAACAAGGTTTGGGATTCAGAGCCACTCCTGAAGATCTGGTCCCCAGGGCTTAGCATTGTGTGATTGTCCGTGTTCTTTCAGGATCTGAGCGATGAGTTATGTCCCCACCGAGGCACCCCACGGTGACACGCGGTTAGCATGGCTGAGAAGCTAGACCTGCACGGAGGGCTGGCGGAAATGGGTGCCTGGCCGAGTCCTAGGCAGTCGGGGGCCGCCAGGAGAAGAGGCCGGGGCGTCGGGAGCAAGGCTGAGCCGGAGCAGTTCTGGAGTGTGTGAACGGGCCAGAGCCCTGCCCGCCCGGCCCATCATGGTCCAGAGGCTGTGGATGAGCCGCCTGCTGCGGCATCGCAAAGCCCAGCTCCTGCTGGTTAACCTGCTGACCTTCGGCCTGGAGGTGTGCCTGGCCGCGGGCATCACCTACGTGCCACCCCTGCTGCTGGAAGTGGGGGTAGAGGAGAAGTTCATGACCATGGTGCTGGGTGAGTCATCACATCCTCCCGCCCTCCTGCTCCAGACGGAAACCGCTTGGGATGCAGAGCTGCTCAGAGGGAGAGGTGGCTGCCTGCTGTCCCTGAGCCTGGTGGGGAGGGGGCTGACCCTGGGCTGGGGCCGGTGTGTCTCAGAGAGAGAGTATGGGGGTGTTTCCTGGTTCTCTCTGTACCCCGGCCTCTGCGCAGTGCCTGGCCCATCACAGAAGCTGGAGACACCGCCCTTTATCATTTATGCCTATGGTCTTATTTAATTCCCGCAGCAACTCTTTGAGGCTACCCATTTCACAGAGAAGATCATCGAGGCCAATGAGAGATTAGGTGACTTAGCCCAGCTGTACAGCTGGCTTAGCTACTGATTGGTGGGGCTGGGGTCGCCCCACCAGGGCTCTTTCCTGCCCCTGGGGCGGGTGCTGGGCTCCTGACTGCCAAAGACGAATTCTGCAAAAGCCACAAAAGGCAAGCGGTCGCCATCATGTGACTCCCAGCTGGAGGGGCAGGGTGACAGGCGCTGGGGTCAGACTGCCTGCTGAGAGCCCGCCTCTCGCCCTCCCTAGCCCTGGGCCCCCGTGCAGCTAACACTTACCAGTCGCTTCATGTCTCAGCTTCCCCATCTCAGCGCGGGGCGTTCCTGATCCTAGTTGTGGGGAGTAAATCCGGGTCCTTGTGACACACTCGGCACGGAGCCAGCGCAGAGTTGGCCGCCCACCGCTGGCATTATCGGCGTCATTTCCGTCCTTCTCCAGGAGCTCCGCCCCTTCCCCCGCCCCCGACGGGCCCCAGCCTCTGGCTCACACCCCCCCTTGCGCTTCTTGCAGGCATCGGTCCGGTGCTGGGCCTGGTCTCCGCCCCTCTCCTGGGCTCAGCCAGTGACCGCTGGCGTGGCCGCTATGGTCGCCGGAGGCCCTTCATCTGGGCCCTGTCCCTGGGTGTCCTCCTGAGCCTCTTCCTCATCCCGAGGGCCGGCCGGCTGGCGGGGCTGCTGTGCCCGGATACCCGGCCCCTGGAGCTGGCGCTGCTGATCCTGGGCGTGGGGCTCCTGGACTTCTGCGGCCAGGTGTGCTTCACTCCGCTGGAGGCCCTCCTCTCTGACCTCTTCCGGGACCCGGACCACTGCCGCCAGGCCTTCTCCGTCTACGCCTTCATGATCAGCCTCGGGGGCTGCCTGGGCTACCTCTTGCCTGCCATCGACTGGGATGCCAGTGCCCTGGCCCCCTACCTGGGCACCCAGGAGGAGTGCCTCTTTGGCCTGCTCGCTCTCATCTTCCTCACTTGTGTGACAGCCACGCTGTTTGTGGCCGAGGAGGCGGCGCTGGGCCCAGCCGAGCCGGTGGAAGGGCCGTCGGTGCCCTCCGGGCCGGCCCACTGCTGCCCGTGCCGCGCCCGCCCGGCTTTCCAGAACCTGGGCGCCCTCTTTCCCCGGCTGCACCAGCTCTGCTGCCGCATGCCTCGCACCCTGCGCCGACTCTTCGTGGCCGAGCTGTGCAGTTGGATGGCGTTCATGACCTTCACGCTCTTTTACACGGACTTTGTGGGCGAGGGGCTGTACCAGGGTGTGCCCAGGGCTGAGCCGGGCACCGAGGCCCGAAGACACTATGATGAAGGTGAGGCCTGGGCGGGGGGCTCTCGTGGGAGCTGCCCTCCAGTAGATGTTTGGGGTGCAGGGAGATGCCCACCACCTGTGTCTGGGCTGGAAGCGGTGCCTCTGGCCCCCATCAGGAGAATGGGCCCGTGTGCAGGCTGCATGTGCACAGGCACGGCTGCGGTCTCGGCAGACCTCGGGCCGCTCTGAGAGGCTGACCTGTCACCGCCCCCACCCGACGGAGGAAGAGGCTGGGCCTCAGGTCCACCTGGCCCCCACTTCAGTGTCCCCTCCGCTCCCCTGCGCCAGCCCCTTCCAGCTCAGGGATACTGGAACTCCGTCTTGGAGCCTGTGGCAGAGCTGCCTTTGTGTTCCCGCTCCCGCCCCCAGCAAGCTGAGCACAGTCAACCCTTAAAACACCTTCCTCCTGGAGTTCCCTTCGTGGCGCAGTGGTTCCGACTAGGAACCGTGAGGTTGCCGGTTCGATCTCTGGCCTCGCTCAGTGGGTTAAGGATCCGGGGTTGCCTTGAGCTGTGGTGTAGGTTGCAGACGCGGCTCGGATCTGGCATTGCTGTGCTTGTGGTGTAGGCCGGCAGCTACAGCTCCAGTTAGACCTCTGGCCTGGGAACCTCCATATGCTGCAGGTGCGGCCCTAAAAACACACTCAAAAAAAGTCTTCCTCTGCCCTTAGCCAGTGGCTTTGGGGTTTGGCCACATTTCCTGAGGTCAGTGGAAGAACGTAGACTCCCGTTGCCATGGTAGGGTGGGAGACGCTGGGGAGCAGGTCCAGAATACAGCAGGTGCCTGTGGCTCGTAATTCTGCTCCACCCGCACGGCTGCCCCGCAGATTGTATCGGGCCTTTTCCCCCACCCCTTGTCTGACCTCCTTTCCTCCCCTCACCACCAGGGGTCCGGATGGGTAGCCTGGGGCTGTTCCTGCAGTGTGCCATCTCCCTGCTCTTCTCTCTGGTCATGGACCGGCTGGTGCAGCGCTTCGGCACCCGGGCCGTCTACCTGGCCAGCGTGGTGGCCTTCCCCGTGGCTGCGGGCGCCACATGCCTGTCCCGCAGTGTGGCTGTGGTGACCGCTTCGGCTGCCCTCACGGGGTTCACCTTCTCTGCCCTGCAGATCCTGCCCTACACGCTAGCCTCACTCTACCACCGGGAGAAGCAGGTACTGGCGCTGGCGCTGGCGGCTGAGCAGGAGCGGGGAGGGGGGCTGGTGCCCGGTCTGGCAGGAGAAGCTGGAGGAGGTGTATTCTTTGATGGAGGAGGAAGCCTGCTGTAGCCCCAGGGCCCGAGACTGGGGCTGCGGAAGAAGGCTGCAGATTAGATTCTGGGAATGACTTCCTGGTGGTGTTAGGACTGAAAAGCACTTGAGTGGCTGATGCAGGATCTGCGAAATCCTTCTCTAGGAGAATCAGGCTAGGTTCTGCGCGTCGTTGTCGGAAGGGGCTTGGATTAGATGACCTCTGGGGCACCTGACTTCAGCAGCCCTGCTGAGGGATGATCGGGTGTCGACCACACCTCTCCTCCTTCGGGGAGTGGCCTCGTGACTGATCTTGACCTTGCCTCGGGCTCTGAGATGGGGAAGGCTCCTCGCTGACCCCTCTCTTTCAGTTTCTCTTCCTTTTCTGTCTAATTCTCTTTTCTTTTCCTGCCTCACTCCTTTGCCTGGTCCCCTTTCCCCATCCCCATTGGCGGATCTCCGAGCCCGATGCACCTGACAGCACTCGCCCCGCCCCTGGGCACTGTGTAAGTTGTGGGGGGGCTCCTTCCTGCCCAGCCCCATGCTCACCAGCCCCTCCAGGGGCCCCCTTCTGTGGGAAGCCTCCTGACCCGGGCTGTGTGGTCACCTTCGCTGCCCTCCACTGGCCCCACTGAGCTACAGCCCTGCGTGCAGAGCTCTGCTGGAGGGGGGGCAAGAAGTTGGGATGTCCCGAGGAAAAAAGTGATACAGCTTTCAGAGAGCTTCTAGACTGTAGGGAAGGCACATTCTGCCCCTTGTAGGACATGAGTGGGGTGGCAGAGCAGCACCCAGCTGGGAGGCTGGATAAGTGAACGGTAGCTGCCGGGGGTGGGTGGGTGGGAGGAACTTCATCTGATGGAGCCTGTAACCCTCAGCAGCCTTTGCTGTCTCCCGCCCTGGCCGTGGGGCCGGTCCTCCCCTGGCTTGAGGGGCGCGTCTGTCCACAGGGGCCTCTCCAGACTCTCCCATGGGAGGGGCTTGGGCAGGTGGAGAGGTCCTGGGAAGCCTGTTCTAAGCTGTTCCTGAGGGCAAGGTTGGCCCCACGCCTGGGCTATGACCTGCTTTGCCCGCTTCTGGCCGCACCAGGAGCCTTGGGCTTCCCTGGTATCGGTGAGCTCCGCTGTGGCTCCCAGCTCTGATGCAGTGGGGAACGCTGCGTTAGGTGCCAGTGGGCCTGGGAGGGGGCACGCAGCGGGCAGGTGAGTTCTGGCCTTGTCCTTAGACGGGAGGCTGTGGGGCACTGTGGGCAGGGGCAGTTCACGCGGATCCAAGGCAGGCGCGGTGAGAAGCAACAAGAAGCCTTGAGCATTAGCACAGCCGGGGCCATTCGTTCCTCTGCGCCTCGCTTCCTCCACGCTGGTCTGAGGACCGTCCCTGCACCATGCTGGGGCCCCAGACCTCACGATAGGGCAGCAGCTACAGCCTGGGCTCCCAGGCGCCGCAGCAGGAGGGGAGCATCTCTCTGCGGAGGTCGATGAGGGCTTCCCAGTGGCCACGTGGTAGGGGCAGGACCGAGGAGGGTGAGGAGCTCCTGTAGTGGGGGCTTGGGGCATCGCGGCCCCACCTTTGCATCCCGTTCCTTGGCTCTTACGTGTGCGTCTCTTCTCGCCTGTGTTCACTCTTCCTGTGTGTTTTCCTTGACCCGGGCTTCTGTGCGCTTCCTAACCTGCAGTACTGAGTTCATCGGCCACTTACTGATTCTAGGAGAGGCTGGAGGAGACCCGGACTTCTGGTTTCCCGGCCCCCCTCTCCTTCTCCCATTCACGGGGAGGGTCCTTACTAGACTCAGACCCAAGCAGGGTCTGCTCAGTTTTCTGACCTGCTGCTGGTTTTCTCCTCACCCCTGGGATAAAGGCAAAGTTGGTTCACATAGCTGGGGGCTCCCATACTCAGGTACATACCTGTCCTTGTGTGTCCCCCTCTCCGCAGGTTTTCCTGCCTAAATACCGAGGAGATGATGGAGCTGGCGCCAGCGAGGACGGCCTGAGGACCAGCTTCCCACCAGGCCCTAAGGCCGCATCCCCCTTCCCCAACGGACACATGGGTGCTGGTGGCAGCAGCCTGCTCGCGTCCCCGCCCGCTCTCTGTGGGACCTCTGCCTGCAATGTCTCCATGCGTGCGGGGGTGGGCGAGCCACCCGAGGCCAGGGTTGTTCCGGGCCGGGGCATCTGCCTGGACCTTGCCATCCTGGACAGTGCCTTCCTGCTGTCCCAGGTGGCCCCGTCCCTCTTCATGGGCTCCATCGTTCAGCTCAGCGAGTCCGTCACTGCCTACATGGTGTCCGCTGCAGGCCTGGGTCTGGTTGCCATTTACTTTGTCACGCAGGTAGTATTTGACAAGAGTGACCTGGCCAAATACTCGGTGTAGAGTACTTCCAGCCTGCTGAGGGAGGGCCGGCCTCCCTGGGTCCCAGCTCCCCCTATTCCAGGCTCCCCTTAGCCCCTCCGTTGGGCTGGGGACTGGCCTTCCAGTTTCTATTGCTGCCAAAGTGGCGTGGCTCTCTACTGCCTCCCTGTGGCCGTGAGGTGCATAGCGGTACAGATCGGGGACTGAGGCTTCTTCCCTCCCACCTCTCCCCAGTCGTGAGGGCCGGTTGACTGGTAGTTCTCCAAAAAGCTGTGGTCTGGACTTCTACAAGGAGAGAAGGGCAGGGCATTTAATTAGCTCCATGCACTGGAATGCAGGCCTCTGCTGGGGGATCACCCAGGCTCAGGGTTAACAGCTAGTGCCCTGGCCAAGAGATGTACCCAGAGAAGGGACTTGGGGAGCTGAGTAAACTCAGCCACCTGGTCTCCCACCACCAAGGCTGCTTATCCCATAAGTTCCCCGATGTTGCTCTTGCATGGCAGTTTCCAATATGGAACTCTCCTCTACAGGATTTGATGTATGAACATTACCAGGGGGGTACAGTCCTAAGGGGAGAAAGGAAGCTGCCTGGCTCCACAGGGCTACAGCCTTTCTGCTGTTCCCTGATTTTATTAGGGCGTGGCTTGTTGGCCCCTGTGTTGCCATCATAGGGACATAAGTCTTTAAATATTTTAACTTATTTATTTAAGTAGAAGGGGAATCGGTTTCCAGCTCTGCTGGTGTCTAGGAGTTGGGTAGCATGAGATCCCCAACGACTAGGTCCCCTGAGATGGTTGGTTACTGGGCCAGAATCTCCTCCTCCTGGAGTGATTGGTCTGGCCCCCAAATTGCCTAACCCTGAGCTTGGAAGCTCTGCTCACCTCAACTGATAGCCCCAATGGGCCGATGAAGGAGCCGCCCGGCCCCCACCTTTCCCCACTGGCAACCGCAGCCCCTCTCCAGCCCCTCTCGTCGGGGCTGCCCTGACCAGAAGCACAGTGTGGCTCCTTGAGCCTTTCTCCGTCTCAGCCCCCAGGGCATATCTGTGCTTGGGGAATCTAGCACAGAAACTCAGGAGCACACCCCCGATCCCCCCGCCCCAAGGAGGTCTTATCTCTGGAGGGGGTGGTTTAAGTGCCGTTTGCAATAATGTTATGTCTTATTTATTTAGCGGAGTAAATATTTTATACTGTATGTGAGCAATCAGAGTATAATGTTTATGGTGATGAATTAAAGGCTTCTTATATGTTTAATCGGTCTTGGTCTCTTTTCTGAGGGGAAAAATTATTCTCTAAAATGATCCCAAGTTGCCTTGTGGGACCGGTTTGGTAGCTTCAGTTCCCAGCACCACCAGCAGGTGGAGCCATAGGCCAGCATTCTTCAGTCCTTTGGCAACTGGGTGTGGCTGTGCCACCCCAGACTTGGGGTGTCCCTTTGGGGAGTGAGGTGGGGAGAGTAAGGAGTGGGGGCATTTTCCTTTTCCAAGGGCTCACAGTGTGGCCAAGGAGATGGAGCTAGAAGCCATTGTCAATTACAGCCGTAGGAAGCACCTGGGTGAGGGTCTGACACTGCTGTGCCTTGGTGCCCACCCTTTCCCATTCTTTACCCTTCCTGCCAGGCGCAAGTCAAGTTCAGTCTTCTTGGCCTTGCCACCTCCTTCCCCCTATAGTTATAGTTAACACCCTGTGCAAGGACTAGCTTTATTTTCTAAATTTTTTTTTTGTTTGTGTTGTTTTTTTGCTTTTCAGGGCTGCATCTGTGGCATATGGAAGTTTCCAGCTAGGGGTCAAATTGGAGCTGCAGCTGCCAGCCTACACCACAGCTCACAGCAAGGCCAGAGCCTTAACCCGCTGAAAGAGGCCAGGGATCAAACCCACATCCTCATGGACACTAGTCGGGTTCGTTACTGCTGAGCCACGATGGAACTCCAAATGGTCTATGTTTTATTTAATTTTCCAGAAGTTTTCAACATATATGAGAAACGGGCCTGGTATAACTAACCCAACACTGACAGTGATTAACATTCTGCCATTTTTGTTTCATCTGTTCTCCTTCCCCCACCCTTTTATTCTGGGGTATTTTTAAAGCGTATGTTAGATACACTCTGAAGTATTTTCAGGTGAAATGAAATTGTATCTTTAAGAAACAGGACTTTGGAGTTCCCGTCATGGCTCAGTGGTTAACAAATCCCACTAAGAACCATGAGGTTGCGGGTTCGATCCCTTGCCTTGCTCAGTGGGTTAAGGATCCGGCTTTGCTGTGAGCTGTAGTGTAGGTCGCAGACGCGGCTCGGATCGGATCCCGCATTGCTGTGGCTGTGGTGTAGGCTGGCAGCTACAGCTCCTGTTAGACCCCTAGCCTGGGAACCTCCATATGCCACGGCTGCGGCTCTAGATAAAGGCAAAAAGACAAAAAAAAACAAAAAAAAAAAAAACAAAAAAAGAAACAGGACTTTAAGACAACTTGATCACAATGCCATGAGCATACTCAACAATATTCCTTATTGTCAGTTACCCAGCCTATGTACAAATTTCCCCAGTTGCTTTCAAAATCTCTCTCTCTCTCTCTCTTTTTTGTTTTATTTTGTTTTGTTTTTTCAGAGCCATACCCGTGACATGTGGAGGTTCCCAGGCTAGGGGTTGAAAGGGAGCTACAGCTGCTGGCCTACACCACAGCCACAGCAACACCAGATCTGAGCCACGTCTGCGACCTACACCACAGCTCACGGCAACGCCGGATCCTTAACCCACTGAGCAAGGCCGGGGGTCGAACCTGCATCTTCAAGGATGCTAGTTAGATTTGTTTCTGCTGAGCCATAACAGGAACTCCGAAAGTACCTTTTTATAATTGATTTGTTCCAATGAAGATCTTAAAAAAAAAAAAAAAACTAATAAGTTGCATTTAGTGGCCATGCCTCTTAGGTTTCTCTTGATCTGACAGTTTCCCTCTTTGTTTCTTCAGCAATGAGTGGTGATTTTTTTAAGCCATTTTTTTTTCTACAAAATTTCCCACATTCTATGTTTGGCTGACTGTATATTCAGTGCTATTTAAGAGGTTCCTCTTTCCTCCTTTCCCCCTCATAAGCTGGTGATAAGATCTAGAGCCTTGGTTAGACTCAGATTTGATTCTAACTAGAAGGACATGGGCCTTTAAATATTTAACTTAATACCTCCGTTCACTCCTACATAATTTTGAAACAGATTTCAGGTATCATATTCCATTCCTAAAGATTTCAGAATATGTTTCAAAAAATAAGCACTTATTTTGAAAAAAACACACTTTGCTAGTATCAGACCAAAAAATAATTCTTCATGTAATCAAATATCCAGTCAGTGTTCACACTTCTCTGTGTCTCATAAATGCTTTTATATAGTTTTTGTTCAAACCGAAATCTAAGTAAGTTCTTTATGTTGTAACTGACTGATGTGTCTCTTCAGTCGTCTGTAATCCACAGGTACCTCCTCAATTTTAATGCTCCCCCCCTTTATTTATCTTTTCAGGGCCGCACCTGCCGCATATGGAGGTTCCCAGGCTAGGGGTCGAATTGAAGCTGTAGCTGCCGGCCTACACCACAGCCACAACAACGTGGGATCCGAGATGTGTCTGTGACCTACAGCACAGCTCACGGCAACGCCGGATCCTCAACCCAGTGAGCAAGGCCAGGGATCGAACCTGCGTCCTCATGGATGCTAGTCAGATTCATTTCTGCTGAGCCACAACGGGAACTCCTCGTTTTTTCCCTCATTTAAGGAAACTAGTTTGTTTGCCTGAGAGATCATCTGGATTTTGCTGATTGCATTCCTGTGGTGATATTTCACAGGTTTTTATTGCCCCTGTATTTTCTGTAAATTGGTACTTAAAGTCAGAGACCAGATCAGATTTGAGGTTTTTGGTTTGTTTTTATAAGAATACTTAATAGGTTTGTGTACTTCCATAGAAGGAAATAGGTTTTGTCTTGTTGTCTTCATTTTTTGATGTTAGCAGTCACTGATAACTTAGACCCATTATTTCATGGGAATTGATAAATTATGATATGTTTTTATTTCTTTAATAAATACTGGGATCCTTCCTTAAGTTTACCACTTTTCAAAATAATGGATTGTTTTTCTTTTTCCTTTTTCCCACTGCACCTGCAGCATATAGAAGTTCCCTGCATACACCACAGCCAGAGCAACACTGGATTGGAGCTGCATCTGTGACCTGTGCTGCAGTAGCAACCCTAGATCCTTAGCCCACTGAGCAAGGCCGGGGATCAAACTTGCATCCTCACGGACTCTGTGTCAGGTTCTTAACCCACTGAGCCACAACGGGAACTCCCAAAGTCATGAACTGATCACCTAACATCCCCTAGTGATGACAGAAGTCGTCCCCCAGGATCATTGTATATTCAGGGGTTTCCACACAACGTGATGTGTTTCAGTCCTTCGCCTGTTATTCATGTCCAGATTGTTCCCATCTTTGACCAGTGGGGGCCTCTTTAAGTTGATTTCTTTGAGTCCTTTGGACAGACTCCTAAGTGGTGTTTGAAAGCTGCTTTGCTTTCTTGCATGACGAGATGCCCTGGCCCCTCTAGTATATTTCCTGCCACAGGCCCGGAATGAGCTCTTTTCTCTAAGAGCCTCTGATTGCTTTTTGTGGAAGAAGGTATTTCCCCACAGAGACCGTAATATCAGCAGCGGGAGTGCTTGTGACTGGGTTGATCATAGGTTTTAGGCCTTTTCAATGGACAAAGCTAGGGGAAAAATTTTTTTTAATGTAATACGTGGTGAGTATCTGTTGAAACTCCCAATGCAAGTTCAGGATTATAGGCTGGATATATATACACACGTATGTATTTTACTTCTCTATTTAATTTCTGCCACACTGAAACAGAGCTGAAGGCCTGGCCCAGGGCTTTCAGCACGTAGGTGTGTGTGGTGAGAAGAAGCAAAGAGAAACACCGGTCAGCCATTGATGTCAGCCCTTCTGTGCCACCGGAACGTAGAACTTGGCCCAGCGCGTTAGGTCTTTCTCCCCTGGACCACTAGCCGCCCTCCTCACTTGGGCAGCCTGTTTCAGAATACACAAAAGGAGACTGTGAACCGTCAAGAGAACAGGAAGCTTGGGCTCAGATGGACTTTCTTTTTTCTTTTTTTGCTTTTTAGTGCCTCAACTTGTGGCCTGTGTAAGTTCCCAGGCTCGGGATTGAGTGGGAGCTGCCGCCGCTACGCCACAGCCACGACAATGCAGGATCTGAGCCTCATCGGAGACCTACACTGCAGCTCACGGCAATGCCGGATCCTTCACTCACTGAGCGAGGCCAGATAATGCGTCCTCATGGATTCTAGTCGGGTTCATTACTGCTGAGCCACAGTGGGAACTCCCCCTTTCTTTTTTAAACTGAAATACAGTTGACCTACACTATTGTGTTAGTGTACCACACAGTGATGTGACATCTGCGTCCGTTATGCGGTGATCGCCAGCCCCAGCCAGGCTAGTAACCATCTGTCCCCATACAAAGCCATTACAATATTATTGATCATATTCCTTAGGCTGTGTATTACATACTCAGACTTGTTTACTATGTAACTGGAGGTTGGTACCTCTTAATCCCCTCCACCTATTTCAGCCATGCCCTGGCCCCCTTTCCCTTCTTAGAACCACCTATTTGTTCTGTGAGTCTGGTTTTATTTTGTTTTGCTTTTTTCTTTTTTGCTTTTTAGGGCCACACCGGTGGCAAAAGGAGTTTCCCAGTCTAGGGGTCTAATCGGAGCTCTAGCCTCCGGTTTACACCACAGCCACAGCAACGCGGGATCCAAGCCACCTCTGCGACCGACACCACAGCTCATGGCAACGCCGTATGGTTAACCTCCTGAGTGAGGCCAGGGATCGAACCTGCAACCTCATGGTTCCTAGTCGAATTTGTTTCTGCTGTGCCATGATGAGAACTCCTTTATTTTGTTTTTTAGGATCCACATGTAAATAAGGTCCTGTGGTGTTTGTCTTTCTCTGCCTGATATTTCACTCAGCATAATACCCTCTAGGTCCGTCCATGTTGTCACAAACGGCAAGATTTCTTTTTTACAGCCGAGTAATATTCCAGTGTGTGTGTACGCACATGTATATATATTTTCCACATATTCTTTATTCATTTGTTCACTGATGGACACTTCGGTTATATCCACATCTTGGCTACTATAAATAATGCTGCAGTGAACAGTGGAAGGCTTATATTTTTCATTCAGAAACACTAATTCAAGTATTTTTGTTATCTTCAGGTAAATACCAAGAATCGAAATTACTGGACCATATGGCAGTAATATTTTTAATCTTTTGAGGTATGTCCATACTGGTTTCCACAGTGGAAGCACCAGTTTACGTTCCCACCAACAGCATGCTAGGATCCCCTTTTTCTACATCCTTGCCAGCACTTCCTGTTTGTTGTGTTTTTTGACCATAGCCATTCCGTCAAGTGTGAGGTGATATCTTCCTGTGGTTTTGATTTGCATTTCCCTGATGGCTAGTGACGTTGAGCATCTTTTTATGTACCTGTTAGCCCGTTTCATGTTCTGTACATCGTCTTCGGAAAAATGTCTGTTCAGGTCTTCTGTCCGTTTTTTTGTTTTGTTTTGTTTTTGGCCACACCCACAGCATGCAGAAGTTCCGGGGCCAGGGATCGAACCTCTGCCACAGTTGTCACCCGAGCCACAGCAGTGACAACACTGGATCCTTAATCTGCTGTGCCAGTGGGGAACTCCCAGAAGAAAGGCTTCCCTGACAGGGAATCAAACCCAGGCCGTGGTGGTGAGAGGGCGGACTCCTAACCACGAGACCACCAGAGGGCAACTGTCCATTTTTAAATCAGGTTGTTTGGGAGTTCCTGTGTGGCTCAGCAGGTTAAGGAACTGACATCATCACTGCAGCAGCCCAGGCTGCTGCTGTGAGGTGGGTTCGATTCCTGGCCCTAGAACTTCTCTGTGCTGTGGGTACAGACAGAAAAAAAAAAAAAAATTAGCTTGTTTTCTTGATGTTGAGTTGTGTGGGTTCTTGTATATTTTGGATATTATCCCCTTACCGTATATATCATTTGCAAATATCTTCTCCCATTTGGTAGGCTGCCTTTTCGTTTTGGTGACAGTTTCCTTTCCTAGGCAAAAGCTTTTTAATTTGACAGAGTCCCATTTGTTTATTTTTGCTTTTGTTTCCCTTGCCTGAGGAGACATATTCTTCCTTTTTTTTTTTTTTTTTGTCTTTTTAGGGCCACACCTGCAGCATATGGAAGTTCCCAGACTACGGGTAGAATCAGAGCTGTAGCTGCCAGCTTATGCCACAGCCACAGCCACACCAGATCCAAGCTGCATCTGCAATCTACACCAAAGCTCACGGCAACGCCAGATCCTTAACCCACAGAGCAAGGCCAGGGATCGAACCTGCATCCTCATAGATACTAGTCAGATTCGTTTCTGCTGCGCCATGACAGGAACTCCTGAGGAGACATATTTTAAAAAATATTGCTAAGACCAGTGACAGAGAGCTTATTGCCTGTGTTTTCTTCCAGGAGTTTTATGGTTTCAGGTCTTACGTTTAAGTCTTTAATTCATTTTGAGTTTATTTTTATAAGTGGTATGAGACATTAGTCCAGTCTGATTCTTTTGTGTGTTGCTGTCCAGGTTTCCCAACACCATTTACTGGAAAGGTTATCTTTCCCATTATATTTTCTTGCCTCTTTTATTATAGAGTAATTGATGTGTCATAAATTAATATGTAAGAGTTTATTGCTGGGCTCTCTATCCTGTCCCATTGATCTATGTGTCTGTTTTTGTGCCAGTACCATACTGTTTTGATGACTGTAGCTTTACACTATAGATTGAAGTCCGGGAGCATGTTACTTCCAGATTTGTTCTTCTTTCTCAAGATTGCTTTTGGCTATTTGGGATGACTTGTGTTTCCATACAAATTTTAAAATTATTTGTTCTAGTTCTGTGAAAAATGCCATTGGTATTTTGATAGGGGTGGATCAAATCTATGGATTACCCTGGAGAGTATGGCCACTTTAACAATATTAATTATTCCAGTCCAGGAGCATGGTTGGTGTATCTTTCCATTTGTTTGTTGTCTTCAGTTTCTTTCTTTTTCTTTTAGGGCCACACTCATGTCATATGGAATTTCCCAAACTAGGGGTTGAATCAGAGCTATAACTACCAGCCTACACCACAGCCACAGCAACACAGGATCCGAGCCACATCTGCAGCCTACACCACAGCTCATGGCAACTCTGGATCCTTAACCCACTGAGTGAGGCCAGGGATTGAACCCCCATGCTCATGGATCCTAGTCAGGTTTGTGACTGTTGAGCCATAACGGGAACTACTGTTGGCTTCAATTTCTTTTGCCAGTGTCATAGTTTTCTGAGCACAAGTCATTTACCTCTGTTGTTAGATTTATTCCTAAATATTAAGTATTTTATTCTTTTTGATGTGGTTTTAAATGGGATTGTTTTCTCAATTTCAAAGGGCCTTTTCCAGCACAAGTTTTCAGTATTTGGGACCAGCTAAACTGGCTCACAGGCTGTGGGACCTTGTGTTGGTATCCTCAGGTTTTAAAGTACATTCCTCAGAGAAATGCCAACTTGCTAAGAACAGAAGGAGAGGAAAGAAGCAGGAAGAAAGGAAACTCTGGAAAGGAGGAGGAATCTGTAAAGACTTCACAACTAACATTTCCAGGGTCCTTTCCATGTGGGTCTCAGACAAGAGCAATCTGGCCAGTGCCCTTAAGGACCATTTAATTGGGACGGAAAAGAATAAGCAGGTGTGAATCAAATTACATGGATGCGTCAGGCAGGATGTAAGTGGAAAATGCAGAACATGAGCTGAAGATACGGATAGAGTTTAGAGGAGGGAAAAATAGGTTTTCGTTTTTTTTTTTTTTTTTTTTTTTTTTTTGGTGGAGAGGAGGAGGGTCAGGCTCTTTTCACAGCTATCTCTGCCCTCACCGTGCTGGATCCTGCCGTCTCCCAGAAAGGGGTGGAGCCCTGGGTCCTGGCTTGTGGTTTGAGCCCAGGAACTGGAGAAAGGGGGACCGTGGTGGGGTTAGATGGGCAGTGCCCCGTCCTTTGTACATTCAGGCGTGGGGTGCCTCTCCCTGCAGAGTCAGCTAGGGTGAGGAGAGGGAGCAGCTAGAATTGGGTGGGGAGACATTGCGTGGATGGGCAGCTAGGGTCTCGAGTTACTTCTTGTGCTTGCAGGGGAAAAAGCCCTTGGTTTCCAGGAGCAGATTCAATTACAGCAGCCTGGCAGTTTTGTCACCGTTGGCTGGAGAGCTTTTCAGAGCTGGAACTTTCTGACACCCAACACTGACACTGGATCTCCACACACATGAGGGGGTAGCTTGGTGCGCCCTGGCGACCGGGTCACCTGACCTCAGTCTGCCCCCTTTCTGGCCATTGACCTTCGACAGGTCATCCTACCGTGTGTGTGTGTGTGTGTGTGTGTGTGTGTGTGTGTGTGTGTGTGTACAGTGAGGGGGTTAATGGGTCATCGCTACAGACACAGCTCTAGATTGCCACACTCCACGGTTCTGTGCCCTGTGTTTAGCTCCTCACAGGAGACGGTTGAGCACTTTCCGGTCCCCAGTTCCCCAGCCCATGCTCTCTTCGTCCCTCCTTTTCATCAAATAGTATTTGTCTACCTTCTTTCTCCCTCCCTTCTGTTTTTGGCCACGGCGTGCAGCAGCTTGATGTGGGATCTCAGTTCCAGTCCAGGGATTGAACCCGGCTGCAGCAGTGAAAGCGCCGGGTCCTAACCACTAGTCCACCAGGGAACTCTCTCTCTACCTTCTTTTTAAAATTTTTTTTACTAATGACTTTTATTTTTTCAATTATAGTTGGTTTACAGTGCCTGTCAATTTCCTACTATATAGCAAAGTGACCCAGCCACACACACACACGCACACACACACACACACATACATTCTTTTTCTCATATTATCCTCCACCATGCTTCATCACAAGTGACTAGATATAGTTCCTAGTGCCATGCAGCAGGATCTCATTGCTCATCCACTCCAAATGCAACGGTTTGCATCTATTAACCCCAGATTCCCAGTCCATCCTACTCCTTCCCCCTCCCCCTTGGCAACCACATGTCTGTTCTCCAAGTCCATGAGTTTCTTTTCTGTGGAAAGCTTCATTTATGCTGTATATTAGATTCCAGATATAAGTGATATCGTATGGTATTTGTCTTCCTCCTCCTGACTGATTTCACTTAGTATGAGCGTCTCTAGTTCCGTCCGTTTTGCTGCAAATGGCATTTTGTTCTTTTTTATGGCCGAGTAGTATTCCATTGTGTGTATCTTCTTAATCCAGTCATCTGCTGATGGACATGTAGGTTGTTTCCATGTCTTGGCTATTGCGAGTAGTGCTGCAGTGAACATACGAATGCATGTGTCTTTTTCAAGGAAAGTTTTATCTGGATATAAGCCCAGGAGTGGGATCGCTAGGTCATATGGTAGTTCTATATTTAGTTGTCTGAGGTACCTCCATACTGTTTTCCATAGCGGTTGTCCTGTCTACCTTCTTATATGCTGAACCCTGTGTGATCCCTGGGGCTGTGGCAATGGAGACACGATCACCAGTAGCTCAGATGGGGCTGTGAGGAGGCGGACGGGGAGCAGCCTCCTGCCCAAGTAGGGGCCTCTGAACTGGAGAGGACACGGGCTCCTGGGAAGCGTGGTGTGAGTCCGCCAGTGGGTGCCTCCCAGACTGGCCCCCTCTCAATTTTTTCTCCATGTAGGTAGGGAGACCCTGTCATCCTTCTCTCACCAGTGACACAACTGAGGCCTTTTAAGATGATGTGACTTGTCCAAACGCACACTGACTCAGGGCTATTTTTGTTCTGCCATCACCTACTTTATTTTATGTATCTATTTTTGCTTTTTAGGGCCACACCCGTGGTATATGGAAGTTCCCAGGCTAAGGGTCGAATCGGAGCTACAGCTCTGGCAAAGGGCACAGCCACAGCAACACCAGATCTGAGCTGAGTCTATAACCTACACCACAGCTCATGGCAGCACCAGATCCCTGAGCCGCTGAGCAAACCCAGGGATCGAACCTGCGTCCTCATGGATACTAGTCAGTTTCATTTCTGCTGCACCATGATGGGAACTCCCCAACACCAGTTTTAAAAGGTGGAGGTGAGGGGTAGGTAGGAAGCCTCTGCATCATCTTTGCAGCTTTTCTGTAAATCTAGTATTATTTCCAAAATAAAAAGTTTATATATTTTTTAATGAATTTTATTACATTTATAGTTGTACAACAATAATCACAAATTTTATTTTTATTTTTGCTTTTTAGGGCCTCACCCGTAGTGTATGGAGGTTCCTAGGCTAGGGGTCAAATCAGAGCTACAGCTGCTGGCCTACACCACAGCCACAGCAACAGAGGATCTGAGTCAGGTCTGTGACCTACACCACAGCTCACAGCAATGCTGGATCCTTAACCCACCGAGCGAGGCCAGGGATCGAACCCGCAACCTCATTGTTCCTAGTCGGATTAGTTTCTGCTGCGCCACCACGGGAACTCCACAACCCAGTTTTATAGCATTTCCATCTCAAACCCCCAGCTCATCCTCCCTCTCCTGACCTGTGTCATTTGGAAAACTTAAGTTTTTCAAAGTCTGTGAGTCAGCATCCATTCTGCAAAGAAGCTCTTTGTGTCATTTTTTTTTTTTTAGATTCCACATGTAAGTGAGAGCATATGATATACATATATCTATATATATAACTTTTTTTTTAAATGTGGAGGACTTCTGACCCATGTCACTACCTTCTGATAACGCGCCAACACGCCAGCTGATCAACCACGGCCGTTCACTGCACACCCAGTGGGTGTTAGGCACACAACTGGGAGGGCCATGAAGATGGATCAAACGTGATCCTTAATCTCTGTGAGTTCCCCGATTTCCCCATGGAAAAATAAGACACGTTCAAATGAAAAGTTACTTCTGACAGTACTAACAGCTTGACAAGCGCCAAAAACACGTAGGGGTACAAGGCAGAGCGGGGAGAAACCACTGTTAGGAGACGTTTGTTAAGTAGGGACAAAGATTGTTTCCTGCTGTGAAACACGTTCAGGGTGTTTTTTGACTTAATGAACACTTTTAAAATACATGAGCGCTTCAGTCGATCGTGCATACATTTTCTCAGGCTTCCTGCATGAGTCATAAAGAAAACCACCAGGTCTTATTGATTCTACATCTGAAACATCCCTGGTGTCGACGGCCTCACTGCTAACGTCACTGCCGCTATCTTATCATCCCTCTCCTGGCCGAGTACCTGACCCTTAGACACCGCCTTTGTCTAATTTCCACACACCCTGACTGCCGTGCTGTTAGGTCCCTGCTGGTCCTGCAGCCTGAGTTGGTTTCCCAGTGCGCTGGGCTGGTGGTTCCCGCTTGGGTGGCAGGGCTGCAGGTGTTTCCGTCCTACGGGCTCTGCCCAGCTCTTCATCCCCTGCATTGCTCCCCCACCCCCACCCCGGTCCCCGAGCCCCTCAAAACCTGCTTTGGCCACAGTGTGTTTCTCTCCGCTGCTCAACCAAACTCTGCGCTCTCGGGAGCCTTGGTGGCTTTGCCCTCGCTGCGCTCTCTTCGTGGAAAGCCCCCCGCCTCCAGGAAGTGCAGTATTTGCCAGCCCTCAGCTTAAACATCTTCTCTGGTGCCCTGCCATTAATCACTTCCTCCTCTGCTTTCCCATAATATACTGCTACTGCGCTACTCATGTACATTGTATGAAAACTTGATTTCTTCATCAACTGATTCTTTCCACAAACAAAAAAAAATTTTTGTATTTTATTGAAGGATAGTTAATTTACAATGTTGTTCATTTTGGCTGTATGGCAAGGTGACTCAGTTATACATATACATGTGCTTTTGCATATTCTTTTCCACTGTAGTTTATCACAGGATATAGAATAGAGTTCCCTTTGCTGCACGGTAAGACCTTGTTTATGCGTCCTCTGTACAACAGTTTCGTCTGCCAACCCCGAACTCCCTCTCCCTCCCCCACCTTCACTCCCCCCACCCCCACCCCCGGCAACCACAAGTCCGTTCTCTGTGTCTGTGGATCTGTTTGTTTCATAGATATGTTCATCTGGGTCATATTTTAGGTTTGCATATAAGTGATACCATATGGTGTTTGTCTTTCGCTTTCCAACTTAACTTCACCTAGTATATGAATCTCTTAAGTCCATCCACGTTGCTGAAAATGACACTATTTCATTCTTTCTATGGCTGAGTAATATTCCATGGTGTGGGGGGTGGGGTGAATACACATGTACACACACACCACACCTTCCTAATCCAGTCGTCTGTCGATGGACATTTAGGTTCTTTCCATGTCTTGGCTACTGTGAACAGTGCTGCTGTGAACATAGGGGTGCAGGTATCTTTTTAAACTATAGTTTTGTCTGGGTCACAAGCACTTTTTCAGCAGCTACCATGTGCCGGAGCTGTGGAGGGTGAAAAGACAGGAGCAGCCCCTGGCCTCTTGGAAGTCCCCAGCCAGTGAGGGCTTTGGGGATGCACAGAAGCAATTACAGAATGTGTGACAGTGCTATGGCGATGGGCACAGGGCCAGGGGAGCGCAGAGAGGGGCCCTGACCCAGTCCAGAGATGAGGCCTAGTGCTGTGGGATCAGAGAGGGCGGGCGCGAAAGAGGTGGGAAGCCCAAGCAGGCATCTGCAACCCGTTCTCCCATCACGTTTTTCCAGGGCCCAAGCATTTTATTCGTTGTTGTGTTGCCCCATATCTAGATGTGCAGCTACACATAGTAGGTGCTCAATACATTTGCTTGCTTGATTAAATAAATTACTGAGCAAACAAGTTGGGCAAATGAAAACCACCTTAATTTTCAGCAAGTGGACAACCTTAACTTAACACCCCTGCTTCCGGTATCAGAGGATTGGACTGAAGAGGAAGGCTGTGTTTTGCCTTTTCGTGGTTTATTGTAGTACCTTTCTTTCTTTTTTTTTTTTTTTTTTTTTTTTTTGGCTGCACCCAGGGCATGCAGAAGTTCCCAGGCCAGAGATCTAACTTGTACCACAGCAGTGACCCAAGCCGCTGTGGTGACAACACCGATACTTAACCTGCTGCACCACAAGGGGAACTCCTTACTGTAGTGTTTCTTTCTGACCTTTAGATTTGGTTTAGTAATATTGTATGAGTGGTTTCGTGGTTTGTATTTTTTCTTTTTTTTGGAAAGAGTTTGTGGCTTTTGTTTCAGTATGCTATAGAAGGAAGTATTTCATTTAATTTATTAATGGATACTATTTTCCTTAAAATGCTTGTACAGTTTTCTGAATGGAAAAAAAGAAAACTTAAAGTTGTGAAGTGGGGTGGAAAGAAACTGCGGGGGGCGGTGGAGCGGGAAGAGGTGGAGTTAAGCACCACGGACGACCTTGCCTTTAAGTCGGAGAGTTCAAGGTGCTTTCCCATCCAGCATCTCTTGTTCACAACCAGGGCCAGGCCTTCTGAATGGCCATCACCTACTTCTGTGAGTGTGATGGTTGATTTCATGGGTCAACTTGACTGGGCCACGGGGTCGAATATTATCATGGGTGTGTCAGTGACGGTGTCTGCGGATGAGATTAACATTTAAATTGGTAGATGGAGTAAGGAAATTGGGTGCACCTCATCCTATCAGTTGAAGGCTGACTCTCCTCTGAATAAGACAGAGTTCCTTCTTCCTGAATGCCCTCGAATTGGGACGCGGACCCTTTCCTGCCTTTGGACTTGAACTGACACCTCGGCCCTTCCCGGGACTTGAGCCTGCTGGCCTTCAGCCTGGAGCTACACCACCAGGTCCTCGGGCCCTGACTCAGACCAGAACTGCACCGCTGGCTCTCCTGGGTCTGCAGCTCACCAACTCCCCCTGCACATCCTGGAACGTGTCGGCCTCCATAATTGTGAGCCAGTTTTTTATGATGACTCTTTCTCTGTACATAAATCCGATTGGTTCTGTTTTTCTAGAGAACTGTGACTAACAGATGAATGTTTAACTAACAGCAGGTAAATCATTGACTCATAGATGCCAGAGCTGGGGCTCAAACTCCCTCCCTTAGTTTACAGATGTTGAAACTCCCCCTGCTGTATTCACTTCTTAGCTGATGCTTGGACTCTCCTTAGCTGGAAACCAGATTTAGAAATAATACTTTTTTTCTTTTTAAATTTGTTTTCTTTCTTTTATGGCCAGAGCAGCAGCATATGGAATTTCCTAGGCCAGGGGTCAAATCAGCTGCATCTGCAAACTACACCACAGCTTGCAGCAGCGCTGAATCCTTAACCCCTGGGCACGGCTAGAGATCGAACCTGCATCCTCACAGAGACAATGCTTGGGTCCTTAACATGCTGAGCCACAACAGGAACTCCAATGATACTTATTAAAAAAAAAAAAAAAACTTACAAAATTTTTTTTGGCCATGGCTGCAGCATGCGGAAATTCCTGGGCCAGGGATTGAACCCGTGCCACAGGAGTGTCCCAAGCCACGGCCACATCCTTAACCCACCAGGCCACCAGGGAGCTCCTGGAAATAACACTTAAAATGCAAGTATCCCTGGGAAATAAACATACTGATCTGAATTCATGTTTTCTGAAGAGCACTTTTTTGGGGGGAAGGCAAGAGTACGCTGTGAAAAGGTAGACATAGTTCCTAGCCTCCTGGATGTCCTTGATAAACAAGTCTCGGAGATGGACAGGAGTGCGCGCTGCCCGATGGGCGTAGTTTGGTTCTTGAAAGTGAAAGGAGGAGAGGAGTTCCCATTGTGGCGCAGCGGAAATGAATCTGACTAGGAGCCATGAGGTTGCGGGTTTGATCCCTGGCCTCGCTCAGTGGGTTAAGGATCTGGCGTTGCCGTGAGCTGTGGTGTAGGTCGCAGACGCAGCTCGGATCTCACATTGCTGTGGCTGTGGCGTAGGCCGGCAGCTGTAGCTCAGATTAGACCCCTAGCCTGGGAACCTCTGTAGGCCGCGGGTGCAGCCCTAAAAAGCAAAAAAAGAAAAAGAAAGAAAAAGAAAAAGTGCCTGATGCAGAGTGAGCACACTAGAAGAATCTGTTGCATCCCATTTGGGACAGTGGGAGGGGGAGGTGGAGGAAGGGCAGGCCGGCCCACAGACCTCACCTCCTCGTGACCTTGAGAGCTGGCCCGGACCGCGGTGGGGCTGGGAGGCTGAGACTCTGCACATCTGGGGGATGCGTGGCTGGAGCCGGCCCCATCCTTGATTTCAGTGAGCTTGCAAGCAGTTTCTGAAAATACAGACTTCTAGCAGTAATGCTTGTGTCTTTTTAAAAATAACGTTTTGTGTGCCTGCGTCTGCCTTCTGGCTACGTTGGAATGTGTCATGGGCAGAGTGGGCGGAGGGTGTTTGGAGCTGTGAAGCGACTGGGAGCCTATTTTCAGACCTGATGTGTAACTTTGCTTTTTGCTCGCCTGAAGCTTCTGATAAGTGTCCTCTTTGGGTCAACAGCTTGAAAGAGAAAGCTGTGTTGCGCCGATCTGGCCAGTGTCATAACTGTCCTTCCTATTTAGGGCAAGGGTGACGGGCAAGGCGGTAGAGAAACTTGAAATCCCACCACGTGCTGACGGTACGAAGGAAATGGGGATACGGTTAGTGTGGGAAAGAGACTCCTCGGGGGACTTGAGAACATTCTTCAGTTTTTTTTCTTTTCAGGGCCGCACCCGCGGCGTATGGAGGTTCCCAGGCTAGGGGTCGAATCGGAGCTGTAGCCGCCGGCCTACACCACAGCCACAGCCACGCAGGATCCGAGCCGAGTCTGCGACCTACACCACAGCTCATGGCAATGCCGGATCCTTAACCCACTGAGCAAGGCCAGGGATCGAACCCGTGTCCTCATGGATACTAGTGGGGTTCATTAACCACTGAGCGACGACAGGAACGCCTCTTCAGCTTTTTAAAGAGCTGTCCCGGGATTGCCTGGTGGCCTAGCAGGTTAAGGATCTGGTGTTGTCACTGCTCGGGGCACTGCTGCGGTGCAGGTTCTGTGAGGACACAGAGAGAAGGTGTTGGCTTTGACCCAGGAAGCTGGGTCTCACCAGAGTGAGACCAGGCTGCTGCCTTGATCTTGGGCTTCCCAGCCTTCAGAACTGTGAGAAATCCATTTCTGTTGTTTATGAGCTGCGTGGTCTGTGGTATTTCGTTACGGCAGCCTGAATGGACTAAGCCATCATGGAACATTTGACTCAATCGGCCTATTCCCTCTGCCCAGACTCTGTGCTCACCAGCATCATTGTCATGATTTGGCTTTTCATGTTAGTTTGTCTACAGGAAAAGTGTATGACAGAAGGACCCTGTCACAGCTCTTATCTCAGTGTTGTAAGTGTTTGTCGATCTATTACCCTAGACTGGAGTTTCTTGTGGCCCTCTCTGTTAGCATGACGCCTGGTACTCGGCAGGAACTCATGAATATATTTAAGTGATGAAGGCTGGAGGAAACAGTCACATCTAACTGGGGTCAAAGTGGGCACGGATCAGGAGAAATAACATTTGAGAGCCGGGCTTTCTTTAAAGTGGGAGCTCCTCGTTCAGTATTTTCGAAGTCCAAGAGTTCCCTGGTGGCCTAGTGGTTAAGGACTTGGTGTTGTCACTGCTGTGGTTCCGGTTACTGTTGTGGCTTGGGTTCAGTCCCTAGCCTGGGGATTGCTGCATGCCACAGTCATGGGGGAAAAAAAAAATACTGAGTTCCTATTAGGTACCAGGTAGATACCAGGCTAGGAGATGCTGGGGGCACAGATGATTGACACGATCTGCCTTCAAGGAATTCCATGAGATAGAGCATACGTTCCAGGCTGAAGGAGCTACATACACAGAGGCTGGAGTCCCAGAAGTAATTGATGTGTTTGTGGGGGCAGGGGTGGGGGACTCTATGGTGTAAGCCTGGAGGCTAGGCTGTAAAGGGTCACTAATCAAAACAGGCCACATTGGAGTTCCCGTCATGGCATGGTGGTTAACGAATCCGACTAGGAACCATGAGGTTGCAGGTTCGATCTCTAGCCTCGCTCAGTGGGTTAAGGATCCGGCGTGGCCGTGAGCTTTTGTGTAGGTTGCAGACGCAGCTCGGATCCCGCGTGGCTGTGGCTGTGGCATAGGCTGGCGGCTACAGCTCCGATTCGACCCCTAGCCTGGGAACCTCCATGTGCCACGGGTGCGGCCATAACAGGACAACAAGACAAAAAAAAAAACCCCAAAAGAACAGGCCACGTTGAAGGATGGTGTGGTCTTTACACCTTGCTCTTCACAGGCCTGTCAGGCCAGAGTTTGGACTTTCTCCTGGAAGCAGCAGAGAAATCCACCACTGGACACTCTGAAGCTGATGAATTGACATAATCAAGTGTGGGTTTCAGTGAGTTTCCTTGTAGTCTTGTTGAAGATGGGCTGGAATGCTTGGACACTGAGAGAGAGGTTAGAAGGCTACTGCAAATAGTCCTAGCAAGAGACGGTCAATGCTTCTGGGACGGGTATGAGGAGGGGACAGAAGCAAAGTGTTCCAGAGATCAGGTACCACAGACCATGGTGCCCAGTCGTCTGTGGAGGGTGAGGAAGAAGGAACTGTTAGAGAAGTGTTAGGAATTGTTAAGACTGAAATGTCTGGGTAATGCTTTCAACTAAAATTGGGAAGGAGGATCTGGGGAGGCGTGGCAGGTACAGGTAAGGAATTCAAGCTGTATATTTGGAGATGGGGTCGGGGGTGTCATCTGTGAAAATATCCAGGTGAAAAAAAAAACAAAAACAAAACCCTGTAGGAAACTGGAAAGGGATCCAGAGTTCAGGGCAGAAGTTGGGATCAGAGATAAAGCATACGGCTCATTAGCGTTTGGGCAGTGAACAAAGCCTTGGAGAGAATGAGGTCCCTCGTGTGGGGAGTGTGTTGAGGGACAATAGCCCAAAGACAGAAGTCTGAGGCAAGGATAGAGCCCATTCTTCAGAGCTGGGGGGACACAAGCCCCCAAAGAGACAAAAACTGGCTGGAGAGATGGAAGAATACTCATGGAAGCCAAGAGGGAACTGCGTTTGGGAAAAGGTGCCAGGAAGGGACATCTAAGCCTGCTTTGGAGGTCAGGGGGTGTTTACCTAAGCAGGTGATATCTGATTAGTCTTTTTTTTTCTTTTTTTTTGTCTTTTTGCCTTATCTAGGGCTGCACTCAGGGCATATGGAGATTCCCCGGCTAGGGGTCGAATCGGAGTTACAGCTGCCGGCCTACGCCACAGCCACAGCAACGCGGGATCCGAGCCACGTCTGTGACCTACACCACAGCTCACGGCAACGCCGGATCTTCAACCGACGAGGGAGGCCAGGGATTGAACCCACATCCTCATGGATCCTAGTGGGAAACAAATCTGACCAGCATCCATGAGGACGCAGGCTGGAGATCCCTGGCCTCACCCAGGGCCAGGAAGGGAGGTGGGGAGGAAGCAAAGATAGCGTTCTTGCACAGGGCGGGGGCACAACTCCAAAAAAATCTAATCAGAACTCTGCTCCATGAAACCTTGCCTTCAAACTCTTTTCCATCCTGAGCAGAAGCTCCTATTCTCCTACTTGCTCTGCCCTTGGAGTCTGATTTCTAGACCTCTGAGCAATTTACTTGCATCGTAGCTGCATTTTCTCAGAAATGAGGAGGAGCTGAGAAGGAAGGGAGGAATAAAAGCCCGACAGGCCCAGCACTTTTCTTGCTTCATAGGGTGAGCCCAGACAGAATTCAGATTTCCTTCCCTTGAGAGGGGGACGCTGGAGGCTGCGTCACACTTCTGAACTGGGTATGCAATGCACAAGCTAAGTTCTCGAGCACAGCAAAACTCATTTTGTTTTGCAGCTGGATAAATAAAGGAAGAAAAAAAGCTGGCATCACACATTTTTGAATGAGCACCAAGTCTTTCAAACCCCACCCCTTTCAGGAAATGTTCCTCAGTGCGGTGGGAGGTGGTGACTTCACTCCCTCTCCAAGCCCTTCTCACCACCAGGATCCCTGTTTAGAGCAGCGCTAACCTCTTCGTTGGTCAACGTGACTTTGCTTTTCCCACCTTCTCTGGCTCCTTTGCAGAATTCTTTGTCTATGTCCACAGAGTCAAAAGAGATAAAGTGAGAGGACCCGAAAAACAATGCAAGTCGCCGATAGAGATGACGGTCTCTGAGGGTGTCAGTGTGACCAGTCCAAGACCGAGAGTTCCTAGAAAAAAGAACAAAGCCTCTTTGAGTTTCTTCTGCAGTAAACAGCATAGTATTACGCTGAATAATAGTATTGGTGGTTCCTGAATTAACTGTAATTGAAAGAGAAACATTTTCCAAGCAGTTATCATAATACATACAAGAGAGAAAACAAAACTTAAGTTTAAAATTCAGAGCAAGGAGTTCCCGTCCTGGCACAGCGGTTAATGAACCATAAGGTTGCGGGTTCGATGCCTGACCTCGCTCAGTGGGTTGGGGATCAGGCGCTGCTGTGAGCTGTGGTGTAGGTCGCAGATGCGGCTAGGATCCCACGTTGCTGTGGCTGTGGTGTAGGCTAGCAGCTGTAGCTCCGATTCGACCCCTAGCCTGGGAACCTCCATATGCTGTGGGTGCGGCTCTAAAACAACAAAAGACAAAAAAATAAATTAAAATAAAATGAAATTCAGAGCAAGATATATCCTACAAGGAGCTGGACAAACCACCCAGAATATATATATATATATATATTTATTTATTTATTTATTTTAGGGCCGCACCCGGGGCATATGGAGGTTTCCAGGCTAGGGGGCGAATCGGAGCTATAGCTGCCAGCCTACGCCGCAGCCCCAGCAACGCAGGATCCAAGTCGCGTCTGCGACCTACACCACAGCTCATGGCAACGCTGGGTCCCTAAGCCACTAGGTGAGGGCAGGGATCAAACCTGTGTCCTCATGGATGCTAGTTAGATTGGTTTCTGCTTGAGCCTCAACGGGAACTCCTATATATGTATTTTTGGCTGCTCCCACGTTCTAGAACCAGAGATAGAACCCATGCCCTGGCAGTGACCCAAGCCGCAGCAGTGACAACCTTAACCGGCTGAGCCACCAGGAAACTCCTAAATCACCCCGAATCTTGTTCAGTTACACACAAGGTGGATTTCATGAGATTTTGTCAACTAAGTTATAACCTTTTTAAAGGGCAGTTGGGAATAGTTTCCTCTTCTTTCTCTAGAGCACCCTCCATATCAGTTTTCATACTGAGAAAAAAAACACATTTATCGAAGACCAATAAAATTATTATCGGGGAGTTCCCTTTGTGGGGCAGCGGAAACGAACCTGACTAGTATCCATGAGGATGAGGGTTCGATCCCTGGCCTCGCTCAGTGGGTTAGGGATCCCGTGTGGCTGTGACTGTGGTGAAGGCCGGCAGCTGTAGCTCTGATTTGACCCCTAGCCTGGGAACCTCCATATGCCATGGGTGCAGCCCTAAAGAGCAAAAAAAAAAAAAAAAAAACCTATTTTTGGTTAAAAAAAATATTCATGGAGGAGAAAAAAAAAGGACTGGGCATAGATTCCAAAGATGAAAATGACATGGAGTTATTCCTGAGGTGTGTTTATGACAGGTCATTGAGTGTCTTCGATAGCTGCTATGCCCCGGGCAGGTAACTGCAGTAACTCCTGTCTCGTCACGTTCTCTCTGGCAAAACAGCCTGTTGGTGAAGATTACAGCTGGGGCTACAAGATGTTGCCATGAGCTTTCCACATAGTCTAGAGGCCACAGGCACCTTGTTCAAGGACTTTTTCGTGGATTTTTCTCTGGATCTTGAATATTCTCGGATTATGTCTTATTATTGGGGGGGAAAATATCTTGGTGAGCAGACAATGCTAACCATCATCTCACTGGTCGTCTTTGGTGAATTTTAGGCCCTTTGACAGGCTGAGAAAATGCGCCCAAATTCAACAGATGGCTAACATGCATTTTATTTTCAAAGATAAATTTCCCTCCAAGATTTCAGTCCCCACAAATACAGAATCTGTGGGGTCATTTAACAAGAATTCAAAGCATACTTTGATCCACAGACTAGAAATGAGAGGTATGACTTTCTTTTATTTTTTATTTAATTTTTTTTGGCTGCCCCTGCAGCACATAGAAGTTTCTGGGCCAAGGACTGAATGTGAGCCGCAGATGTGACCTATACTGCAGCTGCTGCAATACCCTGTGCTGGGCTGGGGATTGATCCTGCGCCTCAGCAAGGACCCAAACCTCTGCAGAGATAATGCCACAGGGGAACTCCAAAGATACACATTCCTTTTTTTTTTAGGCCACCCCTGTGGCATGTGGAAATTTCTAGGCCAGTGATGGAACCCTCACCACAGCAGTGACAATGCCAAATCCATTGCACCACAAGGGAACTCCAGACTTTATTTTTAAAGATGTTCAAAGTGAGGTCCAGAAAAACAAGGATATTATTTCCTTAGGATTTCAGCAGGAGGATTTCCTCAGGAGGATCAAGCTTTGAGTGTTCAGAGACTGAAAGGCTAGAACCGGGAGATTCCTGGTTTTTCTTCTTTGATCTCAGTGGTGGTGCAACGTTGGTCCCTACCTTGGGTTTGTGGTGTTTCTTTTGACTTAAAGGTTATCTCTTCTCTGTTTCATGTGCTGTAAGGCATTGCCTGAAAGACACACCAGGCAATGGGATGGCTCCATGCTTGCTCCATGAGTCAGAGTCCATGAACTATTTCTTTAGAAAAAACAGATCCAGTCACCCCTTGGTATCTGTGGAGGGCTGGCTCCAGCCCCCAACCCCCCCAGGATACCAAAATCTTAGGATGCTCAAGTCCCATGTATAAAATGGTGTGGTATTTACATATACACATGCTCTGGTATACTTTATTTTTTTTTTGCTTTTTAGGGCCATACTTGTGGTATATGGACGTTCCCAGGCTAGAGGTCTAATTGGAGCTGTATCTGCCAGCCTATGCCACAGCCACAGCAACGCGGGATCTGAGCTGCGTCTGTGACCTACACCACAGCTCACGGCAACGCCGGATCTTTAACCCACTGAGCAAGGCCAGGGATTGAACACGCAACCTCATGGTTCCTAGTAGGGTTCATTGCCACTGTGCCGTGACGGGAACTCCCTTCTGGTATACTTTAAATCATCTCTAGATGACTTATAATACTAACTACAATGTAAATGCTAAATAAATAGTTGGTGTGCAGCAGATTCAAGTTTTGCTTTTTGGAAACTTCTGGAGTTTTTTTTTTTCCCCTAGTATTTTTGATCCTCAGTTAGCTAAATCTGTGAACATGGAACCCCTGGACACTGAGGGCTGACTGTACTAACCTGGGATCAAGATGAGGCAGTGAAATAAAAGAGATGGAAGGGGAAGCTGCCTTGAAAAAAATGAACATCACTTGTTATTGGGGTAAGAAACGTAATCACACAGGGAACTATATATCTAATCACTTGTGATGGGACATGATGGAGGAAGAAAAGGTGAGAAAAAGAACGTATATATACATACAGCTGGGTCACTTTGCTGTACAGCAGAAATTGTTAGAACATTGTAAATCAACTATAATAAAAATTTTTTTAAAAAAAGAAATGTAATTAAATTAGGGGCCCTGGGGTGGCTGGGCTGGGATAACTGTAAAAGTCAAACACACAATCTAGGACAGGTCAGGCAGAAAACATACGTTTAAACACTGGATAAAAATCTGCAATTTTTTATAATGATTTTTATTTTTTCCATTATAGCTGATTTACAGTGTTCTGTCAATTTTCTACTCCACAGCAAGGTGATCCAGTCACACATACATGTATACATTCTTTTTCTCACATCATCAGGCTCCATCACAAGCGACCAGACATAGTTCCCAGTGCTCTACAGCAGGATCCCATTGCTTATCCATTCCAAAGGCAGTAGTTTGCAGCTAATAACCCCAAATTCCCAGTCCCTCCCAGTCCCTCCCCCTCCCTCTTGGCAACCACAAGTCTGTTCTCCATGTCCATGAAAATCTGCAAATTTTATTGGATAGCCCTGAGTAGCTAAGGCTAAGAATGGGAATCCATCTATCTGCTGGTAAAGCAACCAAACAAGATAACAAAAAAGCACAGTCTTTTTGGTTGACCAACAAACCCACCATGGAGTTTGCAAAAACAGAACCATCTGTTGTGTGAGGAACTATGGAGAGAGATTCTATATTTGCAGAATCCTGAGTGGGAAAACCAGGCACGTTAATGAACTTTTATATTTCAATTCACTCATCTGAAATCCACTTTTCTTCTAGTTTCTCTGCTGTCGACATACACTGTGTTTAAAAAACAAACAAGAGAAAACCCAATCAATTTGAAAGCACACAGACTTGCTATGACTAATTTAGGAACTCGCAAAGTAGGCCCTTTTCCAAAAATACCTCGCAATTGACAATACTGTCAGCTCAGTCTACAGGGTTATGATACAACTACAGACCCTGAGGCTAAATCAGACATTTACTGCTAGCTTGGGCACAGCAGGGTAGTCTGCAGAGGAGCTCTGTAACCCTTAACTGTTCCAAAATCTTCAACTGGCTTTAAAGTAAAATCTTCCCATAAATAAATGTTTCTACTGGGTGCATCTTAAACAGCCTACCTTAAAAATTCTTATTTCTGGAGTTCCCTGGTGGTTCAGTGGGTTAAGGATCTGGTGCTGTCGCTGCTGCAGCTCCGGTCGCTGCTGTGGCCTAGGTTTGATCCCTGGCCCAGGAACTTCTGTAAGCCAAGGGCATGTTCAAAAAAAAAAAAATCTTAATTCCTTTCTGTTTCTAAAATGGAAATGGAAGTCTGGAAGTGGTTGCAAGGAAAAAACTTGTAGCAGGGGCCAAAACTGCTAGTGCTTTTCAGATATTTCACGTTCCTTTTAAAACACGTCTTAATGAAATGAAGTTTACGATCCCTTGGAAAAATTATTTTAGAAGGGTTAACATCTTCAAGTGGCCGTTGCTTTTCCATAAATACCTGTATAATTACTCTGTATTATGGTGGAGGAGGTTGGAAATGAAAGGAAGTGATGATTCTTTTCCAAAAGTCTTCAAAGGGGTGACAGGATCCCCTTTCAGTCCGTGAGGTCAATTAACTTTACCATGAATTCAATTGTGGGAATGAGGAGGAGTCAAAAACAAATGACATCACTATTTACTGGGTGTCCATTATGTGCCAGGTAAAAATCAAATCACATTTTATTTTCTCATCAATGCTGTACATTATTTTCGTTTTACATAAGGGGACTGAGATTCAGACAGGTTAAGCAACTCACCGCAGGACACACAGCTAGTAAATGGCCAGGAAAAACAGAGTTTAAGACTTTGGCCTGTCCTTGGTTTCCTGTTAAATGGGATTCGTAATCCATTTCCTGGAAGGTTTGTTCAGCAGTCGCCACATATCTTGCTGCTAAACTCCGGTTCCTTAAGAATTGTACTTAATGAGAACCTGGGCGCTGGGTGGACACCCTTGAAGTCACTTATGCACCTTATCTCCTTTAATCATTAAACTAAGAGATTGGGTCCTCTCTATTTTACCTATGCTGAAACCATCTGGACGTAAAGAAAGTTGCTTGAGATCGTCAAGTTAGAAGTAGAGCCACGACTGTCTCTTGACTCCAATGCCAGAACGAGTTTTTCCCAACGAAAGTGGGGGTCGCGCGCCTCAGCAAATACTTAGCAACTGTTTAACAGACCCGCGGAGCATGCAGAGCAAGGAACCCCAGGCGGCGCCCTCGCCCGCACCCACGAGCCCCCAAGCCCGGAAAGGGGGCGGTGACGGCTGGCAGCGCCCCTCGGCTACCCGCCCCTCCTTTCCCGCCCCCGGAAGTGACGTGAAGCGGCTCCGGCGTCCGGAGGGGCCCAGACGCAGCTGGGGGGGTTTGAGAGTGGCGGCGGCCGCGGAGCTCCTGGCGAGCCCGGCCACGGCGAGAACGCCCCGAGCGCGCGCCCGGCGAGTAGCGGCCTCGACGACCCGCGCCGCCGCCGCGTGCGGGGGCGGGGAGGGCGGGGCGCGAAGAGCCGCGGCGGCGGTGGCGGCGGGGACAGGAGATGCGGGAGGCTGCGGACACCCGGCGGGCTCCGCTCGGCCGCCGCCGCCTTCTCCGGCTGCGCCGCGGGGGTCGCAGCGGCTGCTGCGCCGTCTTCGAGTTCCCAGCGTGAGGAGGCGGCGGGCGGAGAAGCGCATCGTGTTCGAGGCGGAGACTCGGAGGGAGCCACGCGCGCCGCCTCGGTGAGCGGCCAGCGTCGCGCGCCTCGTTCAGCCCGCGCGCCGTCTGGGTCTCGCGGCCGCCGCCTCCAACGGCGGAGAGCGCGGGCGGGGGCGAGGGGCTTGCGACACAACAGGAAGCGAGCGCGCGGGGGCGGGCGCGGGGTCGAGGCGCGCGCTCCCCTGGGGACCCGCCCCCAGCCCGCCCCGCCAGCTCCCGGGGCCCCAACCCAGAGGCGCGCAGGTGGACGCGGCAGCGCCCCTCTTTCTTCGCCTCTTATTTGGTCCCGCGAGGTCCCTGGGGTAAAAGGTGGCAGGGGCTTGCTCTTTTTGTTTGTCTGTTTTGTTTATTTTTGCTTGGGGCGTGGGGAGGGCAAAAGGGGAGCAATTCTGACTTTCTGTAGTGACAGGAAGTCGGAAAGTGAAAGTACGGTAATACAGTGCTTACCCTGGCCGGGTGAGGTTGCGGCTCTTCCCCTGGACTGTGATCTCCTCGGGGGGCACACGGTCATCCGTGTCTCTTCCTCGCCCCAAGCTCACGCTTCATCCGGTGTCAAGTTTCATTTCTTTAACTACTTCTCTCCAGCAAACCTCCTCGCCCTTTACCTTCCGATGAATCTAGAGCTGCAGCCAGGCTGGTGCCTTCTTCATTCTTGGGAAACATCTTTTGGGAGCTGAATATTAACTGGCTTGGGCGGGAAAGAAGGAACATTCTTGACTGAAGTAGTCAAAAGATAGAGTTGGCTTTTTCCCAGGCTATTACTATTTGAAGTTCAGGACATTTAAATAAAGACTCCGGAGTTTTTTTTTTTTTTCCCCTAATCGGCACGGTTCACGCATCTCTTTGGTTGGTGGATCAGATCCTCCCTCCCCTTTTGCCATCTCCCACTGCCAGCCCCGCTGCGTGGAAAACTTGGTGCTGCAATACTTCAGATTGTCGCTAGTGTTTGAGTTAAAATATGTGGTGGTTATATCTTCCGTTCTCAGGAACTCGTCTTTGACTTGATATCAACATTTAAAACTGCGTTAAGTGGAATCCATTTAGGGAAACACTGTTTTTAAGTTTAATTGTAACAGTACACTTTTCATATTCTGTTAGCATGGGATACACAAGCTGCTTTTTGATAGCGACGCTGGTTTTAACTCAAAATTAGCCTTGATACATTTCATAATGTGTTGTTTTGTTGAAGCAACCCTCTGAATTTGCAGACATTTATTTTTTTTGATTTTGGCTACTGTTTCTGAAAAATAGTTGGGCTGTGGGGTCACCACAGCAACTAGACTATGTGTATTGTAAACATGTTTAGGGTGGAAAAGGTTTCATTTAATAGAGACTTCCTTTCCCTAATGAGTTACTCAGCATGCTCCTTTCATTTGAGCACAGGGATTAATCTACTATCTTTGAAGTGTTAGAATCAGTTATGTTTTCCACATTTAATCTCTGAAAAATTAGATTCCTTCATTTGGATCAGTTGAGTATTTCTCTTCCTCATTATACTTCTAAAAACACTTTTAAAAATGTAAGTTTTGGGGAAAAAACTGTAATTGTAGAAACACTGATTTTTGTGAGAAGAAAAGTAAAGGATTTGGGGGTTTTTTTTGACTGAAGATAAGAATCAAAGTATATTTTTTGACTTTTTCACCTTTGTATTTTTAAATAACTTTTTTCTGTAACTTTCCTTTTGTTCTTGTTTATGGCTGAGGAAATCTCTGTTATGGCTGAGGAATTCCATCTTAATAGCACACTTTTAGGAACTAAAATGAGGAGGTTCAACTTAACTCTATGCCCAGTAGTTCTCCACCTTTTCAATCAAAGCTAATAAACCGCTATCAAAATTGAATGAGTGGAGTTTCCCTCATGGCGCAGCAGTTAACGAGTCCGACTAGGAACCATGAGATTGCGGGTTCGATCCCTGGCCTTGCTCAGTGGGTTAAGGGTCTGGCATTGCCGTGAGTTGTGGTGTAGGTCGCAGGCACGGCTCGGACCCCATGTTGCTGTGGCTGTGGTATTGGCCAGCAACTGTAGCTCCGGTTCGACCCCTAGCCTTAGTACGTCCATGGGCCGCACCCGCGGCCCTAAAAAGCAAAAAAAAAAAAAAAAAAAAAAATTTGAATGAGTAAAATATTTCTTTAAAATACCCCCCGAAGATGTCCATTTTGCATCCTTGTTAGTTTCTCCCCAACGAAAATTCTTTTTCCAGTACTTCAGTCCAAAACCACAACACGCTTTTTCTTTCACAATTGTTTAATCCCAGTATGCAGTGTAAAGAAGCTTCGGTGTTTTCCACAGTTAGGTGCTGCCCTGCAGTATCCAGCAGCCCCACCAGTGCTTGGCTCAGTCCATGCTCTCTCCTAATAACCAAATGGGGGTGGTGGTGGTCCCCCATCACCTTGGGAACACCTCCTGTGTGCTCAGCATAGGACTTTAAAAGTGTTCACCGTGGAGATGCTGATGGTTATTTCTGTCTGTTAACATGTATAACGCAGCCATTATAAACGTATAGGGCTCAAGCATTATCTCCACGATAGGCATTAAGATTCTAGGATTTGGCTTGGGGAATTTTTCCAAAAATAGATGGAATTATAGGCACTGCATTTGTAATGGTCTTAAGATTCCAGTTCTCTTTTCTTTCCTTTTCCCTTTCCTCCTCCCCCTCCTTCTGGCATCGTCCCCATCATCATCCTCTTTCACCTATTCGCACTGCTGTAAGCATTCTTAATAGGAAGATGTCTGAAAACATGGAGATTTGAGTTCTTGTTTAAGCTGAAATTTACTAGGGAGTAGTTGTAACGGATTTAGACTAACATATAATTGTTTAAGTGGGAAGCAGGAGTTCCTGTTGTGGCTCAGTGGTTAGCGAACCCGACCAGCATCCATGAGGATGTGGGTTCGATCCCTGGCCTTGGTCAGTGGGTTACAGATCCGGCATGGCTGTGAGCTGTGGTGTAGGCCGGTGGCTACAGCTCCAGTTCGACCCCTAGCCTGGGAACCTCCACATGCCGCGGGTGTGGCCCTAAAAGACAAAAAGCCAAAAAAAAAAAAGGGAAACGTGTAATTAAAAAGTAACTTGCCATGAACAGGTATCATTGGAAGAAAATCCTCTCTGGCAAATTTATTTATTTATTTATTTATTTATTTTTGTCTTTTGCCTTTATGTAGAGCCGCACCCGCAGCATATGGAGGTTCCCAGGCTAGGGGTCTAAGAGGAGCTGTAGCTGCCGGTCTACACCACAGCCACAGCAACGCGGGATCCGAGCCGCGTCTACAACCTTCACCACAGCTCACGGCAACGCCAGATCCTTAACCCACTGAGCAAGGCCAGGGATCGAACCCACAACCTCATGGTTCTTAGTCGGATTCGTTAACCACTGAGCCACAAAGGGAACTCCCTCTCTGGTAAATTTAGAGAAATGTCGGGGAACTCCTTCCCCCAATACTTGATGGGCGTAATATAAAACCACTCTTTTTAACCCAGCTGAAGTAAGGCTATGGGAAAATAAGATTCCTAGTGGGCATGGTGATTTAGCATTAAAGTAGCACTTCATATTTGCGTATTATTATCAGTATCTGGTAATGTAATACTTCTTTACAACCCCCTGGCGATGCGAATGCTTTTATCCATCTAGGGATGTGGTTTTCCTAATGAATAGTTTACTTGCCTTGATAAAGGATACTTGGATTCACGGCCTCAGTTTCTCCATTAACTTTCTAACTGTGGGAGCCACCGCCTCCTTTCTAATCTTTATTATTTTCCCCTTTTTTCTGCCTTTTTTTTTTTAAGGCCACACTGGCAGCATATGGAGGTTCCCAGGCTAGGGGTCTAACAGGAGCTGTAGCTGCCGGCCTACACCACAGCCACAGCAATGTGGGATCCAAGCCGCGTCTGAGACCTACACTGCAGCGCATGGCCATGCTGGATCCTTAACCCACTGAGAGGCCAGGGATTGAACCTGTGTCCCCATGGATGTCAGATTCGTTTCCGTTGAGCCATGATGGGACGACGGGACCTCCTTTTCACCTTTTTTAATTTTAAGAATTCTTTATATTTTTTTGATGAAAGTCCTTTATTATTTAAAAATACTTTTTTCCCATTCCAAGGATTGTCTTCTCATTTGATGATATTATTTGCAACACAGAGTTTTAAATTTTGATGTACTCCTGTTCACCTATTTCTGTAGTATTTTTTCTTTTTTTTGGCCCCCAAGGGAACTCTTGTTTATATAGTATTTTAACAGAATAAATTTGATTAATTTTCAAGTCCTGTTCTGATTCACAGAGATAAAGAAAGGAAAGCTTTTGTTTTTGTGTGTGTGTGTGAAGTTTCCATCATAGACTTCTTAGGATGTGCTTGTATGTATTTGGCCAGAGTTTCTGCCGTAAAGAACGTTTCCTTATAAACAAGGTGTTTTGAAGTTTTTGTGAGGAAAATAACTGTGTGAGAAACATTTCCTTGCTGCTCCATTACCTAAACCAGTGGTTGCTCACAGATGATATCCCCCAGGAGAACATTTGGCAACGTCTGGAACCATTTTGATTGCCAAACTGGGCAGGAGGTGCTACTGGCATTTAGTGGCTAAAGGCCAGAAAATTGTTAAACAAACTGCACAGAAAGGGACCGCCTTCAGGAACAAAGAATGATCTGGCCCAAAATGTCAGTAGTGCTGATCTGTGCTCAATAGGAAGATCCTAAAACTTGAGATATTGAAAAAATTTTCAGGAAGTTCCCATTGTGGCTCAGCAATAACACACCGACTAGCGTCCATAAGGACGCGGGTTTGATCCCTGGCCTCGCTCGGTGGGTTAAGGATCTTCTGGCATTGACGTGAGTTGTGATGTAGGTCGCAGATGTGGCTTGGATCCCGCGCTGCTGTGGCTGTGGTGTAGGCCAGTAGCTGCAGCTCTGATTCGACCCCTAGCCTAGGAACCTTCATATGCCCTGAGTTGCCCCCCCCAAAAAAAAATTCAGTTCCGATCTTGCTAGACAAATAAAGGTTGCTAATCAAATAAAAGGACAGTCTTTGCAGGTAGAATCCCTGTGTACAGAATGGTGACAGAATTGTAAATTAAGAAACATTTTGCTGAATTTTTAGTGCTGCCGACTTATGTGTAAATTACATTTATGCTAATGGAAACTGTTTGGAGGAGAAATACCTGTGGAGCAAAAGTTGGTCATTCCCTCTCCCTCCGGACCGCCCGGAGACACACACACACACGCGTGTCCTGGCAAATAAACCAGCTGGGCTGCTTTAGGGAGGTGCTGAAAAGATTGTCTCCTCAGAGAACATGACAGTGAGTTTTTAAGATAAAATTTAAGGACAGTGACACTCTTATTGACTGGCGTTCATCTGTCTGCCCTCTAATTTATGGAGCTAGCTTTATCTCCCAGTGAGACTTTCTTTAAGCAGCATGGCATGCCTAAACGTGTGTGAACTCTGGATCCCGACTGTGGGTTTAAATCTCAACTCCACCATTTACTTGTGTGACCTTGGACAGGTTACTTTAATTCTTATGAATCAGCTTTTTCGTGTGTAAAATGAGGCTGCAGTAGTATCTTGTCTTCTGGGATTTCTGTGGAGGTGAAATGAAGTGATGGGTTAATACTTGAAACTGCCTGACGTTTACAGTGTTGGCTGTTAACTGAGTATCTTCTCTGATGCCTCTTTCAGCTCATTGCTATGGACAGTGCTATCACCCTGTGGCAGTTCCTCCTTCAGCTCCTAAAGGAGCCTCAGAATGATCACATGATCTGCTGGACCTCTAATAATGGGGAGTTCAAGCTTTTGCAGGCAGAAGAGGTGGCTCGTCTCTGGGGGATTCGAAAGAACAAGCCCAATATGAATTATGACAAACTCAGCCGAGCCCTCAGATACTATTATGTGAAGGTAATACACATCCACCTCAAAACAAGAATTGTTCCTTCTGTTGAGGTTAGAGGCACTCATGCCCTGGCTTATTTATTTATTTAAGGAAGTTTTTAAAAAATTGAGGTATAATTGATATTTACAACTGTATTAGTTTGGGGGTACAACATCATGATATCAATCTGTGTACACTGTGAAATGATCACCGTTCTGGTTGATTTTAATCCCATTTATTTTATAGCTGGAGCAGTGCGGAATTAGAATGAAAGATCTAAATGTTCCAGCTGTATATCTGCAAATTCTTACTAGGTAGCCCACTCCCGTTGCACATATTTGAATCCTAATTGGAGTTGTCTTTAAGGAAGAAATGAGTATATGGAGTTCCCATTGTGGTGCAGTGGGATTGGTGGTGTCTCTGCAGTGCCAGGACACAGGTTTGGTCCCCAGCCTGGTCTTGTGGATTAAAGCATCGCGACGGCAATGTGGATCTGATCCCTGGCCCAGGAACTCCATAAGCCACAGGGCTGCCAAAAAGGAAAAAAAAAAGAAAGAAAGAAAGGAAAGAAATGAGTATAGAGTTGGAATGAAGAAAAGGAAATTGAGATTCTTGAGGATAAATACTCTTGTCCATGTTATAATTTACTTGGAGATTATCTCATATTTAAGTTGCCTCATATTTACTTGTTTTTCAGCTTTACTGAATTCTTATTCTTTTCTTTTTTTTTTTTTTTGCTTTTTAGGGTCGCACCCGCGGCATATAGGGGTTCCCAGGCTAGGGGTCGAATCGGAGCTACAGCTGCCAACCTACACCACAACCACAGCAACACCGGATCTGAACCGTGTCTGTGACCTACACCACAGTTCACAGCAACGTCAGATCCTTAACCCACCGAGCGAGCCCAGGGATTGAACCTGCGTCCTCATGGATACTAGTCAGATTCGCTTCCGCTGAGCCATGATGGGAACTCCCTAATTCTTACTTTTTAGTTTACCTCCGGAACATAGATTAATTTATTGAAGAATAGCTGTTAATACCTAGATTTGACTTCTTAGTTAAAATTGGTTTATTTTTGTCTAATTTCTTATTATTTTGAATACATTCTTGGGCACTGAGGTAAAATAAGTGGCTCAAATGGACTGAATTAGAATGAGAAGCTGGGATCTTAACTTCGTTCCCCTTTTGAGTGGTTGATAGTACCAGCTTTCCCCTATGGAGAGGTGAGGTAAGAAACAGGGAGTTTCTGAAGGAAGTGGCCTAAGCACAAGTAATGTTCTAAATTCTTTTTTGCTTCCTCAGGGTGTGAACGGCTTGTATCTTTGGAGTTATTTGAGATTGCAGTTCAGTGTTTGGTTTGCTTTTTAGGGCCGCAGGTGGGACATAGGGAGGTTCCCAGGCTAGGGGTCGGATCAGCTGCAGCTGCCAGCCTACGCCCCAGCAACGCCGGATTCTTAACCCACGGAGTGAGGCCAGGGATCAGACCGCAGTCCACATGGATGCTAGTCGGGTTCATTACCGCTGAGCCACAACGGGAACTCCATAGTTCAGCAATTTTTGACTGCGTACAGATATGTGGTTGACAGTGTTGAGCAATTAAAATCTTTCCACTTTTACGTAACCTATCATTTCAGTTATTAATAGGACATTTCGATGTTTTTAACTTGTACTCCATAACAGCAGGAACTGTGTTTGTGAGGGCTTGATACACTTGGATGATTTCAAAGCGTTCAAGTAGACTACCTAACAAATAGAGAACCCCATCAGGTTGGTCTTTTCGTGAGCTGTAGGGGTACATTTATAAGAAAGTATAAGAATGCTTATTTTGTCTACCTACAGAATATCATTAAGAAAGTGAATGGTCAGAAGTTTGTGTACAAGTTTGTCTCCTACCCAGAGATTTTGAGCATGGATCCGATGACAGTGGGCAGGGCTGAGGGAGACTGTGAGGCTCTGGGCATCGGTGAACTCAGCAGCAACAGTTCCAAAGACGCGGAGAATGGGGGGAAAGAGAAATCACTGCAGCCTGGCGCCAAGGCCTCCAGCCGCAACGACTACATCCACTCTGGCTTATATTCTTCATTTACTCTCAACTCTTTGAACTCCTCCAGTAGGAAGCTTTTCAGATCCATAAAGGTGGAGAATCCAGCTGAGAAATTGGCAGAGAAAAAATCTCCTCCGGAGCCGACACCATCTGTTATCAAATTTGTAACCACACCTTCCAAAAAGCCACCAGTTGAACCCCTCGCGGCCACCATTTCAGCCGGCCCTAGTATTTCTCCATCTTCAGAGGAAACCCTCCAGGCATTGGAGACTCTGGCCTCCCCCAAAGCGTCTTCCCTGGAAGCACCCACTTCGGCACCCAGTGTAACCACCGCCTTTACCGCCGCCCCTCCTGGCTCGTCCGGATCCCCCTTGCAGGAGGCTGCTGGAACGCCTTCCCCACCGCGGAGTTCCAACCCCGACGTGGATGCAGACATGGAATCGGTGGCTTCCCAGCCGGTGGAACTTACAGAGAACTTGTCCCTGGAGCCCAAAGACCAGGATTCGGCTTTGCCAGACAAGGACAAAACTAATAATTCATCAAGGTCCAAGAAACCCAAAGGGTTAGAGCTGGCACCCACCCTTGTGATCACGGGCAGTGATCCAAGCCCACTGGGAATATTAAGCCCTTCTCTCCCTACAGCTTCGCTTACGCCAGCACTTTTTTCCCAGGTAACGCTTCCTTTCTTTTTTGCTTTTACTCACCTTTTTAAACAAATCCAGAATTTATAACCTCAGTTCTCATTCTGCTGCGTATATAACCTTAGAGAGGTTACATGCGACCTAGTGAAAGTACCCTGAGTCCTTCTCTCAGTTAGCACTGTCCAGATAAAAAGTTTGGAGTGCTTGTTCTACAAGTAAATTAATCTTTTGGTTTTTCCACTTTCTCCTTAAGAAAATAAGTATATACTCTTTTCTCTTTTTGGGGGGGTCTTTCTCCTAAAGAAAATAAGTATATACTCTTTGTCTTTTTTTGGGGGGGTTGTAAAACAGGTGTCGTAATCTCAAGTTAAGAAACAACAGATCCTTGAGGACCCCAAGAAAAACGGGGTGATGTTAAGTAACAAGGTTGCATCGTTACATTAAATATTTCTTAAATTGCCCGTCTCGTAATATTTAGTTAGTTTGCCTCTAGGTCTCATTATTAAGGGGAAAATATGTTTGTGACCCATGATTTCTCCATACCTAAATCCAGATTGTTTTTTTTTTTTTTTCCAACTTGAAAGAGATCCTACGAAAACGGAGATAGAAAATATTTTGACCTTTGTCTTTCCTGGGTTGCAAAAGTAATTTCAGAGGTTTTGCCCATGGTAACATTTTAGACTTGGAGATATTTGGAGTGGAGGGTAGGACAATATTTGGGTTCAGGGCTGTTAGTGTCTCATCGCAAGGATAAAGCATAATCCTGATGAGCCACTGAGTTCTGTCTTTATTTTGTATGTTGCAGACCCCTATCTTGCTGACTCCGAGCCCCTTGCTCTCCAGTATCCACTTCTGGAGCACTCTCAGCCCTGTTGCTCCCCTGAGTCCAGCCAGACTGCAAGGTGCTAACACACTCTTTCAGGTAAATAACATAAAGCTTATCTTTTGTAGTTGGGTGTGGTAAATGAAGAAAGAGGCAAAAAGGCAGAATCTGCTTTTAAGTCTTTTTTTTTTTTCCTGGCCACACCCATGGCATATGGAAGATCCCAGGCCAGGGATTGAACCAGATACACAGCTGCCACCTATGCCGCAGCTGTGGCAACACGGGATCCTTTAATGCACTGTGCTGGGCCAGGGATCCCAGCTGTGCCCCCACAGTGACCCCGGCTGCTGCAGTTGGATTCTTAACCCACTGCTTCACAGCGGGAACTCTTGTTCTTCAGTTCCATCGTTGTAAAACTTCTCCTTAATAAACATTCTTTAGATTTATGTTTGAATTTCCAAGTGTTCATTTTCGGGCCAATAAACAACTCAGGTAAATATTCACAGCAGAGTTTCTTTTTCCGTACATTTGAATTAGACCAAGAACTGTGTAAGACCATAGTAGATTTTGAGTCCACCCAATTTTTTTGGTCATTTTAAATGCTAGAAATCCTCTTTTCTAGCCCCCAAAAATATGTACGTACACACACACACACACACACACACACACACACACACACTCTCAATGTGTGTGTGTGTGTATATTTTTTTTTAGGAGGGATCTCTGCATGGAGGTTTCCCTTCTTAACTGAGAATTTTTAAAAAATAGAGGAATTCCCTAATGGCCCAGTAGTTAAGACTCAGTATTGTCACCGCTGTGGCTGGGTTTGATCCCTGGCCCGGGAACTTCTGCATAAGCGAGTGCGCCCCCACCCCCCAAAATAGTGAAACTTCTTGAGATTAGTTTATCAAATATCCCCATTTCCCTCTCACTCAGAATTGATATTCGCCAACATTTTGAATATATATTTAAAAAAATGAACATAATATTACCTTTCAACCAAGACCTGAGGAGAGGTCTCACAACTTTAAACCATTATTTTGCCCCAGACAACAAGGGTTTATAACTTGAAGGCTTTCGTGTAGTTGACTCATTCACTTATTCAAAGGTAACTCCCTGAGAGATTTTCTTAGATCTTTGTATGTACCTTTCCAAGAACAAATGAAATGGTAAGAAAAAAAAGGAAAATCAGAGTTCTGTTGTGGTGCAGCAGGTTAAGGATTCAGCGTTGTCACTGTAGTGGCTTGGGTCACTGCTTAGGCACAGGTTTGATCCCTGACCTGGGAACTTTTATATTTTGTGGGCGTGGCCTAAATAAATAAATAAATAACAGTCTCTCTACTTCTGAATTTTTTTGGCAAAAACTTCTAAATTATTGAATAGAAAAGTGTTGAGAATTTTCCATATTTCATCTCCACGTTTTTCTTTGCCTCTCACAGATCATTGAGTTGTTGAAAGAAAATCATAGTATTCATGCAGCCCCAGCCTGGACTCTCAGCATATGTGACAGGGAACCCTTTGCTAGAATGAGCACTCTGCAGCTATTTGCACCAATTATAAACAGGGTTAAGAGATGGGCATCTCCTCTGGCCCTCTTTTTGACTGTCTGTGATTTGCTTTATAGTTAAATTATACTCTGTAGTGCATGCTGTCTTTGATTGCGCTTTCTAAAACCTTCATTTGAAGTCAGACGTAAACCCATGTACCCTAGCATCTGAAGGAAGGTATAGCTTTGTTATTTCCTTTAGGCTGGAGAGTGTTAATATATTTTTTCTTTTTTTTAATGGCCGCCGCTCCTGTGGCTTATGGAAGTTTCTGGGTCAGCGTTTGAATCAGATCTGCAGTTGCAGCCTGTGCCATAGCTGACAGCAACATCCGATCTTCAGTCCACTGAGGCAGGCTAGGGATCGAACCTGCATCCTCATAGAGACAATATCAGGTCCTTAACCCACCGAGCCACAACGGGAACTCCAAGAGTATTAATATTTAACATTTAAGACAAGCAGTTTTTTTCTTTAAAGTATTTGTGACATCATATTCTTCCACGATAAACAACTGCTGCCTTTGTCCTCTGAGCCACTGCAGGTGGCTGTCATGTTCTGCCTCAGGGAACATAAGAGGGGCAGAGAGTAAAATTTGAGGTTGCATAATAGGATGGTGATGTGTTTTATTTTCTTTCTCAGTTTCCTTCTGTGCTGAACAGTCATGGGCCGTTCACTCTGTCTGGCCTGGATGGACCTTCCACCCCTGGCCCATTTTCCCCAGATCTACAGAAAACATAACCTATGCAACTTGTGAAATGAGAGAACCAAGGAATAAAGAAACAGACTCGACGTGATTACATTTAAAGTGAGTGAGTGATACTTCCACGATGCTGACAATAGACTGTTGGGATTTCTCCCATTCCCATTAAAATGCTTCGTTAGGATTCCCTTTGAATAGGACTCAAGTTAGACTGCGTATGAAAATGCCTTAATTGGAGCCCAGACTCCACCTCTCTCTTTTTCTTTCTGTTTAAAAAATACTTTGAACCTTGTGTTAAAGAAATTGGGGGTGGGGTTTGGCAGCTAGCTGTGCTTGGCAAGAGCAATGAGAACAAGTTACTCTTCTGCCTTATTGGGACCCTTTGGCTAGGAAAAAAAAATGATGCTTTGAGCATGTTCTGTAAAGAAATATTAGATGAATGAAATTGGCTGTATCTTTAGGACTTAAATGTGCTCTGTTGGATAGTAAAAGTGAGGTGTGCATAAGCAGTGGAGGAAAAAGGAATCATCCGTCTTCACCCCGAGTAAGACTGGGGTAGGACTGTTGGGGAGATTCTGTTTTGTGGTGAAATGTGACGTATGTGAGCAACTCCACAAATAGGCATCGTCTTTATTACACTTGTTCAGGGCGGGTCTCTTAGCCATAAGTGTGATCTTGTCTGAACCTGTCAGCAGAGCCCGGAGCTAGTTTATTCCCACATAGAAAGATCTTTAACCTGGGGTTTAAGGCAGTGTTTGGAACAACCACTGAGAAGATGGGACCCCATATCTGGCCCAGAAATGTCCTCCGCTCTTGGTGGTGTGACTGCACGCCCACGGAATGCAGCATGGTAAATGCTGGCCTGTAGGGAGACGAACCTGGGTTTGAAAATTTTGAGGCATCTCTGGGTCAAAAAAGATTTGGTTGAATAACTTGAAACAACATGCAGGGGCTTTTCCAAGTTAGAAGATACCCAGCGTGAAGGACCCTTTTTTCTGTTCATTTGATCCCAATTTCTAGCCTATATTTATCTTTTTAAATTTAAGGTTGTTAGATGTTGTGATGGTTTGAACTACAAAATTACATCATTAGGAAGATGAAATACAAAGTGAAGCCTCTAAATCTGTAGTGGGGTAAAGATAAGCTTATTTCTTTGAATTTTTTTTTTTTTAATGAAGGAGGAACAGAGTTCATTTGGAGATGATCACATGTGGGATTGGATTATTTAGATTAGTAGTGAAACATTTAGGCCTTCGTCTCTACCAGATTTATAAAATTTACCATAGTGTAATCGATGCCAGGTATAGACAGATCTATTGATCCTCCCATCAACAGTGGAGTCTTTTGAAAAATGTGGCTTCAAAGCCCAGGGTTAGATGATACGCCGCCACTGTCACCACCACCACCACCACCCTGCCCATTAAACTAGTCTTTCTACCCCAGAAGTAGTTCCTGTTATTGAACCTCCTGAACCAAATGGCACGAGAGAGTCAGGACTTGACACTGCTATCAACCAGCATCTTCCCGGTGTATAAAATTCACTTTGAATGTGCTGTATACAGCGTAGAGAAGCTGTAAGAGACATCTGTGCTAGTTCATGAATAGCGGAGGGACAGTATTCAGGGAGCAGCCCTTAGATTTGTAGCTTTGGAGACCTGTTACCGGTTCAGTTGTGGTTATCAGCTGAGAAGTTCTGTTCCTGACATGTGCAATAGTAGTGCTGAAAGGTAGTGTTTGGTAGTGATGGGGAACAGATGTTCTAGATTTTTTTTTTCCCACATTGAATCATTTAGTTTGCATGCCTCTTTGAAACTAGCTTGCTCTGCAGCACTTTGGAATAGTCTTATTAGGTCAATTCACGTTTTTGTACATGAGATAAGTAAATATTGATGGCTTGATTTAAGTAGATTATTTTCAATTTTGAAAGCACAAAAAGTAGCTTTTTGAATCCAAGGAGAAAAGCCATTGGTTTGTTGTCACAGATTGTATCTCTGCTGATGACCTGCGTCAGCACAGGGTGCCTGGCAACCGAAGGCACCTTTAAAACTCAGTCCAAGCACCTTGCCAGGAGCCAGTTTGAGTGAGTCCTCAGCCGACAGACTTCTCCCGGGAGTCTCTGAGAGGTGCGGGCCTGGGGGCTGATGATCATCCGCTTTCTCTTTGACATCAGTTATTCTGGGGAAGCTGGCGTGTGTGTTGGTGTGTGTGTGTGTGTTTGCTTTTTAAAAAATGAAATGAAACTACCACCTTAGCGCAAATGTATGAGGCAGATGGTTCTATTTGTAAACTACCTCCGTACTGGAAAAGTGTCTGCTTCGTAGTTATTCGAACATCCATACAGGGGTTCTTTGCATCAGAAGGTGACATGGCACTTAAAATCAGTATTGACCGGAGAGGATCGTATTTGGCTTAGCTGTAGCCGGTGTCCCTCACTAGTCACCTTGCCAGGATGAATACTGCTGGGCAGACGTACCCAAGTTAAGATAGGGGAGCAGGTTGAATGAGTTTTTGAGACTTCTGCTGTGATTAGCTTAGCTTTTCGTTTGCTCTGTCCAATAGCTGGTAAGTTGTATGCTGGGAAATGTTTAACAGCCTGGCTCTCTGAAGGGAAAAAGAGGCCTTAAATTGTAGCATTTGCTGGTTTCCATGATGTAAGTTACTCCCCTGTGGCTGATTTTAAACCTTGGAGTTGAGAAGGGATGTTGGCTCAGAGTCACACATTCAGCCAGCAGACCGCTATGTTTATTCCACGCAAGGGTGGATTTTTACATAATTTTTTTTTCTTTCTTTCCTTTTTTTTTTTTTAGGGCCGAACCCGTAGCATATAGAGGTTCCCAGGCTACGGGTCTAATCGGAGCTGTAGCCGCCGGCCTGCACCACAGCCACAGCAACACGGGATCCAAGCTGCGTCTGCGACCTACACCACAGCTCATGGCCACGCCAGATCCTTAACCCACTGAGCGAGGCCAGGGATCGAACCTGCGTCCTCGTGGATGCTCATCAGATTCGTTTCCGCTAAGCCACCACAGGAACTCCCTCACATAATTTCTAAAATAATTTTCTTTTTGGTTTGTCACAATGCTTTTGTGATGTAATATTCCTCGTGGCATATTTTGTGTGTTCAAAGCTGGAAACTTCCATTGATTTAAAAAAAAATTATACACGATGGAAGAATCCAGAAACCCTCAAAAGGTCACCCTTAAGCTTTTTAGCGTTAGAGTATAGGTTTAATTTTTCTATACTTTGGTGGTTAAAATACAGGAATAGTAATTTTTTTTTAGATTTTGATGGGGAAAATACGTCCAGGAAACTATATAGGAAAAGGTACTGGATTTTTTTTACACTGGATTTTTCTTAACACTCAAAGAATTCCTTAAAGATTTACATATTATGTTAGAGATCAAAAAAGGCAGGACTGACCATTGAATCTTTTCACATGGCACCATTTCTAGTTTTCTCTGTACTATATGTCACTTAGGCTTGGAGGGGAAAACAAATCAGAGGCTTGGAATTTGGGAGCTGTCCCTGCAGGCTGTTGATATTATCCATCCCAGCTGGCACTGTATGATGTCCAGTCTAAGGACATTGTTTCATCTTGATCCCAGAATTTGTGTTATGATTCTAAGATTCTCAAAGGCAGTTTTGTGTGTTTCTGGTGCATTTATGCACGTTAGAGGCACTGACTGGCATTTCGGAAAAGCAGTCTCCAACCTTTCTGAACACTCATCTTAATCAATAAGAGGTTTTGAACACAAATCCCTTTGGCAAATTCATATGCATGTATTCTAAGTTATATAGTGCTGTGCTAAAGTCATACGTACATTGTAAGACATATGCAAAGCAGAAAATAGGGGTGGCATAAAAATAAGTCTTGAGTAGGTATTCTAGTATTTTCTTCCTGCACTGTGTAGATTGTCTTGTGCACAGGCCCTTGCAGCGTGTACTCTGTTTAAAGACCCCTCACTCAAGGTATTCTCAGTCTAATCTTGAAAAACAAAAATGTAGATGCTTTGGTTGTGATAAAAGGGGAAATCCTTTCCATATTTGATCTTTTATGTAACATCTCTAGAAGAGATACAGGAGTTTTTCAGGAGAGCTTGTCATCTAACTTTCTGAAGTTTCCTACTAATTCTTTTTCATAACTTGCCAAATAGCCCATTACCAAGTGTTTTCCAGAGCTTCACGCATATTATTTTTGACAGCCTGTCATCTCTTTCCTTTTCATAGTCGGTGTGACTTTATAACGTCTCTTTTATTTGCTGTTCACCAACTTTTTTTGGACTTTATTAATGTTATATTTTTACCAACAATTTCAGAACTATTTCAAGTTGCTTCATGTTAAAATATATAACAACCTTCACTTCTTGCTGCATTAATAAGTTTTTATTTTTTTAATTTGTGAATTTTGGCATCTGAAGAAATACTTTTTTGATGGGCCTGTTCTATCTATCACTTCATTTACTGTATGAAGTGTGTTATTTACGCATACCAGAAATCTAGAATTGTGGTGAGGTGCCATTCTTAGGCGTATAAACAAGTATGGTGACCAGTGCAGGGTCTGTGCAGAAGCCTGGAGCTCCGAGTGAAGGACCACACAGGAGAGCTTGATGCCTCACCAAGTATGTAGATTGTGATCTGAGGGCAGGACAGAAATGGAATCTAGGCTTTGATTGTTCAGTTCATAGTAATGAAGTGGAGGCCAACCATAGTTGTCTTGAGCAGGTACTCTGACCAGAGAATTAGTTCGATGGAAAATAGTTTATTAATTATCTTCTTGGTTTGGGGTCAACAAGTATCTTGTTGTTTTGACTGCTGTTGGCGTTACCCGAAACAAGGCGCCCTGTTACTCCTCTGTGTCATCAGAACTCTGCTTGCTGAAGTTGAAGTTTTAATCTTAGAATCTAGAATTCTTGTGGGCGGTGGTGTATTAAGCAAGAAAAGAAGGCGGTTTGATTTCATTTCTTGTACTTGGTGGAATCTGTGAGGCTACATGTCACATTTTCACCTGTAAGCTGAGCAGATCTGAAAGGTGAGCTGTTGATGTAGAGTATGAATGTTCCATTTGAAGCTGCCAGTTTCTTTAAGCTACTTTTCTGGAAAAGAACTTGTGACAGATTGACAGCCTACCAGAAAATAGTGATTTCGAGGGTGCTGCCATGCACACTTAGCCATTGTGAAATGGAACCCAGAGTGGTTTCTTAGAGGGAACGTCGGCTCCAAGCTTTCTCTAGAAACCAGGAAATTCAAGCTGTTGTTAATATCTTTTTTTTTTTTTTTTTTTTTGCTTTTTGCTTTTTAGGGCCGCACCCATGGCATATGGAGGTTCCCAGGCTAGGAGTGCATTCGGAGCTGTAGCTGCCAGCCACAGCCACAGCCACAGCAACGCGGGATCTAAGCCGCGTCTGCAACCTACACCACAACTCACGGCAATGCTGGATCCTCAACCCACTGAGCAAGGCCAGGGATCGGACCCGCGTCCTCATGGATACTAGTCAGGTTGGTTAACCGCTGAGCCATGTTGGGAACCCCTTAACATCATTTTAAATGAAACCCTTAACAAGAGCATTTCTGAGGGATACAATCAAACATAGTAAGTCTCTTAAACTTTAATCTTTTGAGTGTAATATACATCAGGAAGTTTTATGAGGTTAAAATTTTTATTCTAAAATATTTAATTGGGAGACTAGAGCATTGCTTTTAAGTCATTCAGATTTATTGGCTGAGTGCTTATTTGTGTGTGTGTGTGTGTGTGTGTGTGTGTGTGTGTGTACACCGATGTGTCGACTGAGTATATGTTTGTGTGTATGTGTATAAATAACTCTATTTTTCAGAGGGAACATATATTCATCTTAGTCTAGGGTGGCTCCTAGGCTATTTTATACTCAAAAAAAAAAAAAAATGGCTGCACTTTGCAGTTGCCACTTTTTAAAAATGCCTAATGCCTCGCACATTTCATTTTTTTTTAAATACATAGAATCATAGGCCTTAAAAACTAATTGCTTGTCAACATTTTAGAAATACTGTACAGAGCTCCATGTGACGTACTCTAAGCAAAGTCATCTTAAACTGTTGTCTTATGTTCATGTTGGTACTGAGCACACAAGGATATTCTTAAAATTTCTACATTTACTTTTGTCTATAATTCTTGTTACATTGGGTTCTAAGTTTCTCAGAGAGGAGGATGATCCTCAAAGTTGTGTTTCTAAAATATGGATTCAACCGTGATTGACCTAGTGGTGCAGGAATTCTGGCATTGTAGCCTAATTTGTCCTTTTGAACTGTACATCATAAGCATTAGCAAAAACCTCAACGTAACTACGGCTGACTGTTCTTCTCAGCTTTGCCTTGTTTACCATCTCATAAGGGCCCATTCTGGTTCTTGCCCCCTCCAAGGACTATGAGCCCTGTGGGGACAGGCGTGGGATCTCTGGACAGGGTGGGGGTCGGGAGGCACCCTGTGGCTGGACCTGAGTTCTAGCCAGTGGAATCATTCAAGCTTGCCTAGAGTTCAGGGGTGGGAATGCCATAGATTGATAGGAAATCACTTGGCACTTTCGTGGCCATTATTAGCACTTAGTTTTTAATAACTGGAAGCACTTAATGATGATTTTGTTTGATTTCAGCTTAAGGATATCGAGGGTCAGGGATGTAAGGCTTATTTCTTGTTAATATATTTTCTGGAATTTAAGACTGTTTGGAGAGGGGACAAATGGATTACCTGGCGAGCCAGTCTAGGCTCTGTAAGGGGTGCTCTTTTGGCTCAGAGGTTTTAAAATAATTTACAGGCTTTTACTGTTGTGCTTTGTAGAAATGTTTGCCCTTTAAAGATTTGCGGTTGGTGGATTGTACTCAACTTTGCGAACTCACCAACTTTAAGTTTCTTTTCTGTTTAATCATTGTTGCTTCTTGTCTGTCATATAGGGGACACAGTCCCTTCTAAGACATTTCATACTTTTCGTTTTTGATGGCAGTATTACCAGTGGTCTTTATGTGTGCATTACATTCACTGCTTATGAGATAACGTAGCATATCGTATGAGCTTCACTGTTCAGTATTACTGAAATTAACTGATGCTTATGTGTAAAAACAGAAATGAATACAATTAATTTTGATTACTCAAGACCTGTTTGTTTGGTTTGGCCATTAGCTCTTTCCTCATCGCAGTCAAATGTATTCCATCACTCTTACCTTCTAGCAGTTTCATTTATCTTTGTGGGTAGGAAAGATTCAATATGAAACTTAGTGCTGTCATTTTGCTACGCGTTGGCTTTGGTTTGAGGCAAATAAAATTTTTAACTAAAATTGGTTTCTTAGAATTATGCCCTTTTCACCAGATAATTAATCTGGCTTTAAACAGAAGTGTATAATTTTGTGTTTTGAAGAACAAACTAATAATTTTCTATGAGCTCTACTGGATCTTCAGGTGTAGACATCACTTGAAAATTAAAGAATGTTAAACTTTTGATTTTCACCCACCCAATCTATAAATCAGAAAAAAAGCATATGTCTGCTCTGGTGTTAACACAGATGTATTCTGTTACATCCGCGTCTGAGTTTGGGCTCTGTGGTGATAAGAACTTGTCAGGGTGCTTTCCTCAAACCCCGAGTCCTTGAGCTGAGACGACAGTTATTTCCTCATGCATTTCCCCCCATCTCTCATAATAGCTAGTATCCACTACTTTTGGATAAATAGAATACTTACATATGCCAGTGCATACCTACCCAGAAGACTGCATTACTGTTACAGTGTCACTAATAACTTGTCTTGGACTCTTTTTTTTTTTTTAGGGCCGCACCCACGGCATATGGAAGTTCGCAGGCCAGGGGGCAAATCTGAGCTGTAGCTGCCGGCCTATGCCACAGCCACAGCCACGTGGGATCTGAGCTGTGTCTGTGACTTATATCCCACAGCTCATGGCAACGCCTGATCCGTAACCACTGAGCGGGACCAGGGATCAAACCAGCATCCTCATGGTTACCTCTGAGCCACGATGGGAACTCCTAACTTGTTTTGATTAATCTCAGTGTAATTTATATTAGGGAGACCTTCAAAGTATTAACATCACTTTTCTTTCTTTTTCTAAAAACAATTCACATGACGATAACTGCTAATAACACTTGTTAAAATTACGTTAATTGTAATTGATGCAACTGGAGAGAAACTGCCACTCTTCTCGCTAAGCAGTCTGACTTACCCTGTTGGGAAACTAAGGGAAGTCATTTTAGGGTGAAGAGCGCGTCTGTAGCCAGAGCCTTGAGCTCTGCGTGCATGCGTGTGCAGCAGAGAACTTTTAGAGTTTAGCTTGGTGAGGAAGAGAAGGCTCCAGCACTTTGAGGGCTTTATAATATGCTGCTTTTAAGAGGAAAAAGTGTAGATGAGACTCAGTGCCTCTCCAGACACAGTAAGGGGTTGCTCTGAATAACCAATCAGGTGACGTTTTTTTTTTTTCTATCGCTTCGTTTTATGCAAAAATATTGTTACATTCTATAATGATGACATGAATCTTTTTAGAAAGATAATACACTTAAAGAAACTATTTTATGTAAGAACTGACAGAGGACTTTGCTTTGTATAATGGCAAGCTGGCTTTAAGAAAGCATTGTTTCAAATTGACTAAAGTGCAGAATTATATAGATCTGTTAATAGATGTATGTGCAACTAGATATGGACAACAATTGTATTTTTTTAAATAAATCTTTTTAACAAAATGGCATTCTGGACTGATAATTTCCCTCCTTTCACATCCATTGGGGTAGTCTCTGGGTATTATATTTTCATCTATGTTAAGTATTGATATAAGGAAAGTTGAGCTTTCCCAAAGGTTGTCATTCAAACCTGGCCTTCAACTATTTGATGTTACATGTATTACATTAAAACACTTCCAGCCTGTGCTGAGATAGGTAGTAAAGAGGGGAAATTGTAGTGATTGTTGATTTTAAAAGGAATTAAAAGAGTACTGACTGGCTAGAAAAATAATTTGCCATGTGAAATCTTTTTTATCTTACTTTTAAAATTGATTTACATTTTTATAAAGGATTTAAAGTTTTAATCAGATTCTTTCGTTTCAGCCCTTTGTAACCAGCAACTTTGGCTTATTTCTGCTCTGGGCACTATTTCTTCAGGTAGTTTTTGAGATTAGAAACTGGAGATTTCTATTCATTTCACAAAGATAGGCCTTTTCAGAACTGAGCTGATGCAGGGGGACAAGTGGGGTTAAGAGGTGGCAAAATCTGGAGTTCCCATCATGGCTCAGTTGGTTAACAAACCTGACTAGCAGCCATGAGGACGCGGGTTCGATCCCTGGCCTCGCTCAGTGGGTTAAGGATCCGGCGTTGCCGTGAGCTGTGGTGTAGGTCGCAGACACAGCTCGGATCTGGTGTTGCTGTGGCTGTGGTGTAGGCTGGTGGCTACAGCTCTGATTGGGCCCCTAGCCTGGGAACCTCCATATGCCGCAGGTGTGGCCCTAAAAAGACCAAAAAAAAAAAAAAAAGCAAGAGGTATCAACTAGAACGGTAGTCCCAGGAGGGCGAATAGGTTTGGGAAATGGGGTCTCTACTTCCTGGAGAGTCAGAACGCATCTTAGACCATTGAAAGCTCTAAGAAGTCTTTTAGTTTAAAAAGGCTGTTTAATCTACCATCTTACCTTTCTGACCATTGACCCATCTTTGGAGAGGTATAGTGTCTGTTTGGCAATTACTTGGTGTTTCATAGATGCCTGTAATGACACACTCAGTCCTAATATTGGGTACTTTTCCAGGGCTGGCATTATTAGGTAGGAGATAACCATTAACAGCTATAAGGTTTCACCCTGTCACCACAAAGCACTGGGTGCACCCTGTAACTGAAGGGAGTCCGTGAAGTTGACTTCGTTTGGAATAACTACCGTGCATGGACATTATATACCGAAAAATGGAACGGGAACGATAATTCTTCTTCTGGCTGTGTCCGCAGCATATGAAGTTCAGTTCCCCGGCCAGGGATTGAGCACACACCACAGCAGTGACCTGGGCCACAGCAGTGACAACTCTGGATACCTTCACCCACTGAGCCACCAGGAAACTCCAGGAACAATCACTTCTAACAGGTGTGCAAGTTAGGTGTCAAGGAGGTTGCTGGGACATCAGAGTCGAGTTTGGGACTGTCGTGTGTTATGAATACACCATGAGTTGACAGCAGCCCCTCTCCAGTCAAGGTCACCTTCATCTTGCCAAACCCATTGGCAGATGTTCAGTCCACATGGGACCTTGTGGTAGCGCCAATTACTTCCTCCTTCCGAAAACAGTCCTCACATGCCTTCCAGGAAACCACATTCTCTCCTGAACTTCCTCCTGCATCTCCGGGTGCTTCTCTCTTTTGCTCTGCTGGATCCTTTTTTGTTTTTTTTTTGTCTTTTTGCCTTATCTAGGGCCGCACCCGCGGCATATGGAGGTTCCCAGGCTAGGGGTCTAACAGGAGCTGTAGCTGCCGGCCTACGCCACAGCCACAGCAATGCGGGATCCAAGCTGTGTCTGCGACCTACACCACAGCTCACGGCAACGCCGGATCCTTAACCCACTGAGCGAGGCCAGGGATCGAACCCGCAACCTCACGGTTCTTAGTTGGATTCGTTAACCACTGAGCCACGAAGGGAACTCCTGCTGGATCCTGTTTTTTCACAGCGTTGCGGAATCCCAGGGCTCAATCTGCGGCCTCTCTCTACCTCCACTCCCTGGACGATCTCTTTCATTCCCACGGCTTCAAACACTCTTTATCAGTAGGTGACCATGAAATTTGTATCTTTAGGCTTGACTTTTCTTTGAAGCTCTAGATGTGATGTCCATCAGCCACCTTCTTTTGTTTTTTTTTTTCCTCCTCAGCTGCACCTGGGGCATGTTGAAGTTCCTGGGCCAGGGATCAAACCTGTGCCACAGCACCGACCCAAGCCACTGCAGTGACAAACCGGCTGCTTAACCTGCTGTCCCACAAGAGAAGTCCCTCTGTCAGCCTTCTTGACATCCAAGAGAGCATCATGAAATGAACACGTCTTGAGACAACTTTTGAGCGCCCCCACTGCCTTCCAGTGTTAAGTGACCTTATCACCTACCCATTACCCAAGTCACATGCCTTGGGGTTATCTTAATGCCCATCTCTCATGTCCTACACCTAATCTATCAGCAAATTGTCACTCTGACTCTCAATCCTTTAACCCACTTTCACTACTTCTGATTTTATCAGCGTTGTCCAAGCCTCCATCATCTCTTAGTTTGTTGCAACGGTACCCTTTCTGGTGTCCCGAATTTCATCTTTGCCTGCCCCCGCCCAGTCTCTTCTTCACACAACAAATCAGAGTATTACTTGTAAAGCAGATCGTGTCCCTAGCTTGCCCACAGCTCTCCCAAGAACCTCCCATAGCTTAAAAAAAATCCGTATTCCTACCGTGGCTTATATGATCTGCCCCCGGCTACTCCTCCAACTTATTTTTTGCCACTCTCCGCCTTCCTGACTGCTCCTAGCCACACCGGCCTGCACCCTGTTCCTTGGGCACTGCAAGCACACTTGCTGTCAGGCCCTTTCACCTGCTGTGTTGCTGCCTGACAGCAGCTCCCTGGATGACGTAGTAGGTGCTGACTGGCGGTCCAAGGACGCTCGATCCTTGGATGCTTGCTCCTCTCATTTCAGTTTCTGCGCAAAGGGTACATCTTTAGAAAGTACTTTCAGGGCATCTCTCGGCATGGCCTCTTCCCAAGCCCCCTTTCCTGCTTTGACTTTCCTACGGTCCTTTTCTCACTCAGCCTGTGACACGTTACCTGTTTCCTGTTTCTGTGAGGCCAGGACTTCTATCCCAGTCTCTGCTGTATCTTCCCCTATTTCAGCGCCTTAAACCCAGCAGGTGGTCAGTAAGTTCTTTTAATGAATAAATGACGTTTCTAAAAGATTGCTAGGTCACTGTGTCTTCCTTTTGTGAACTGGGTGTGCTGATTTCCTAGAGAAATCTGGGAACAGGGTGATTCCAAGAAGGAGATCAGGAAAAAAAGGCCTCCTTGCTGGGGAACTGCTATTGAAACCCGGTGTAAAACTGAGCTGCCTTCCCTTATTGTGATTATAGGTGAGAGAGAATAGTGGTTCTCAGCCCTCTCTGGGAGTTTTGTTGCTTCGAAAATACCAGCCATGCGAAGCTCTAGGATGAGAATGATCTGTCTTCGGGGAACACCTGGTCATTTGTTTCTGAGCTTATATAAAAGTTTCGGTGTCCTTCAGAATGGGCAACACGCTTATTCACTTTAAAATATTTTATTTTAGGAAAGGTACTCTTAGATTTGTTTCCATCTTGTTTTTTATATTCACAAATAAATCATGATCACCTTAGAGCCATTGATTCTTCTCTCTACATCTGTATAAAAAGGATGTTTTCTTGAAAAAAAAAACCACGAGAAAAATATAGCTGCTTTCTTTTCCCCCAGGTTAGTTACTCGCTCCAGTTAGACGGCACGTGTAATTGTGGCTGCCATCTAACACTTTTAGGTATTTACAGACATAGTTAAAACTCTGCCCCTAGAATGCCAGCTTTCAAAAGAATTTAGATCTGTTGGATTTACAATACATACGTACCAAACACTCTCCAAGCTGCTAAGGAGGAGGTTATAAAAATGGCTAACAGTTATTAAGCAAATTTCTGTGTCAGGCATATAATAATTGCTTTACACAAAGTCACTTAATTCTTTCAGAATTCCTTTGAGGTAGGGCAAGGTTCTTTTAGAAATGCCACTTTACAGATTAAAAACAAAACGAAGCAAGCCTGGAAGAGCCTCAGTGATCCGCCCAGGGCCACACAACTAAGTGAGGCTGGTGCTTGAACCAGATCTCTCTATAGCCAGTCTCGTCCCCGCACCATGATGATGGCAGATGGAGCTGGCTTACAGGACGACGCCTACAGTTCCAGGATTTTCGTATGGGGCATGTGAAACACACCAGCTGGACAAGCTACTGAGAACCATGATCCACTTGTTCGGGATATTTATACATATACGTCTGTATTTACACAAAGTGCAGGTAAACTAATACACAAGCCGCTGTAACTAGCTATTTCACTACTTACAGAAGTCTCAGCACTCTGACCCTGCCAAGCTGCCGAGGGTGCATGCTCTCTCTGTTCTCCTACAAGATCTGTTCTGGACAGGAACGGACACTCCTGGGCAGACACAGCTTTCAGTATGCCGCACCGCCTGAATTGTTCAATAGTCCAGCTTTTTGTTATAAAGAACTTTGACATGGTATAAATAGTTTCCCCCCCCTAGAGAAGATGGAAAGTAAGATATCTTTGAGAAACTCATCGTGCTATTTCTATACCTTTTATAAGCAGTAAGAAAAGCAGAACATTCCTCCCATCCTCCCAGGCATCTCCTGGGTCAGGTAGCGGGGATGGCTCGCAGTGGTATGCTGGTGTATCGTTAGCAAATGGCTCTCCAGGGGGGCAAGAAAGCCAAGCTTTGTAGTTTTCACCAATTTCTGTGGTGTAAATACCCCCATCGTGGCTGATCTCAAGCCATTAACACGTTATCACTGAAAGCGGAGTTGGAAAGACACACCCAGAAGCCCACCTTTATATGGTATTTCCACCTTGCAGACAGAATACGTAATCTCAAGAGCACAGGTCTAAAAAAAAATTAGGAAGTGGTGAGTTTTGAGTAGTTGCAGCTAAATTCCATTCAAAATAAAGGGAATCATTTCTAGAATTTAATGTTAAATAATGGCTGTGTCTAACAACCAGCTCTCCCAATGAAAATGTAACAACTGGCTTTCATAAGCTGGAATGAGCTAGCCCAGCATACCACCGAATTAGCGTCACCAAGGTAGCAAGATGCCACTTTCCCTGTCCATGGTTTAGATTACACATGAACTCCTGACGACGGCGGCTGCAGGAATTGGAGGGACTTTGGACTATTAATACGTAAAAGCACATAAATCCTTTGCGCATGCCAGGGAGTAACTTCGGGTTTGTTTTTGGATGAACTTAAAAGTTATCTACAGAGAGCCATAATGGTGGCTCTTTATAATTTCAACTTATTTTTTCAAACTTCAACGAAGAGTGATCTTCAAACCCAGGGTGTGGTCCATGCAGGAGGCAGCGGATGGACAGAAGAGAAGCATCCAGCCCTTTTCTTCCCTTCCCAGATGGCATCCCAGCCCGCTCTTACCAAGAGTCTGAGCCGGGCAAGAAGGTGGTCGCTTGAAGAGCCAGGTCAGCTTCTAATGACGTAATGATGTGTCCAGGGAAGACCAGGTACCAGAACTCCGTTTAATTTCTTCTACCCAACCAAGTGTTAGGGAATTGCAGGACCAAGGCGTTGAGAGGTTGCTTCTGCTGCTTCTCCAGCTTGCTTCAGCCCTTTGTTCGAGGGGCCAGAAGTCTTCGCCGCCTCCATCAGCTAGTTTTACCTCTGGTAGCACTCCAGGGTTTCCATTCCAAGTGATTTGTCCTGGGGAGGGACTACAAGAGAAAAAACAAAACAAAAAAACCGGTTGCATGTTCCAGCAGCTCTGATGAGCCGTGGCCCTGATTGACTCCCAGAGTTACCCAGAGTTTCTGTGTTTCTGCCAGTCAGTGGCTCACCCGAGGAAGCCCAGTGGAAAGGCGGACCTACTAGTTCTGGCAAACTCTTGATGGGGGCAGTGGGTTGAGACTAGTGTCTAGGGCTTGGGGAATCACTGTTTCTTTTTGTCTCCTGTGAACAGGGAACTCACTGAATATTACCCATTGGATATTCAGCAAATATTTCTTTTTTCCTTTTTTTTGTCTTTTGTTTTTTTAGAGCCCTACCCACAGCATATGGAGGATCCCAGGCTAGGGGTCCAATCGGAGCTACAGCTGCCGGCCTACGCCACAGCTCACAGCAACGCCAGATCCTTATCCCACTGAGCAAAGCCAGGGATCGAACCAGCGTCCTCATAGATGCTAGTCAGATTTGCTTCCACTGAGCCATGATGGGAACTCCAGCAAATATTTCTTTTAAAAAATATTTTATTTATTTATTTGCATTGAGGTATAATTGATTTATAATGCTGTGCTGATTTCTGAGGTACAGCAAAGTGACCAGTCATACACACACACACACACACACACACACACACACACATATATGTAGTCTTTTTCTCATATTATCTTCCATCATATTCTGTCGCAAGAGACTGGACATAGTTCCCTGTGCTGTACAGCAGGACCTCACTGTCGATCCATTCTAAAGGATTTTTTTTTGTCTTTTTGCCTTATCTAGGGCCGCACCTGCGGCATATGGAGGTTCCCAGGCTAGGGATCTAACAGGAGCTGCAGCCGCCAGCCTTCGCCACAGCCACAGCAACACGGGATCCGAGCCGTGTCTGCGACCTACACCAAAGCTCACGGCAACGCCGGATCCTTAACCCACTGAGCAAGGCCAGGGATCAAACCCGCAACCTCACGGTTCTTAGTCGGATTCGTTAACCACTGAGCCACGAAGGAAACTCCGTGTCGATCCATTCTAAATGTAATAGTTGGCACCTAAGAACCCCAAACTCCCAGTCCATCCCGCCCCAGCCCCACTCCCCCAGCAAATCTTCTTGAACGGTAGCCTGACTGAAGGCCCCAGGCTGAGTGCTGGACTGGACAACGCCGGTACCTGCACCTCGGGTATAAGGCTGTGGTGGGTGCGAATGGAAGCCCCCACACTGATGTTTAAAGGGACCATATGGCCACCAACTGAGAGACAGGACTGGATCTTCAGCCTTTTTGGGATAAGTGTGGATTAGTGTGAAGGGGAGGAGGGTTCTGCCCGGGCACTTTCTCTGGAGACCCGGCTGCGTGCACAGCTGGTACAGCTGCTAGGGCTCGGCGAGCTCTGGGCGGAAAGGCGGGGAGGGCTCAGGGTTATGAAAATAGCTTTGGGACTCCCCCTGCTTGGGGTCTCCGGGAGCGAGACTATTCTTAGGAGATGTCTCTGCCCCGAAGGGACTTTTCGTCGCCACTTGGCCCGAAGGACTTCGTTTTGGGAAAGAGGTTTGGATCACTGTCAAATCCCAAACTGCGAAGAGATGGCCAGTGAGGAGGCTGCGGGGCCGAGTTCCAGCCAAGGAGGCGGGCTCAGCTTTCCAGTGCCCTGCACGGGCTGGAAAGTGATTCTTGGCCCGAGGTCCCACGGCCTGGTGGATGCAGCAAGCCATTCTGCAGCCCATGCCCCTCTCCCCATGGACAAACCATGAGTCAGCCTATCCCCTCCCCTCCTGCCCTGCGAACCCCGCGCAGACAATCGCAGGGCAGAGCAGGAAGAGGGGAAAGGAAGCTGCAGAAAAATAAACATTTCCTTGCATTTGACTTGGAACAGACCATCATCCGTGGCGTGCTAAGATCCACACTATCTCCCATGCCCGCGCCCACCCCCACCGCTCTGTTTTCCTCCTCTTGTGTCGAAACAGATTCTTTCCTTACCTGATGAGAGTCCAGGGTGCATCCTGTGGAAAAACAGCAGCAAGATGTAGAAGGTAAAAGCCAAGCAACCAAAGATCACGCCACAGACCAGGAAACTATAGCTGCCCCGAGCCTGGAATATCTGCCAAAGGGGAAAACACAGAGATACAGGCCATCAAAACCTCACACGAAGATGTATTGGAGGAAGTGGCCTTCTCGGGCCTCGTCGGGCTTTTCAGTCAAGTGCAGGCCGGTCACACCAAGAGACAGAAACACAGGTAGGAAGGGGATGTCTTGGCATCATTTCAAGGTCATGTTTCTGGAGGTGGCAGAAATGCTGCTGTAAGGCAGGGGTTGGACCCAGTGAGCTCTGCAGCCCTTTTCAGCTCTTGGTCCTGGAAACTTCTGAAAATCTCCATATCTTCCTTAAAACTCCAATCCTAGGAATTTCTATGCTCTCAAGGCCTAATGAGAACTATATATATGGAACTAAATATATATAGAACTATATATATAAAAAACTATATATAGAACTATGTATATAGAACTATATATATAGAACTATATTATAGAACTATATATAGAACTATATTACAGAACTATATAGTAGAACTATATATAGAACTATATTATAGAAGTATATATATATAGAACTATATATAGAACCATATTGTAGAAATATATATAGAACTATATTATAGACCTATATAATAGAACTATATATAGAACTACATATATAGAACCATATTATAGAACTATATTATAGAACTATATATAGAACTATATATAGAACTATACATAGAACTACATATAGAACTACATATATAGAGCTATATATAGAAATATAGAACCATATAATAGAACTATATATAGAACTATATTATAGAACTATATAATAGAACTATATATAGACTATATATATAGAACTATATTATAGAACTATATATGTAGAACTATATATATAGAACTATATATAGAACTGTATTACAGAACTATATAGTAGAACTATATAGAGAACTATATATATAGAACTATATAATAGAACTATATAATAGAACTATATATAGAACTATATATAAAACTGTATGTAGAACTATATTACAGAACTATATTATAGAACTATATATAGAACTATATGTAGAACTACATATATGGAACTAATATTATAGAACTATATATAGAATTATATATATAGAACTATATATAGAATTATATATATAGAACTATATATATAGAACTATATTATAGGAGTTCCCATTGTGGCTCAGTGGTTAACGAATCCGACTAAGAACCGTGAGGTTGCGGGTTCGATCCCTGGCCTTGCTCAGTGGGTTAAGGATCCGGCGTTGCCGTGAGCTGTGGTGAAGGTTGCAGATGCCGCTCGGAACCCGCGTTGCTGTGGCTGTGGCGAAGGCCGGCAGCTACAGCTCCTGTTAGACCCCTAGCCTGGGAACCTCCATATGCCGCGGGTGCGGCTCTACATAAAGGCAAAAAGACAAAAAAAAAAAAAAAAAAAAAAGAACTATATTATAGAACTGAATATAGAACTGTATATAGAACTGTATTACAGAACTATATATAGAACTATATTATAGAACTGTATATAGAACTATATATAGAACCACATATATAGAACTATATTATAGCACTATATATAGAACTATATATAGAACCACATATATAGAACTATATTATAGCACTATATATAGAACTGTATATAGAACTGTATTACAGAACAGTTCTGTATATATAGAACTATATCTTAGAACTCTCTATATAGAACTATTTATATGTGTGTGTGTGTGTATATATATACACACATACCCGTTTATTATGGAAACTTTAAAACATATGCCAAAGCAGCATATGGAATTCCCACGGACCGATCAGCAGCTTTAGCAAGGAGCACGCTTCCTCTGTTACCCTCTCTTCTTCCCTGTGTGAGATCACACTGAAGTGAATCCCAGATATCATATCATGTCAACCCAGAGGCTCTCACAGGTGGGCCCTTCCCCCGATCCAGCAGGCAAAGGAGAAGGAAAGGGGAATCCAGGGCTGGTGAGAGGGACTTTAGAAACAGAAAGACCTGGGTTTGAACATCATCTCTGTTGGTTCCTAGAAGCATGACCCAAGGCAAGTTGCTTAACTTCTCTGGGTTTCGGTATATCCGCCTTTGTACAAAGGGGCAGCACAATAGCTACATTAGAGTAAAAGAAAATAGACGGGTTTTCCCCCCCAATAAACAAAGCAAAGGTGAGTATGCCTGACATGAACCCGGGCAAGCTGGCCCTTGATCAGGGCTGGAGTCAGGCAGGAAAGCTGGGCCCTTTGTAGGGTGACCCAAGGCGAGGTGGGGTGGGGCAGGGAGTGGTGAGTTGAGGGGGGTGGAAAGGAACTCTGCCTGCAGCCCAAACCCATCCTGGGTTTTTGAGAGCTAAACGTTCCCACGGGGCCCCCGGCCTTGCTCCCGGACGTGGCCTGTGTTTGCTTTGGACAACACTCTGCATCCTGCCACATCGGCAGGTCCCACATTTGGAGGCTCAGCTTTCAAGGCTGGCTCGGAAACAGGGGAAAACAGGTGACACAGCCAGAGTGGGGCCCCGCTTGCCGTGGGAGCCTGAGGGAAGGGGCAGCTTGGATCCGGAAGGGGACTTGGCTCATCCTCTCGCCGGCCTGGAGGGGTGCTCCCCCGTGACCCCACCCCACCCTGAGTTTCCCCACGTACCGAGCCAACCAGCATCTGGAGGACCATCTCGCCAATGCCTGCACCTGTCACCAGCACTGTGGTCGCACAGCCTAATCAAAAGAGAAGGATTTGGCTTAGTAAAAACAAGGTAGGGAGACAGAAGTCCACTGGCATAATTCGGTTGTTCCCGGAAACCTCTGGAAAATGGTACGACTGCCTGAGCGGATTATGTTGGCTTCCAGAGTTTGCTCAGGCTTGAGCCCTTAACTTTGCTTTGGGAACTCTTAGCTTCTGCTGTCATTATATTCCTTTCCTTGTTCTGAAACTTTCAACGGCTCATGACTCACTTTAGGGTAGATTCCAAGGGACTTAGCCTGGCATTCAGGGCCTTTCCCAATCTGACGGCCAACTGCCTTTCCAGAAAAACCCCCTGATCCCCTTGGGCCAGCCCTCTGCCAGGCAGCACTGCACCGACCAGCCACACCTCTGATCGGTCCGGTGACATGGCACAGACCTTCAGATCAGACTTGAGTTCCAAGCCCGCTACGTCACCCACTAGCCGTGTGACCTTAAGCAAGTCCTTCTCTAGGCCCCGGTTTCCTTCTGTGAAACAGGAGTAACGACCCCTCCCGAACACGGCGCTGCTGAATCACTCTGACGCTCGGCGGCGCCGTCCCACGGCAACCCCTGGAAACCAGGTCAGCGCTCTGCCGAAACCCTGCAACGCTGCTGTCAGGATCAAGTCCAAAAAAGCTTGAATGTGGTTTGCAGGGCCCTCTGGAACCCGCCCCCCCGGAGAGCTGAGACTCCTCTGTCACACTGTCCACGCACCACCTACCCTCCAGCCAGGAGAACCTCTCTTCTGTTTCCTGGCCCTGCACGCTTTCTCATCCACCGTCCCTCCCTCCTCTCTGTCTGGCAAACTCCTGGGCGTCTTTTAAGTCCCAGTTCTGATTTCCTTCATCATCTTCCCTCCCGAATCCGTCCTCCCTGAAGCTGGGTTAGTTGCTTGTCTGTCTCGTGTGCTCCGGCAGCCCCGGTGCCCCCTACTCTTACAGTCAAGTGCCGCCCCCCACCGCCCCACCGTCTGTTCACCAGGCAGCCTTCCCCAACTAGGCTGGCAGCCCATCAGAGGACCGTGCCTTGAGTTTTAGCTCAGCGGCATATGCTACCACTGGCTATCAACACCACGGCCAACATACCGGAGACACTTAGTGTTGTTCTATTGTTTGTTTTGGGTGTTTTTGTTTGTTTGTTTTGCTTTTTAGGGTCACACCTGTGGCATATGGAGGTTCCCAGGCTAGGGATCAAATTGGAGCTGCCGCTACCGGCCTACACCACAGCCACAGCCATGCAGAAACAAAGCTGCATCTGTGACCTACACCACAGTTCATGGCAATGCCAAATTCTTAACCCACTGAGCGAGGCCAGGGATTGAACCCGCATCCTCATGGATGCTAATTGGGTTTGTAACCCACAGAGCCACAACGGGAACTCCCACTTAGTGTATTTTGAATCCAACAGAGATCATCACCTCTGGCCTTTAAGTTCCTCGGCCACCTCACCTTTACACTGGTCTCCGTGTCTTTGTTCTCACACCGTTCACTGCCCCTTTCCTCCCCCAGAACGCCTTTCCTTGTTGCTTCTGACTTTCCAAATCCTGGGCCAGCTCTCGTCCCATCCCTTCCATGAAGCTATCTCTAGGTTCAACTCTGGTCAGCAGGAATTCCCGTCGTGGTGCAGGGGTTAACGAATCCGACTAGGAACCCTGAGGTTGCGGGTTTGATCCCTGGCCTCGTTCAGTGGGTTAAGGATCCGGCGTTGCTGTGAGCTGTCGTGTAGGTCACAGATGCGGCTCGGATCCCGCGTTGCTGTGGCTGTGGTGAAGGCCAGCGGCTACAGCTCCTGACACCCCTAGCCTGGGAACCTCCATATGCCACGGGTGTGGCCCTAGAAAAGGCAAAAACAAAAACAAACAAAAAAAAAAACCACTGGTCAGCAGCAGCCCCTGTCTATTCTGCTCAAACATTCAAAACCCTTTCATGACCTTCCATGCATGAGGTACTGGATTAAACCCCGAGGGCATTCGGGTAAATAATCAGATTTCACATTTATACTGAGCCCCTGTGAGCCAGCTATGCTGCTAAAGCCCAGAGGTTTACATTTCTCCAAGGCACAAAACAACCCAAAATGGAAGGCATCTGCCACCCGATTTTGCACATAAGAAAACAGACTCCGAGATGGGAGGGAAATTGAATTGCACAAGGTCACGAAGCCAGAAGGTGTGGAGGCAGGACTGACCTTCAGGGCCACCGCCGACCTCAAAGCCTACGCCCTTGCCCTCGTCCCTTCTGGCCGGTGCCCACAGGGAGTGTGTCATCAAGGAGAGGATGCAGATAACACAGGTACAACAACCTTGAGGTGGGACAAACACGAAGGCAGGTACAAAGGAGGCAGATACACACCTTCCCAGTGGGGTTAGAGAGGCTTCCCAGAGCGGGCGGAAGCAGAGGGACCCGAGCGGGCAGGTAAAGTGTGGGAAGAGGAGAGAGGGCACTGCAGGCAGAGGGGTCACCCTATGCCCGAATGTGCGGCTACAGAACGGCTTTTGCGCCATCGGAATAGCAAGTAATTCATCAAGGCTAGAACGTGGGCTCGGAGGGAAGCAGGGAAGGAGAAGGCTGGAGAATCGAAAAGAGCATCCTAGGCAGATACGAAGGCCGCGAGCCACTCCGTGTGTTAAGGCAGAGTCCCTCTGCAGCAGCACGGAGAATGGCCCAGAAAGTGGTCCTCACCCTGGCCACATGCTAGAACCACCCAGCAGCGCCGGCCCAGTGACATCAGACTTCGTGGAGAGGAAGCCTGGGCACTGGGCTTTGTGACAAGGGCACCAGGCGGTTTTAAGGTAGAACTGGCCTTGAGAACCACTGATGGAGGCAATTCTGAAGGCCAGGAGACAAGCCAAGACCTGCCAAAGCAGGGATGGAGGTGCTCAGAAAAAAGCCAGGCACCATGAACTATTCCAGGCAGGTTAAGTGGCGCTAAAGGCCTGAACTGAGGCAGGGATGGTGAGAAGAGGACGGATCTGAGCGAATGAACCAACATAACATCATTACTATTATTAAACTTTTTTTCTTTTTAGGGCCGCACCTGCAGCATATGGAAGTTCCCAGGCCAGGGGTCAAATCAGAGCTGCAGCTGCTGGCTTACGCCACAGCCACAGCAACGCTGGATCTGAGCCACATCTGTGAGCTACACCACAGCTCTCGGCAGTGCTGGATCCTTAACCCACTGAGCGAGGCCAGGGATCGAACCCAAGTCCTCTTGGATACTAGTCGGGTTCATTACTGCTGAGCCACAATGGGAGCTCCAAACTCTGTCATTTGCCGATCACTTAAAAGTCTGTGAGAGATCCTCTGTGGCACGTGATATCAACCTTACCTCTTTACTTCAATTACTTGCTTGAGGCTTGGGGATTTAGGCTTCAGTTTCAGGCATCCAGGTCCTGGGATCGACTCAGTGGATAACCGAGTGGGCTATAGCTCTAATTGTTCTGATCCCACACCTCCACCCCCACGCCCCAGTTTCTCCCACTCCTGCTCTAAAGAAATCACTCATCGTTAATGCTGGTTTTCCAGCACTCTAGGGTGTCTCTGGTTACTTCTAAGGGTAACTTTATTTTTTATTTATTTCTTTTTCTTTTTCTTTTTTTTTTTTTTTGGATTTTTAGGGCCACACCCACAGCATATGGAGGTTCCCAGACTAGAGGTCGAATCAGAGCTACAGCTGCCGACCTACGCCACAGCCACAGCAACGCCAGATCCTTAACCCACTGAGCAAGGCCAGGGATTCAACCCGCAACCTCATGGTTCCCAGTAGGATTCATTAACCTCCGTGCCACAACGGGAACTCCCCTAGGGGTAACTTTAAATGTTCAAAACATGATCTTTTTCTTGGCTGTGCCCCTGGCATGTGGAAGTTCCTGGGCCAGGTACAGAACCCACACCATAGCAGTGACCACATCGCTCCTTAACCACTGAGCCATCAGGGAACTCCCAAAACATAATTATTTTTAATTAATTTTATTTTTGCTTTTTTAGGACCACACCTGCGGCATATGGAGTTTCCTAGGTTAGGGGTCGAACCAGAGCTACAGCTACCGGCCTACACCACAGCCGCAGCAACACAGGATCTGAGCCGTGTCTGGGACCTACACCATAGCTCACGGCAACGCCGGATCCCCGACCCACTGAGTGAGGCCAGGGATCGAACCCACATCCTCATGGATACTAGTCAGATTCATTTCCACTGTGGAACAATGGAAACTCCCTTAATTAGCTTATTTCAAATAAAAGGATCTTTGCTACACGGACTTGGGAGGGTACAGAAAGGGAAGGCAATGAGAGGTTTCTGACATCAGAGAAGCTCAGTCCCAGCCCCAAACCAGGTGTGGAGTCATTGTAATCCCCTCCCTTTCGAACAACATCCGTGAGAACAACCAAGCAAGGAGGTACTTTTACTCACAACTTATAAAACCCTTATTCTCTGCCATAACATTTCCCGTGCAAATTTGCTTTTCTGCGAATGTGAAATTTCTAGCACGTGTGTCACACAAAATGCCAGCTGTGGGTCAGCGGACACTACACTGGGGAAAAAAAAATGGGAAAGAGAGGCCCAGTGCAAGCATCTGCTACAGGCATAATGTTGTGTGCCTGGAGCCGCGGGGTCAGCTCCCCCCACCCCTTCCGGTTTGGGGGCCTGTTCCCACCAGGGTCCGGAAGGAAGCGTTTCTTTCTATTGGGGAGGGGGCCGGGACCTTCCAGCCGGGAGAGCCCGGGAAGAGGGGGGTTGGGGGAGGGAGCGCCCGGGGTGGGGGTTCTTGGCCCTGCGCACACTCACCTTTGTACTGCAGGATGTCCTCGGTGTAGGCCAGCATGCTGGGAAAGGTGCTACTGAGGAACAGGCCCAGGCTGGCCGTCCCCACGAACAGGAAAGCGACGTTGTAGGAGAAAACAAGAAGCACCAGGAACGTCACCACCACGCCCACCTGTCGCGGCCCAGATGCAGGCGATTAGAAATGGGGGGGAAAGCGGGGTGGCCACGGAGAAAGGAAGGTTCTGCTCCGGCCGCAGGGCCAGCGCTGTGTGACCAGTGCACTACCCTGTGGAAAATATGGGAACTGCACCTTCCCCCAGTCCTGCCGCCCCGGGAAGCCTGAGACTGGGACGAAGCCTGCAGGGGGGCCCACCCAGACACCTGGGCACGCCGCCTACCTACCCCGCCGCGCCGCTGAAGAAACACTGAGCTCCCCTGCAGATGCCTGGCCACTCCTACAAACCAAGCCTTGGAGAGTCACCCTGAAAATCTCTAGACTTGGGAAGTTTTTTTTGTTTTTGCTTTTTTTGTCTTTTTAGGGCTGCACCTGCGGCATGTGGAGGTTCCCAGGCTAGGGGCCTAATTGAAGCTACAGCTGCCGGCCTACACCACAGCCACAGCAACGCCAGATCCGAGCTGCATACGCAACCTACACCACAGCTCACGGCAACGCGGGATCGTTAACCCTCTGAGCGAGGCCAAGGATGGAACCCGCAACCTCATGGTTCCTAGTCGGATTCGTTTCCGCTGCGCCACGACGGGAACTCCATAGATCTGGGAAGTTTTTAAAACACCTGATTCTCGGGAGTTCTTTTCGTAGCTCAGTGGTGGCAAACCCGACTAGTATCCATGAGCACTCGGGTTCCATCTCTGCCCCCGCTCGGTGAGTTAAGGATCTGGCGTTGCCATGAGCTGTAGGTTGCAGACTCAGCTCAGATCTTGCGTGGCTGTGGCTGTGGTGTAAGCCGACAGCTGTAGCTCTGATTCGACCCCTGGCCTGGGAACCTCCATGTGCTGCAGGTGCGGCCCTAAAAAGCAAACAACCCACGTGTCTCTGATGTTAGGAAGACAGAAGACTGAGGATGCCCAGGGCGGACTGGCAGCTCTGCTCCCACTCAGCGCGGCCCCTCCTCTGCCTGTGGCTCAGCCTGGCTTTCAGCCTCTAATCAGAGCTGTAGCCTCTGGCCTACGCCACAGCCACAACAATTGAGGATCCGAGCCGCATCTGGGACCTACACCCCAGCTCACAGCAACGCTGGATCCTTAACCCACTGAACGAGGCCGGGATTGAACCTGCAACCTCATGGATGCTAGTCAGATTCTTTAACCACTGAGCCATGACGGGAACTCCTGAAATGCTTTCAAACGATCCAGACACCCAGGTTCCACAACACCCCAAATGGGAATCTCCGGGGTGGGGACCCAGGAATCTGTGTATTGCAAAGCCCCTCCAATGGGTCTAATGTATTTGGAAATCACTTGCTCTAGGAGAGTGTTCTCCCAATCCCGCTTGATGACAGGGACCTCCGGGGTGTTTGCTGACGATAGAGACGGCTAGGCCCCTCCCCTGGACATTCTGATTCACGGTGTCCAGGTTGGAACCCAGAAATCTGAACTTCCTTTGGAAAAACCAGCACCCGGGGGAGTTTCTCATCCGTGTGGAACTCCTATGGAGGATCCAGGGTTCTTTCTCTCAAACCCCGAGTCACACCCACTCGCCTCGCAGCAGCCGGCCCCCAGCACCCCTGCACCCCCGCTCCTCTCCACCCCGGCTTCCCGCCTGCGTCACACCAGCTCCACAGAACTGGGGCCCTCTTCTTACTGAGCCCAGCGCTCCCCTCCCCAAGCCTTCCTCACGGGCTTCCTTTCTTCCTCCTCCGCCCTCAGACTCCTCCCCAGCAGACTCCTGTCAAACAAAACTCCCTCCAGCTCAGAAACATCCGCAATCCTCATACCTCCACTTCCTGTCTCCTCCTCACTCTCAGCCTCTTGAGGTTTGGCTTCAATACCCCCACCCCCACCCCCACCTCCCATCTACACTGATGGGAAATTTCTTTCTTGAAAGTCATCAACCAGCACCAAGGCCAAATCCAAGGGCCTTTCTTGGGGCCCATGATCTTTGGCCTCTGTAGCCCCAACATGATTTCCTAACCCCCTAGAAACTCAACCCTAGGAAGTACTTTCTGAGGGTGGATTGGACTTCCTGTAAAAGTGGTGCGTTTCTGGGCACTGGAGGGGTTTAAACAGACCCTGGACCCCTCAGAAGGGATATCATAGAGGTGATTTGAGCCCTGGTTGGAGACTGAGCTAGACGATCTGTCACTAACTCTTTGTCATCAGTGGCGTCGTGGACACACATCAGGGCAAAGCCCACTTCCAGGGCTGACCAGTTCCTCAAAGGCCATTCTACGTGGCGACTTGGGCCACCTGGGGAGAGCTTCAAGGTGCACATTCCCAGGCCCCGGCCCAGAGACCAAGGCAGGGGAAATCCTTGGCCACCCTTGGCCCCAGGGCTCTGACCGGCTGGGCACCAAGGTGACCAAGGGAGGACCCAGGCCAGCACCGCCTCTCGGCTACTCCTGGCAGGCTCTCTGGGGTCTGCTCCACAGGCAGCACCCGTCAGCTCCTCCAGCCCTTTCTGCAAGGAGCGCAAAATTCGAGGCCCAGGGAGAGGAAGCACCACCCCTCAGACTGGCTTCCCTTCCCCGCCAGCATCTCTCCCCCCCCCTCCCCTCCCCTTCCTCGGCTCCTACCCGCCCCCCAGCACCGCCACCACGGGCAAGTCCAGTTCCAGGCAGATGTCCTAGGGTCTGAGGCGATCGCGCTTCTGAGTCTCCAAGAAGTGAAAGGAGGCCACTTACCACATTGACGAAAACCATGGTGGCCGGCTTCACTCTGGAGGAGATGGGGATGGAGACGAGCCGCCCCAGGGTGATGAAGCCCCAGAAGAGGCTGGGGAGGTAACCGGCCACCTTGTGTCCCACAGACAGCGGCTTCTCCACCGCATAGCTGTACACGAAGGCGGAGTACGCCCCCTGCAGGGAGACAGGGCCCGCTGAGCGCACGTGCAGGGCACCCGGAGGAGGTGGCCCCCAGCTGGGGCGGGGGTGGGTGGGCTGGCGGGGACCCATCCTGCTCCTAGAGGCTCAAGCAAGGTGTGGGCTTGCGTTCGAGACATGGCCCACAGGGGCCCGAGCTGAGAGCAGAACCTGGGCGCCACAGCTTATAGACGTACCTGCAGGGGCCATGGGTTCCGGGGAGGCGTCTCTGGGTCCCCTCAGGAGCCCTGAGGGTTCTGGGCACGCAGCTGCTACTACCCCCTTCAACCAGAGCAGAGTTCCACGGCATGTCTTATTTATGAGGATTCCACAGAAGGTTTTTTTGGTTGAAGGAAAGGTGCCGCAGCTAAGGAGTTCCCGTCATGGCTCGGTGGTTAGCGAACCCGACTAGGACCCATGAGGATGTGGGTTCGATCCCTGGCCTCGCTCAGTGGGTTAAGGATCCGGCGTTGCCATGAGCTGTGGTGTAGGTCGCAGACGCAGCTCAGATCCCGCGTTGCTGTGGCTGTGGCGTAGGCCGGCGGCTACAGCTCCGATTTGACCCCTAGCCTGGGAACTTCCATATGCCACAGGTACGGCCCTAAAAAAGCAAAAAAAAAAAAAAAAAAAAGTGCCGCAGCTAAAAAAAGGTATGTCTAGGCATCTTATTTTACAGATGAGAGGGCAGAGAGGAGTGACTTGCCCAAGGTCACAGCGCGAGTTGGAAGTCAACCAGGACTGTCACGAGCGCTCTCCCACCAGGTCATCTGGCTTTTTAGGGCCCCGGCTCGGAGAGTCCCTTATAGATGGCAATCAGTTAATCAATCAGCCATTCAAAACAGCCCTAATCTAATCCTTAGAGATTTCTGGAAAAAAGGCACTCAAGAGTGTAACAGAGGTCACCCGTGGACGGAAGAGCTGGGGCCAGGTCTAGCCTGCAGCTTGTTTGCCTTCCGCATGGCTTACGAAGCCCAGGCTTGGAATGTGTTCCAGGAAGCAAAGTGCCCTAGAGTTTTTATGGTGTGACCTCTGCTTGGGGGAAGAGGGCACTGCTACTTAAAAAAAAAAAAAAAATCCGGGGAGCCTGCACTCAGTGACAAACCAGAGTCCCTCCTCTCCAGCATTTGTGAAAATGGAAACAACTGCACGAGACCAGAGACCACAGTTCCAAGGGGCTGTGTTAAATCCTGGAGTCTCCCGCAGGGCTTGGTCTACACTTTCGGATCAACTGTACCATGGGGGTGGTCTCTAGGAAAATCTCCATGCTGCTCCTTTCTCTTACCATCCCCAGGACTGAGGCTCAGGGGGTGCCCCCTCGAGGGCAGGCTCACCGTCAACCCGTCGGTCATGAACAGGACCAAGGCGGCTGTGATATGGATGGCGAAGAAAGAAGAAGGGGCTCCTTTGAAGTTCTTCCTCTGGCAGCAGCTGAACAGGTCCTCGTGGCCTGGACGGAACGAGAGAAGAGCAAGGATGGGACGCGTCTCAGCTCCGGCTCCCTCCCTCTACGCACACAGGGAAAGTGGCCAGCAGCCAGAACACCGGCAGAGCCCTGGCAGAACTGTGGGGGGTGGGGAACCCTTACTGCCTCCCACCTTCTCCAGCTCCCAAATGTCTATTAGGAACAGTGCCTGTCCATCTCGCGGCGCCGTTGGAAGCAAGGCTCAGAGAGGTCAGGTAACCCGCCCGCGGTCACACAGGCAGGGTTAGGCAGAGTGGAGACTGGAGCCTGAAGGCTGCCTGCCTGATTCTCTTGGCCTGTTTGCTCTGTCTCTTGCTTCCCGGGGCCAGCGGTGCCAAGGGTTTTCCCCCAGCCTTTACTGCCTGTGCTCGATGCCCTCCCTGCGGGCGGGAGACAGGGCTCAGCGGGAAAGCTTCGGTCTGGGGCTGCGAGCCTGAGAGCTCACGGGAGCCCCCACCTGTGTGAAACTTTGGGGGCAGCGAGGCAGTGTCTTCCTTCTCAGGAGGCTGCGTCTCCAGCGCGAGCTCATCTGCAGACAGGAGCAGGGGCCTCCTCTGAGGAAGGCAGGTCAGCAGCCGCTCTTTGGACAGCAGAAACAGCACGGCCATGGGCACCGGCAGCTGAGGATGGGCAGAGGGTCAGGAGAGCCTCGTTCCCAGCAGGCTCCCCACTTCCCACGCCCGGCTCACTGCATTCACCTCCACCCGGACATGCGGCAAACATCTGCATGGTCCTGGGAGAAGACAGCTGTTACCCAAGGGTGCCTACCTACCAGCTAATGTGGCCAGGTGCCCTGACCCCGGGCCTGCCTGGTGTAATTGCTGCCCGACTTTAACCACAGGTACTTTTCATATCTTGTCCTATGCAAACACCCAGGCCTCTGCTGGCATAAGAAGTGCTTCGAGATCAACTCCTTCCTAGCATCCTTGTCCTGAGCAGGCCCGGAGCATGGACCCCACGCTCCTTCGTGCTGGGAGAGCAGGTGATTGGCTTTCATTCAGCAGAGCTCTGTGAAACATGCTAGGGGGTTAACCCTTACCCCCATTTTCCAGATGGGGCAACTGAGGCCCAAAGTTCTCACTTAGTCAAAACCTGTCACAACCGGAAGGGACCTGAGAGCGTTAGTGCCGGTCTCACAGCTGACTGGTGGCAGAGCAAGACTGGCGCCCAGGCTTCCGGATCCTGACCACATCAGGGGCGACCGTGTTCCTTGCGGAGGTACAGAGGCCGTGCTCAGGGAAAACGGAGACGTGGGCTCCTTCAGACTGAAAACTGCACGCTGCTAACGACACACACGCACAGTCCCGCCGCGTCTCATGCACTGATATTTACATGACGCCCCTTGGCTTTCATGAACTCCCCAGAGCAATGAGAAATGCCTCCTGCTCCTGAGGTTGCTGGGAGAAGCTTCCACCACCTCCGTCAGGTGCTTGCCTGTGTCTGACCAGCCTCATTGCCGGAAAGCTCTTCAAGTCTAACCTCTGCTCTTCCTGCTGCAACTTCATCCCAGATCCTTTTTGGAAGGGGGAGGAAGTCCAGGGAACTGCGGAAGCTTCCAGGGGCCACTAAGGCTCCTCTGGGCTGGCAGGTGAAGCTGGCCCGGTAGAGACAGGAGACAGGACCCTGGCCTGGTGCTGCTCTGAAGAAGCCTCCCCCTTGCCTGCAGGCGGGCTGGCTCAGCCAGGCACTTTCCCCGGTCACCTGAGCGCCACGTCCCGGGCTGACACCTCCCTGGAGGCACCTTGGGAGCCTCCCTCCACTTCTAAATAAATCAGTCACAGCCCGGTGGCATTAGAGCCACAAACTGGGCCTGAACAGAGGAGACGGTCCTGCCTTCAGGAATCCTGGGTGTGACGAGGGAGGTGAAGCCCTCCCTCCAGTCTGATGGGGGAAACAGGAAACCCACACACAGAGGCCGGTGGCAGCAGAATGCCTGGGTGAAGGCCAAGGGGAAACAGCTGTAAAAGAGGTGTACTCCCTCAGCTTGGGCTGGTGGGTGGGCGCGAGGACGTGACAGAGGATTGGCTGGCGTTCTGGGCAGGAACACACAGAATCTTTATAAGAGACGGATTAGAGAAAGAAGGCGTGTCCACCTTAAAGGTCAGAGAATGCCAGGCAGCCTAGCCTCTGTGTGTGTGTGTGTGGGCGCACACGTGTGTGCACAGCCCATTCTCTTCTGGGGGTGGACTGTTTATCTTCAGACACAAGCCAATGGAAAAAGTCCGGAAATCCTGCAGCAAAGTACCTCCAGGCTGTACCTCGTGGGGCAAGAGAAAACAGACGTCAGGCTTAAGCTGGACCTTCCGGCTTCCTGGTCCCAAACCTCAGCCTTGACATTGGACGGACAGTGCTCTTCGCCTTGCTGGGTCCCCTCAGGGGGCAGGGCCAACGCTGCATTGTTTCCAAGACAGTCATGGGCAGAAAAGGAAAGGGGCGGAGGGAGAGGGGTGCATTTTGGGGGGCCCTAGTGAAGCCTCTGGTGTGGGGCAAGTTACAGAAGGGAAAATGACTACAGGGCGGCGGGGAGGGGTCCGTGCTGGGAATCAGGGTCCCAGCCTGGCCAAGCCTCGGGCTAGCCCCTTATCAGTCTCGTGGGTCAGTGATGGTATGACACCCCCAGCCCCGCTGCTCGGTGGGACTGGGTGGCCTCAAAGGCCCCTTTCAACGCTACCTGTACGGAATTACTCTGAGACCCAGCCTGCCTGCCTCAGGAGGGTGACAAGTCTGCCTAGAGAGGGGTGACAGGCTCCGAGTCAGGGTGATAAACCATCTGGCACCTCCACCCCATAGCTAGGCGAATGGTCACGTGGAATTCTCCCCATGCCCAGTGCATGCTTCTCGTATTCCCGGGAGTGGGTACCTGGTCTAATTTGGGTGGCAGGGCCCTGGAGGAGGTTCCCAGCCAGAGCCCAGAGTCGGTCCTGACTTAGCAGGGGAGGACGTGAGCTGGGGTACAGAGGGCCTAGGCATCCGACCCGGTCACAGTGAGGTGACCACCGGGCAGCCCTGGCAGGCAGGGTCCCTCAGAGGTCACCTTGTCTGTCCTCCAGTCTCCAGAGGGGCCCACCTCACAGCAGGTGCACCGGTGACTGAGGACCCAGAGAAGAGCCTGGCATGTCCTGCGGCGCTCTGTCCTGGGGCTTCATCTGAACTTGGAGGAAAAGAGCTGGTTCCCCAGGGAACCTCGATGACTTGGAAGTTGTCGCACTGACCTCATTGCATGAAACCTGTTCACTGTTTTACCTCCCTTGGGAACTGCAACCCCAGGATGTCATAGCTGAAGGTCCTTAGGGGTGGAGCCCCAGGGGCCAGTTTTCCCATCTTTGTTCTTCGCTGTAGGTACAGTACAGCCCTGGCACATTTCTCGGGAACGGAAGAATCTGCCCTGGGAGCTGGTACGGACAAATGTGGGTGACAGTCCGCTAGTCCCCTCCCAGCCTTGCCCCAGCGCCACTCACATTGATCAAGGCCATGATCCAGAAGGCATAGGACACGCGGGTCCCTGCCCCGTTCTGTGAGGGCAGCCCAGGGAGTGTCTGGTTGACCCAAGGCTGGGCCGCAGCGTGGGGGTGACCCAGGAGCCTGGAGGTATGGAGCAGGTGGCTGCCGGAGGTGGTGTTGTCTGTGCTGTTGGTAGGCAAGCAGTTGGCCTCAGACAGGAAGGGGTCAGCGATGAGGGGGCTCAGCAGAGCACCAAAGCCCACAAAGAAGTGGAGAACCTGCGGAGGGTGGAGAATCGCGATGGTGGAGGCAGGGCTCAGGTTCCACATACACGCACAACACACACACCCTCACCCCACCCCGGCCTTGCCTTGTGTCCCATCAGGGGAGCCCCTGCCCGGGAGCAGTAGGGAGTAGGGGGCAGGAGAGGTGAGGAGTGAAGCTCCTGTCACCTCCTTCCTGCCTGGAATAGCTTGGTGACAGCAGTCAACCCCTCCCTCCCTCGCTCTTCTGTCTCAAATTTTAACCCCCAACTGGGGGCTGTTCGCATGTTAGCATCTATCAGTCAACAGCCCCCGAAGGGAAGGGGGCTTTAATAAAGGGAAGGGCTGGACGGGAATCCTGGGTAACTGGGAGAAGAAGGAAGAAGAAACAGAGCAAGGAGGGAGGAGAGGGACCGAGGAATCACTGGCCCTCCCATCACACACCCTTTTCCAACTTACAAAGAACATTTTCTCATTAGCACTTAGATTCTGTGACACCTGCAGGCAGGGACAGTCACCCCACTTTAAAGATGAATAGACTGGGTTGTTCCCGTAGTGGTTCAGAGGAAACGATTCTGGCTAGTATCCATGAGGCTGCGGGTCCGATCCCTGGCCTCCCTTACTGGGTCCAGGGATCCAGCGTTGCCGTGAGCTGTGGTATAGGTCGCAGATGCAGCTCGGATCCTGCATTGCTGTGGCTGTGGTGTGGGCTGGCAGCTGTAGCTCTGATTAGACTCCTAAACTGGGAACTTCCATATGCCGCCGGTACAGTCTTAAAAAATGGAAAAAAAATGGAGTTCCTGTCATGGTGCAGTGGTCAACAAATCTGACTAGGAACCATGAGGTTGCAGGTTCGATCCCTGGCCTTGCTCAGTGGGTTAAGGATCCGGCGTTGCCGTGAGCTGTGGTGTAGGTTGCAGACATGACTCGGATACTGCGTTGCTGTGGCTGTGGTGTAGGCCGGCAGCTGTAGCTCTGATTTGACCCCTAGCCTGGGAACCTCCATATGCCGCAGGTGCAGCCCTAAAAAGAAGCAAAAAAAAGGAAAAAAAGAAAAAAGTGAAGAGACTAAAGTACTTGTCTGGCGCAGCTGGAAGCAATCACACTGAACTTGACCCCGCTGCTCTTTCTGAGCCACAGACGGCTGAGGGAGGTCCCAGGGCCCAGCCCACCCCCAGACCCACGCCTACTTGAGGCTCACCTGGAGGAAGACCGCAGAGTCCTTCTGGTAGATTCTTACCAACTGCATATTGGCCACGGTGTCGATGCAGCCCATGGCCAGGCCTGCCAGCGCCATGACGGAGGCCAGCACCTTCACGTCGCGGCAGAAGGGGATGGCGGCGAACACCAGGGAGATGGCCAGAGAGGAGGTGAAGAGCGCCCACAGCGACTGGGCCAGACTGGAGGAGTGGGGGGGGGCGGTCAGGGGAGCAGGCCCTTCGAAGGCAGAGCCCCCCGCCCGCTCGTTGGGTGGCCCTTGGGAAGCTGAGGCGTTCCCACCAGCCTCTGATCGAAAGGGGAAGGGAGTTGTGACAGCAGCTCTGTCACTTACTAGCTATGGGTCCTGGGCAAGACGTTTGAAGGTCTCCTCAGCTAACAATCCCCACGGCCCAGGGTGACTGCAGGAGCTCAAGGTACCTTTGTAACGGGAGCTCACTTACCGCACAGTGAGTGAAAGATCCGTAAAGAGTCCACGAAACGGACACTTCCCAAAATGTACCTGCTGCTTGGTATCATGTCTCTAAACCTTTTTTTTTTTTTTGTCTTTTTATTTTTTCTAGGGCTGCACCCGTGGCATGTGGAGGTTCCCAGGCTAGGGGTCTAACAGGAGCTGTAGCTGCCGGCCTTCGCCACAGCCACAGCAACACTGGATCCGAGCCGCGTCTGCGACCTACACCACAGCTCACGGCAACGCCGGATCCTTAACCCACTGAGCGAGGCCAGGGATTGAACCCACAACCTCATGGTTCCTAGTCGGATTCATTCACCACTGAGCCACGATGGGAACTCCCTCATTTACCTAAACCTGAACTGGTTTACCTCTAAACAATTACGGGCAAAAAATATTTCCACCGCCCTCAGGGAAGGTGTGAGGGGAATCGGTTTTGAGCACCTCAAGGGACCTCGGTGCTGCACACAGGAGCCTGGAGACGGGGCCCAGGGAGGCCCCCGAGCTGGCCTGCAGAGTGCCCTCCCCACCCAGGAATGGAACACGCCAGGCCCTCTGCGAGCACTGGGCCTGAGCCGCCCGAACCAAAGCCCACAGCCGAGGTATCTGGGTAATTTGGTGACCCCTCGATGGGAAAGGGTACTGGACTCTGTGCTGCGCACCTGTCCAGAAGGGAGGCCCTCGGGCGTCCGCACTGAGAGGTGAGTGGTCCCCTCCCCCGAGGAGCCCACAGCAGGCAGGCCGAGTGAAAGGAGGCCTGAACCCAGGGATGGAGGCCTCAGGCTCTGCCGAGGTCTTGCGGGGACAGTCGGCCCAGTAACCAGACTCTCGGAGAAAGGAAGGGAGCCCTGTATTTTCTGGAACCAGTCTGGAAGGCTAAAATGGGGGGGAAGGAGAGTGGCAGTGGGAAGGTTCTGGAAGGGAGAGACTGTAGAGGCACTGTCTCAGATTGTGAGAAGCTGGAGCGCCCCAGGCACCTCCAGCCTCGCCTGGGGACCTGGAGAGGCGGGGGGAGGGGAGGGGATGTTTCTGTGGCAAGACCTGAGCTTCCAGCTCCTTGAAAGAAAGGGAGGGCCCCCGGGGGACCCTCTAGGGCTGTCTTCCCAAAGGTTCTCAACGTTTTTTTTTTTTTTTTGGTCTTTTTGCCTTTTCTAGGGCCGCATTCACGGCATGTGGAGGTTCCCAGGCTAGGGGTCGAATCGGAGCTGTAACCGCCAGCGTACGCCACAGCCACAGCAACACGGGATCGGAGCCACGTCTGCAGCCTACACCACAGCTCATGGCAACGCCGGATCCTTAACCCACTGAGCAAGGCCAGGGGTCGAACCTGCAACCTCATGGCTACTGGCTGGATTCGTTAACCGCTAAGCCAGGACAGGAACTCCGGTTCTCAACCTTTGCTCCTGCTGGCTCTCAGCCTTTCATCTCATTCTTATCTTTGATTACATCCTTTATCAGAAAGGCTCGGCTAACAGCAGCAGTTCGTTATTTTCTCATTTTCAGACTGTTCTGCGTGACCCCTGCCTGATCCCAGCTCGGAGTCAGGGTGGGGGTGCGGAGGCAGTGGCACTCGCTGCGCCCCTGCCACTAAGAGGGAAACGAGGGAGGTCCTGGCGTGTGGGGAAGCCCGTTCAGCTCCCTCCAGCACCCTCTCGCTGCCCCCTGCCCCCCCATCCCTGCTCTGCAGGCCTCCAGGGCTGACAACCCGGGCGGCTCACCCGCTTCCTGGGTTTCTGCTTCCTGCTACCTGGTGGCCTATCTCACTGGTACTGGCACAGAGGAGATGCCCACACCCATGTGGGCTGAGAAAAACAACAGCCCTCTCACAACAGTGCTCTCTTTCGCCTTCCTTTCCCTGCACGAGGTGGACTAGGCAGCTTCCTGGGTGGCCTGAGTTTGGGGATGGCAAGTGTGTCCCCCCCACCCCCTCAGATGTTCCCCCTACTTAGCCAGCACGTGGGCCTGACACGGGCCCCACCTCACCACTTGGCAGTAAAGGGCAGGCGCCCCAAGTACAAAAACGCTCTCATTACTGCCCTGCAAACCCTGGATGAGAGCGGCTGATCAGTCCTGCAGCACAGTCCCGAAGGAACAGGACCCGGGATCGGGGAACTGAGATGGGCAGGAGCTGTGAGAAAGTGGGGAAAATAAAAGAGAACAGGGAGTTCTGTCGTGGCGCAGCGGAAATGAACCTAACTAGCACCCATGAGGACGCAGGTTCGAGCCCTGGCCTTGCTCAGTGGGTTAAGGATCCGGCGTTGCCATGAGCTGGGATGTAGGTCGCAGACGCGGCTCAGATCCCGCGTTGCTGTGGCTGTGGTGTAGACCGGTGGCTGTAGCTCTGATTCAACCCCTAGCCTGGGAACCTCCACATGCCCATGCCGTGGGTGTGGCCCTAAGATGACAAAAGACACTAAAAAAAAAAAAACGGGAGAGAGAGATAAAGAATCAAGTAAGCCAGGTTGCCAGCAAGGTGCTGAGTGGAAGAGCAGGAGGCTAAGGGGATGGGGATGGGGTTGAGGAAGGGCTGGTGGCCAGCGGGCGGCCCTGTCCAGGCCTCTCCTCTCCCTGGCTGGTACCCTCTCACCTTGTTTTTCCAAAGAAGGACATCCAGTGCTCAAAGGGGGCTCTTTTGTTCCCAGGCCCAGGGACAGGTAGGAAGGAAGGATAAAAAGAGAGCAGAAGAAAGGAGAGCGACGCTGGCCTAGGAAGTCCCTTCCTTGTGGCTCCTGCCAAGCCCTGGGCTGGGCTTTGAACTTGCAGCCTGCCAGCTGGGTTCGCGGGCTATGCGGGTGGCTCGCAGACCTGTTCCCAGTAAAGGGGCACAGCCGTTCCACAACAAACCTGGGGTCTGGAGCCCAAGCTGTCGGCCCTCCCCAGCCGTTTCCGCAGGGCTGTTGCCTGGCATTCCAAAAAGCAGCCTGAACACATTTCTTTAGAACGTTATGTCGTTGCCAAGAAAAAAAGGAGTCCTAGATGCATCCCAGAGCCAGACTGAAATACACTAATTGGCTTGGTCCCTTAATGGTTTGGTCAAAGGCCCCTTCCAGGAATGTGGGTAATTGAAGATTATAGAACCATTATGTCATCGCAGCTTTGGCAGCGCGGATGCGGTGGGATTTGTAATCAGAAGACTGGGCCTAGGCCCACCTCTGCCACTTCCCAGTGGGCGGCTGGGGGCAAACCATGGATGCTTAGCCCTTCTGAGCCTCAGTTTCTCCGCTATAAAATGCTGGTAGGAAGCACTGCCTCTCGAGGCATTTGGAAATTCCCAGACTGGGGGTCAAACTGGAGCTACAGCTGCAGGCCTACCCCACAGCCAGAGCAACGTGTGATCTTTAACCCACTGAGCAAGGCCAGGGATCGAACCCACATCCTCATGGATATTAGTTGGGTTCATTTAGCCCAAGCCAGGAATAGGCCAGTGTGTGTCACTGACTGTCCCTCCACTGGCCCTGGGCTCAGAGGTTAAGTCAGGCCCGTGAGAGGAAGGGTCCCCCAGCCCCAAAGCCTGAGGAGACCGAGGAACAGCCCGGAGAGTCTAAGGAACCCTTCCTCGGGGAACCCAAGAAAGGTCCACGTTACTTATTAACGGCTGCACACGGAAGGTGCACATGGCAGGGAGAGCAGCGAACAGGTGCTTCCCCGAGCCTTGCAGTGGCTGTGCCGGAGGTGCCTGTCCCCCCCGTCTGCTGTGTGACTCTGAGCACACTGCTGACCTGTCTGCCCGGGGGCTCTGCCTTCTCCAGAGGGCCCCTGATCTCCCTGTCTCACTGTGGGTACCTGCTCGGGCCCTCCCGGTTCTGCGATGAGAGGAACGCCGCCTGGCTTCAAGACAGGGGGAAGGGCTTGAGCAAACAGTAAGATGCCAGCCAGTCATCCTGCCCTCCTCTCCCCACAGGTGGGGAAGAAAGCTGCCCACGGCCAGCCCCGCCGCCGCTGCATTCTCCCGATGGTTTTACCTCGGGGGTTCCGCTGAAGTTCCAGGGCAAAGGGGCAGAATGCAGACCCAGGAGGAGTCAAGAGGCAACCTCAGCCCTTCTCTGCCCCCCGCCCCCAGAGAGGCAGGCAGCCTCTCAAGAGAAGAGTGGGACCTGGCACAGGACACCCCCTGGGAGCGAGGGCAGGCTGGAGACTGCAGCGTAAGCCAGGGCCACAGGGAAGCGGCCGACAGGCTGAGGTGGGGGGTGGGGGAGAGCCACCTCCCAACTGGGTGGCCCCACACTGACACCTCGGCCTGTTCGCTGCCCTTTGCAAGACTGCCCTCAGGTCAGGGCAGCACCCTCACGCGACCACGTTCCCTGGGCCCAGTGGGCGCTGGGCCTGCAGGGAGCATTCTTGGCCCTTTGGTTAGACGTGCAGCTCCGTCTGCCTGGGACACCTCTCCCCCCCACCCCATCCCCCGTTCTATGCTGACATGGCTCTTGCCTGTCACTCAAGTGTCAGCTCAGAGAGGCCTTCCCTGACCACCGAGCTAAAGTAACCCCCGCCTCTGTAACTCGCCATCCTTCCTGCTTTTTTTCCTTCATTGGCTAAAGCGGCCCTCCAGAATGTAAGCTCCATTAGAGCAGGGACTTGTGTCCTACTCACCCTGAAAACTGGGTCTGGCTCAAGAGATATTTGTTGAATGAGTAAATTAAAGGATGACATGAGTTTTGAGGTTTTTTTTTTTTTGTCTTTTTAGGGCCGCACCCGCGGCATATGGAGGCTCCCAGGCCAGGGGTCCATTCGGAGCTGTAGCCGCTGGCCTACAGCACAGCCACAGCAATGCCAGATCCAAGCCGTGACCTACACCACAGCTCACAGCAAGGCCAGATCCCTAACCCACTGAGCGAGGCCAGAGATCGAACCCGCATCCTCATGGATCCTAGCTGGGTTCGTTAACTGCTAAGCCATGACGGGAAATGCGAGATTTTTTTAAATTAAAAAATTGAGGTGTAATTTACATACCCATAAAATTAATTTATTCAAAGTGCACAATTCAATGGGTTTTTTTTTTTCAGTATATCCAGAATTACAAACTCATCACCATGATCTAGGTTTAGAGCATTTACATCACCCCCGAAACTCCTTGACCATTAGCAGTCACTCCCCATTCCTCTGCACACCCTCACCTCCAGCCTAGGAAACTACTCATTTACTTCATGTCTTATAGATTTTCATACTCTGGAGCTTCACACAAACGGAATCATAACAGTGTGTGATCTTTTGTGACTGGCAGCTTTCGCTGAGCACAATGTTTAAAGGTTCACCCAGGTAACAGCATGAGTCAGTACTCCACTCCTTTTCATGGCTGAATAGTATTCCATTGTATGGATGGCCCGCTATTTTGTTTGCCCATCCATCCATTGACGGACATTGGGTTTGTTTCCACTTTTTGGCTCTTATGAATAATGGTGAAGTGAACATTCATGTTCCAGTTTTCTCTCTCTCTTTTTTTCTTTTTTCCCACACCAGTGGCATATGGAAGTTCCTGGACCGGAGATCAAATCTGAGTTGGAGCTGCAGCCTAGGCCACAGCTGCAGGAATGCGGGATCCTTAACCCACTATGCTGGGCCAGGGATCAAACCAGTGCTGCCACAGAGACAAGGTGGATCATTAGCCCACTGGCCACAGTGGGAACTCTGTCACATACAAATTTTTGTGCGGTCATGTTTTCAGTTGTCTGAGGAATATTACTTAGTGGAATTGCTAGGTTACCTCCATGTATAGATGGTTTTTCGGTTTTTTGGTTTTGTTTTCTTTTTTAGGGCTGCACCTGTGGAATATGGAAGTTCCTGGGATAAAGGTTGAATCAGAGCTGCAGCTGCTGGCCTACGCCATAGCAATGCCGGATCCGAGCTGCATCTGTAACCTATGCCACAGCTTGCAGCAACACCAGATCCTTAACCCACTGAGCGAGGCCAGGGAATCGAACCCACATCCACATGGATACTAGCTGGGTTCTTAACTTGCTGAGCCACAACAGGAACTCCTAGAGATGGGTTTTTAAAGCAGGAACCATGTCTAGCGCCAGTCCCCTGGTTCGGGCCAGGTTTGCCGCCTGCTGAAAAGTGGGCAAGTTGCTGGAGGGAGAGGCAGAAACTTTCTAGATGGAAGACCAACCAGCGCTTGACTCAGAGAAGGGAACTGGCTTTAGTATTATGTCCCCCAGGACTGCAGGGGGCCAGCATCCTAGGGAAATAAGTCCGAGCGTGGTGTGGGGAAGCTTGCACGGAAGACTGGGTTTCGCGCAGTGAGCAGGAGAAAGTCAAGAGCTGGCAGTAGGAAGGACAGCACTTTCAGGAAATCAAGAGAACAAAAAAATGGTAGAGAAAGAAGAGAAGAACTCAAGCCTTCCGGTAACAGCACGGATGCAGAGAAGAGGCCCAGGCGAGGCTGGATACAAGCTAGAGAAACTCTGAAATCTGTTCATCTACCCTGATGCCTTTGAGATAAGGCGGGGGTGGGGGTGGGGGTCTCCCAAACTGCCCAGGGTGGTTAGACAGGTCCCCATGACTAAATACACCTCCTTTTTCCTGTTTGACAAAGCACATACCTACACCTGCTGACAACCAGGTGGCTTTGGGTTTTTCTCTTCTCTGAAAAAGTCTCCTGCTCTCATGAAGCAAGATTTTTTCTAAGGAAGGTCTAGTCCAGGTTCTTCTGGCCCTAAATGCACCCCTCCGCCCTCTCGGCTTGCATGCAGGGCTTGCACGCGGTGGCCTCCTTCAAGATCTCTGTTTATGTTAGAAGAGAGAGAGCTGGTCTCGTCCTGAGCGGACGGCTTCCACCCTCCCCTGCCCCCACTGTAACATCTAAGGCTCTCCCTGCCCAGTCCCTCCAGATGCCTTTCCCTATGGAAGCATCAGAAACCCTATTCAGCCTGGATTCTCAGTCTGGGCCAAGGAGTAGGCAGGCGCTGCCCTGCCTCTCCTCCTCCCCGCATGTGTCATCCGACACTCTCCTCCACACCCTCGCAACAGCTGGCCCTATGGTCCAGATTTGTTCTACCACCCCCCCTACACACACACACACACACACACACACACACACACACTCTCTTGCAGTACCAGCAGGGCACACTGACAGTAATCACGTAAGCTGCAAAGCACTAGCAGGGTATTAGCATTTGAACCCCCGGGCAAGGCTGTAAGGAATCAAGCTTTAGAGGCTGCTTTCAGGGCTGGCGGAGGTTCTGTTTGCTTTGGGGGGTGGAGGACTGCGATGAGCTGTCCAGTCCTGGCTCAGCAATGACCTCTTTCTCGACATCCCTGTGAGGTCTCTTTCCACCGAAGTCTAACTTTGCTCTTAACCAAAGGAAAGGGTGCTTTAAGACGTTTTTGTCTTGGAGTGGGACTGAAGTTCAGAATTTATTTTGTTTTGTTTTATTTAATTAATGTATTTTTTTTGGCCCTACTGCTGCTTGTGGAAGTTCTGGGGCCAGGGATCGAACCAGCACCACAGCTGCAACTGGAGCCACAGCAGGGACAGCACCAGATCCTTAAGCTGCTGCACCACCAAGGCAACTCCTGATGTTTAGATTTTATTTTTTTATACTTTTGCTTTTTTGCTTGTTTGTTTTTATAGGGCTGCACCCGCAGCATACGGAGGTTCCCAGGCTTGGGGTAAAATCGGAGCTACAGTTGCCGGCCTATGGCACAGCCACAGCAACGCCAGATCCGAGCCGCGTCTGCAACCTACACCACAGCTCACAGCAACGCTGGATCCTTAACCCACTGAGCGAGGCCAGGGATGGAACCTGCCTGCATCCTCATGGGTCCTAGTCGGGTTCGCTAACCACTGAGCCACGAAGGGAACTCCCCTGAGGTTCAGATTTTAAACCTGAACCACTAACAGGACCTATTCCCCCTGCCCCACCCCATCTCTCGGTCCCAGCGGGGAGCCCCAGAGGCCTGGTCAGCTCAGGATCCTCAGCTCACAAGTCTTCACAGGGTTACTAGCGCCAACTCCACTGCTGTGTGAGTACGGATATAATTTGTACCCTGCAGAACTGAAGCTAAGTCAGCTTGCTGTTTTCCTGAAAAAGCAAGAGGCAATTCCAAAGTCTCTGGTTCTAGGCACAAATGTGTGGGTTCAAATCCAGGCTAGGCTTCTTCATAGCTGTGTGGCCTGGGGCAAGTTTCTTAACTTCCCTGTGCTTCAGCTTCCTCCTGCACAAAGTAGCGCTATTCTGCAGGGTGGTCTTGAAGGTAAAAGGAGTTGCTACAAGTGGAATACTAAGGAAGAATGGTGCCTGGCATTGAGGAAATAAAGTTGGTTATTACTGCTACCATTACCCTTCTTTTCTTATTTTGCTTTTTAGGGCCGTACCAGTGGCATATGGAGGTTCATAGTCTACAGGCCTAAGTGGAGCTGTAGCCGCTGGTCTGTGCCACAGCCACAGCAACACAGGATCCGAGCCGCATCTGCAACCTACGCCACAGCTCATGGCAATGCTGGATCCTTAACCCACTGAGAGAGGCCAGGGATCGAACTCGCAACCTCATGGTTCCTAGTCGGATTCGTTAACCACTGAGCCATGACGGGAACTCCCCATTACCCTTCTTTTCTGTGAGCGGGTTTCCTGCAGCCGGACCCTCTCCACTGCCTGCCTGTTCAGAGCCCCTCGTTGAGTCACGAGGGAGGCACGAAGCAGATCACAGCCGGCCCAGGTGGGTTTGTAGCTCTGCTGTTTTCACGAAGCCTGGCTTGCCAGCCTGCTATTTAGATTTATCCTCATTCCCCTTCCTGTTCTTTGCACTACACATATTCCTAGAGTTCCAGGCAAGGAAGCTTTTGCAAGTCGAAATACTTAAAAACGAAAACAGAAAAACACCCTGATAGGTTTCTAATTAAACCTCTAGGCAGAATCAGAAAGGATCCTGAGCGTTTATCTTCAGATTTTCTGAGTCCCCCGCAGATCCAATCCGGTCCAAAACCCACAGAGATACTCGTGTACACAAGGAGACTTGCTTCTTAAGAGGAAAATTCTTTGGTTTGCAAGAGGATTTTGGTCATGAGGGTAATCAGTCCCTAACGGATCATGTTCTATCCGCTGGATGGCTTAAAGCGGGGGCCACATGAGTGACACCTGTGCACTAGAAGTGAGGTGGGGATGAAAACCCACCTCTCGGATGGATGCCTCTAGCAGTGAGCCAAAGGGCAGAGCCCTTGGCCCAGAATGGCCCCCAGAGGCTTCTGGGATAACTCAAGTGTGGTTCTCTACCCAGGCATCTGCTTGTTTGAGTGCACGCAGTCCAGGAAACCACCCAGCCTGGAGCTAAGACGGGGAAACTTCCAGCAGCCTCTGACTTGCAAGTCATCTACCCCTTGCTCCGGGTCTGTTCTCCCAGCTGCACCAGGAGAGTGAATCCTGCTGCCTTTCGAAAGAGCTCTGCGGAGGTGGCCCTGCCGAATCGGAGCCGGGAGAATGAGGCTCTGCAGTGGTACAAATGAGGCTCTGCATAGGAGCACCTCTGGGGACACGGAGGTGGGGCAGGGGAAGCAGATGGGGGACCCTGGCACCGGAGATGGAGGGTCACCTCGCTAGGTTCTGCGTGAGTCATCCTGTCACCTACATGGACCTAGCCCTGAGGTCCCGTGTGTCTCCTCTGGGTGCTGCCTCCAGGGGCCAAGGCAGGAACCCTCCATCCTTCAGGAGCAGGACCACACAGGACCCACCAGGTCTGTGGTCACCGCGGGGGAGGGGAGGGGGCAGGCACGCTGTGCCAACTGATCTGGAGCTGAGGATCTGAGTGGAGCCGGCCCCAGGGCACTCCGTCCAGCCAGCCGTAGGCAGCCCTGGCACTGGGCACGGCCCCTAGGTTGACACTCCCTCTCTCCTTCCACCTCACTCCTAATTCCGCCTCCAGCAGCAGGGGCTAAAGACAAACCTCAGACCCGCAGCAGCGTGCAAGAAGGCGTCCCTTCCACCTCCGCCAACTCCATCACCCCATTCCCCGGGGGCCTGGGTGGGAGAAGCGGGGCGGGAGCTGGGTTTATGCCCACACAGGGGTGCGTGAAGGCAAATCAATAATCCAGAAGTCACCTTCAGTCTCCGGAGAGAGTTTTGCGGGGAGAGCCGGGGTGGGGGAGGCAGTCAGCCCGCCGATAAGGTGGGGCACGGCCGGCTGAGCTGGGAGAGGCGGTCGCCGCCTGCCAGTAAGTGGGGACAGCCTGTGGCCTGGAGCCCCACGGGATCAGAGGGCGGCGGGAAAGATAGGGAAGGGTCGAGGGGTGGGGGGCTCGGGGGCTACGGCGCTCGGGCGCGCGGCCCGGGACTCACGTCCTCTTGAAGACGCCCCCGAGGGCGCTGCCCAGCAGGAGGCAGAGCTGCTGCGCGAAGAAGACCCAGGAGATCTGGGGCAGCGAGCTGTGCGTCTGGCAGCGCAGGTCCAGCAGCGTGGGCCCCAGAAAGGCGATGCACAGGCCGAAGCTGAAGAAGACGCTCCAGTAGGTGAGCGTGGGCTGCAGGTTGCGGCGGAGCAGCCCCGACACGCGGACGTCGCAGCCCATGGCCCCGGCCGGCGGGCTCGCGGCGGCTGGTCCCGGCGCGCGCGGGTGCCCGAGTGCCGCTCCGCCAGCGGGAGGGCCGGTAGGGCTGGGGAGGCCGGGGCCGGGGGAGGGGCGGGGAGGGGCGGGGAGGGGCCGCCTGGCCAGGGGCCCCGCCCTCGGGCCCAGGGAGCGCCAGGGGCTGCCCGTGGGCACCGCGTCCGAGCCAGCCTCTTCCTCGTGCGGTGCCGGGCGCCGGCCTCCCCTGCTTTCCGAACTCACGTTTTCACCCTCCCCCGGCTTCGGGAGACCAACCGGGAGCCGCTGTTCACCCCCGCCCCCTCTCCCACCCAGCTCGGCATCCCTCCACCCTCCTTATCCAGCCCCCACCCCCGAGGTCGGCGGGGCCTGGGCGCCCATTTCAGAGCTGGGCAAACTGAGAGCCCGAGACATCCTGTAAGTGCACGGAGAGGCTGGGGAGCGGGACCGTCCAGAGCTCCGCCGAGGCCTGGGCAAGCGGCAAGCCCTCCCCAACCCGCATCCAGCCTGCGTTTGGGCGGTGGAGGAAGCCCCGCCCCCTGCCCTTAAACCTGGGGGCTTCACAGGTGGACTTTGGGGGGCCGACAGCGCCCCGACTGCCCTTGGAATAAAAGGCAAAATCTACATACTTTTTCTCCTTGGGAGAATATTCATGGCTTTCGTGAGAAAGGTGATGGCTCTGCTCCACAGGAGGACCCGAGAACGGGTCTTCACCCGCCACAGCTCACCGGCGCCCGCCCCGCGCAGGTTCTTCCAGAATCCATCTCTCTCCCTGCTTCCTAGTTAGAGGAGGGGTGAGGAGAGGGCGGGAAAGGAAGGGCAGTGACTTGGAGGAATTTCTAGAGGAATTCTGAAATAATCCTCTAGCGGGGAAAAAAAAGGTTTTGAGGAAAATTGCTTTTTTTTTTTTTTTTTTTTTGCTGGAAAAAGCCGGATGGGGGGTGGAGTGGGAGGGTGTTAGCCTCCAGACTGGGAGTCCTTCCAGGAACCTGCTGCTGACACAGGCTGTTACTTCCCCCAGGTGGCCACCGGGCTGTTGGGTCCTGTGTGGTCCTGCTCTTGGGGGGCCAGACACATTTCCTGCACTGGCCCCTGGAGACAGAGCAGAAAGGCCCTTCGGGGTCACCTCTGCTCAGGTGTTCTAGTAGTGGCAGGAACAATGGCCTCACGACCACCTGCACATGAAGGGGACCAGCCCTGAAAGGGTGTGCGTGTCCCTGTGACAGCTTGGCATGTGCTTGGGGGCAATCAGCTTCTCTTGCAGGTACTGGTCCCACCCCAGCATCTGCTCCATCCCCCCTAGGCTTTGAGCACAGGGGAGGGGAGCCCCACAGTCCCTCTGATGGCAATGACGGGGACTCTGTGGAGATAATGATGGGCCTGCACAGTACTTGCAATTAAGTAAAATGTTATCCTCTAGGGGAGGGAAAATCAAAAATCAATCATAACTGCAAGCGTTTAGAGTTCCCGTCGTGGCCCAGCGGAAACGAATATGGCTAGCATCCATGAAGACGCAGTTTTGATCCCTGGCCTCACTCAGTGGGTTGAGGATCCAGCGCTGCTCTGTGCTGTGGTTGCAGACACAGCTTGGATCCTGCGTTCCTGTGACTTTGGCGTAAGCTGGTGGCTGCAGCTCTGATTGGAACCCTAGCCTGGGAACCTCCACATGCCGCAGGTGTGGCCTCTAAGTAAATAAATAAATAACTGAAAGTTTTTAGGTGAGTCCTCTCTGCCACTCTCAAAGAATTCTAGAACCACAGGAGCTCAGAGTTGCAAGGTGTCATCTCCAATTGAGCCCCCTGTCCTCACCCAACCCCATCACTGCTGATAAATATTTGTCAATACTGTACTGTTCCTTTTTTTTTTTTTTAATTTTATGGCTGCACCTGGGAAATATGGAAATTCCTGGACCAGGGATGGAATTTGAGCCATGGCTGCAACATATGCCACAGCTGGGGCGACAAGGGTTTCTCTAAGCCACTGCACCAGGCCAGGGATCCAACCTACACCTCCACTTGACCCAAGGTGCTGCAGTCTTAAAACACTGAGCCCGCAGGAACTCCTGTCAGTGCTGTTCTTAACTGATACCTCCTATGGATCGGGACCTGACTTACCTGGGGGTCTGCTTCCAGCGTGGTTGTAGGGTTTTACGTGGAAATGAATTACCACTCCCTGTGGCTCCACTGCCACCCTCAGGACAAGTCTAATTGCTTTGTGCATAGTAGCCCTTCACACACATGATGACTTCACCCCAGCACTTGGCTTCTCCAGCCTAAATGCCTGAAATTCTTTCATAATTTTCTTAGATGGTGTTCCCTTGTTACATCATCCTACTTCAGCTTCTCTGGTCACAGCAGCAGTGACTCCGGTACAGAGAGAGGGCCCACAGTGTCTGGAATTTTTTTTTTTTTGGCTTTTTGTCATTTTAGGGCTGCACCAGTGGCACATGGAGGTTCCCAGGCTAGGGATCTAATTGGAGCTGTAGCTGCCGGCCTACGCCACAGCCATAGCAACGCGGGATCCGAGCCGCGTCTGCGACCTACACCACAGCTCACGGCAACGCCGGATCCTTAACCCACTGAGCGAGGCCAGGGATCGAACCCGCAACCTCATGGTTCCTAGTCAGATTCGTTTCCACTGAGCCATGACAGGAACTCCCTCTTTTTTTTTTTTTTTTCTGGAATGTTAGAAGCGTTCTATAACTTGGTCCGGGTTCTTTACAACTGTAAACATGCAAATATTCTATGGGCTGTATGCTTATGATTTGTGCCTTTCACTGTATGTGAGTTATACTTTAGTAAAATGGTAAAAAATAAAAATAGGTAAACATGGCTGTTCCCGTCGTGGCACAGTGGAAACGAATCCGACTAGGAACCATGAGGTTGCGTGTTCGATCCCTGGCCTCGCGCAGTGGGTTAAGGATCCGGCGTTGCCGTGAGCTGTGGTGTAGGTTGCAGACGCGGCTCGCATCCTGCGTTGCTGTGGCTGTGGTGTAGGCCAGTGGCTACAGCTCCTGTTAGACCCCTAGCCTGGGAACCTACATATGCCGCGGGTGCGGCCCTAAAAAGACCAAAAAATAGCCAAAAAAAGAAATAGGTAAACAAAAACAAAATGAGACACCCTACCATGAATGCAATAACCAGCCACCTTATAGTCCTTCTTTCTTTTCCTTCCCCTCCCCCTCCTTCCTGCCCTTCTTTCCCCTTCCTTCCTTCCTTCCTTCCTTCTTTCCGTGTAGGGCCCTTGAGTGGAGACAAACAGATAAGGAAACAAGCAGTAAGGTATGTCCTGTAATAGCTGTGCTTTGAGAGTCTGGGGGACAGTGTCTAATTCTGCCTAGGAAGGCTTTGTGGAAGAGGTGGTTACCCAGCTGGACCTGGAAAGGGAAGTACACGAAAAGGTTGTGCTTAAGAGCTCTTTCTTCTTCTCGTTCCCTGTCTCCTCTGCTTTCCATCATCGTCACATTGCCCACCTCCTCCAGGAAGCTTTCCCAGAAAAATTCCATCCAGCCCCAAATTCCAGCAGCCCCCTCGCCCTACAGTCTTCATAGAGTCATCAGATTATATTCCACCAAGGGTTAGCTTCCTGTTCCGGCCACCCTGGCTCTCCTGCAGCCAGATAAACTGTGAGTTCTTAAGGACGCGGGCTGTATTTACCTATTTTTCTAACTCTCCCCGCCGCTAGCCCATGCCTCACAGACAGCCTTGCAGATAGCAAGTCCCAGGTAAATAGCTGTGAACGGAGTTATCTGCATACCACCTTTAGGATTATTTTTTATGTTCATTCACATAGGTTATCTCCCAGTATAACAAGTTTCCCAAGGGCAGAGTCTGTTTTATTGTTTCCTTTGTGCTGTGGATTGGGCACCCTGTGGGCATTCTTAAATTTGAAAGGAAACCTTGGGCAGTCCCTTAGACACTTTCCAACTTGATTTCCCTTCTCGGAAATTGCAAGGAAATTAACCCTCTCCCAAGCTCCAGAAAGCAGTTTGAGACAGCCTCCCCCAATATGGAAAGATGGGACAGATTGGCAGAAAACACCTGAGAGAGTAAAGGGTTCTCAAGCTCCAGCCCGAAATCTGTTCATTTGCCTCAAGTGGCACCTCCTCCAGGAAGCTTTCTCTGACCTGTTTGCTCTGGCTCTTTCAAGGCAAGGGCCCTGGGGTTTGCTCTTGGGGATTGACTACTTGCCAGCAGGTGCTGGGGCTACACTGACTCCTACTTACACCTGGAAGTTTATGAGCAATGAATCAACTGCCGTCTTGGACTCTGGATGAGTGATCTACATCCTGGAATACTCAAGGAGAAAGCAAACAAGATAATGTCAACACAGGGTGGTGTAAGAGCTAGAAACCCCCGCCACAATTCTTTTACAGGCATCACTGCCCAGATTCCTTCGTGTATAAACATGTGATGTGCATTTTGCTTCTGTTAGAATTGAAAACCCCAAATATTAAAAAAAAAAAAGAATGGACAAAGAGAAAAGATCTGATTATAGCAGCCTGGAGGGGAGTCCCTGGGACTTGGGTCTGATTTCATGCGTGGTGTGATCCTCTAAGTGACCGTGGGTCTGCCCTCGGTCCCCAGGGCCCTCTACTTTCTGCTTCCCAGACTCTCAAGAGGCCAGGCTGGAGCAGGAGAGTGACATTTCCAGTTCAAGATCATTAAGCACATCCTGCCCTTCCTCTGGCCTTTCTGGGGCGTGAGGCTGCCCCTCCCCCACCTCCGGATTTTTGTCTTCTCCTCTGCATCATTGCCTGGCTGGCCAGACTGTGGAGAGTGGATTGGCAGACTCTGTCTGGGGTTGGCATGGGGCGAGTGGCAGACAGCTTGGTGCCAAGGACTGCACCCAGATGACCTGGCCACCTTACCACATATGAACTCAAGCAGTAGAGGTGGATCAGTCAACCAAGAGCCTTCTTTGCCAAATTCCCCAGGTGAACTGAGTTCTCATCTTCATGGAGGGTGACGGAGGTGGTCATTGCAGGTGCCACGAGGGCCAGGAGGAGCAGGAACAGGTGAGGCGGCCCAGAAACATCTCAAGAGTTAGACCAGGAAGTTCCCTTTGTAGCTCAGAGGTTAACGAACCCGACTAGGATCCATGAGGACATGGGTTCAATCCCTGGCCTCGCTCAGTGGGTTAAGGGTCCAGCATTGCTGTGAGCCGTGGTGTAGGTGGCAGCTACAGCCCCAATTCGACCCCTATATCTGGGAACCTCCATATGCCGCGGGTGTGGCCCTAAAAAGAAAAAAAAAAGAGAGACCAGTGGCCACATGCATCCTGGCTGGAATGGTGCCTGGTGTTTAGGTGGTGCTTAAAAATGCTAATTGAAGCTAGTCCAACTTTGAGTTTCCCTGAAATTGTCTAGTTATCTAATCTCCCACTCGGAAATGGAATTCCGTTTACAGCGTCCCTGCAGGTAGCCACTCACCTCAGATTCCGCGTGCTCAGACTTGAAGCTGGAAGAATCTAGTCTAAGCTGTAAGACCTGTGAAAAACAGCCCGGGAGTTCCTGCTGTGGCTCAATGGGTGATGAACCCGAATAGTATCCATGAGGATGCAGATTTGATCCCTGGTCTCGAAGAGTTCGTTGGAAATCTGGTGTTGCAGCTTGGAACCTGCCTTGCTGTGATTGTGGCATAGACTGGCAGCTGAAGCTCTGATTCAGCCCGTAGCCCAGGAACTTCCATACGCCTCATGTGTGGCCCTAAAAAAGCAAAAAAAAAAAAAAAAAGCAAAACCCACCAATAAAAAATAATAATAATAAAATAAAAACAAAACAAAAAACCCCCAAAACCCTGAGCCTCAGTTTTCTCCTCTCTGAAATGAGGCGAATCATATTTCCTTTACTGAGAGAAAATGTAGACAGAGTGTACAACACAGGAGCTGGTTCACCAGGTTTTCAATAAATTATTATTACTGTTATTACTGTTGCTATCGCTGTCATCAACCACACAAGCTGATCTCCTGGTGTCGAACACCAGAACAGTGGCTGGTGCCTCCCTAAAACTGAGTCCCTCTTCTGAGTTTATTTTATTTATTTATTTATTTATTTATTTATTTATTTATTTATTTATTGTCTTTTTGTCGTGTCTTTTTGTCTCTGCAGCATGTGGAGGTTCCCAGGCTAGGGGTCGAATCAGAGCTACAGCCACCAGCCTACGCCACAGCCACAGCAACACGGGATCCGAGCCGCATCTGCGACCTACACCACAGCTCACGGCCACACCAGATCCTTAACCCACAGAGAGGCCAGGGGTCGAACCCGCAACCTCATGCTTCCTAGTCAGATTCATTTCTGCTGAGCCACGCGGGAACTCCCCTCTTCTGAGTTTATGATTAACATCTTTACCCAAAACTTTAATCCCCGTCTTATGCCCTCTGACCTCAAATCCTATACCAACGGAATACCATCGGCCAGAATCAGAGGGCTAAAATTGCTATCGCCAGTAACATCGTTAACATACAGACTCGGGTTGTTTCCCCAGGGCAAGATGAGCTAACAGATCCCTGGGTCATGGACCACCAGAGCAGAGACTCAAACCTTAGGCATCCTGACTCCCCAAACTGCAATTAAGAAATGTCACAAGGTGATGATTCACTCCAGATTCTTTTTCTTCCCCTTTAACAACCCCTAACTCCAAGATCAAATTGGAGTGGATCTGAGGCTTGTCTTCCACTCCCTTGCTTGGTGCCCTGCTTAGCCCTTACTTTGCTGCAAACACCTGCTGTCAGAGTTTGGCTTTCTGCGTGGCTTGCACATGAGCCCTTTGGCCAGGCTACAATTTTAGCAACATGAAGGGACCTCTCAGGCTCTTCTAAAGTTATTGCCTGTGGTCTGCTGGCCCTCTGACAGGGCAGGGCTTTGCTCTAGCAGATCCAGCAGCTGCCCAGGCTCTTTGGACCTGGAGATCAAATCAGAGAATTCGTCTTTTGACCAAGCATCAGCAAGCTTAGGTGACAATCTAGGCTTACAGTAAAGGTATGGTTTTGGAAGACATCTATTGGTAAGCAACCAGCACAATGATATGAGCCACACACTTTTTTTTTTTTGGCTGCACCGGTGGCATATAAAAACTCAGGCTCCAACCCATACCAGAGTGGTGATCCAAGCCACAGCGGTGACAATACCAGATCCTTAGCCTGGTAGGCCACCAGGGAATTTTGGAAACTTGTAGGCTTTTATATTGATGCCCTCCGAGGACAATTTTGGGAAAGGGATTGGGTTTGATAAAAGGAAGAGCTTAAGGTTGCTTTTTGGAATGCGTTTGGCTTTAAACCTTTTGGAACTGGTTTGACATATTTTGTGAGTGTGTGAGTGTATGTTTGTGTTAAAGAAGGTCATTTTTTTTTTTTTTTTGCTATGCCCATAGCATGCAGAAGTTCTCAGGTAAGGGACTGAACCTGAGCCACAGCAGTGGCAACACTGGGGCCTTAACTGCTAAGCCACCAAGGAACTCCTGGAGGTGCAGGAGTGTATTTATTTGGCAAACATGGGACACAAAATTTCAGTTCCTAAAAAAATAGCCTTTTAGGATACACCCTGCAAAATTAGACCACGACTAAAGCAAAACTATATATGTACTACGGGGCCACAATATTCTGTAGACTCTGGAGAAAAATGCCTAAGGTGGGCCTCATTTGACATTCCAAAACCTGATTGCCGACTTGATAAATCACCTTTTCAGCATTCTGACCGTAGGGGAACAAGTCCTTTTAGGAGGGACTTGCTTTTTTCTACCTGTGCCTTTGGGATGTAAACGTTCTACCAGGGCTCTTGGGAAATTTCTTCTTACTCTTGTCTAGACCAACTCCAATTCCCAGGACGGAGGGAAAAAAGGGGAAAGAGATCCTTTTAAACTTCACATCTTCCAACTCATTTATAAACTAATCAGTTTCATGTTGTAATGCCTGATTCATCGTTATGGTTTATTTTTTTATTTTCTATTTTTATCTTTATAGGTAGGGCTACACCTGCAGTATATGGAGGTTCCCAGGCTAGGAGTTGAATCAGAGCTGCAGCCGTTGTCCTAACCACAGCCGTAGCAATGCCAGATCTAAGCTGCATCTGTGTTATACACCAGAGCTCATGGCAACGTGGGATCCTTAACCCACTGAGCAAGGCCAGGGATCGAACCTGCGTCCTCAGGGGTCCTAGTCAGATTCACTTCCGCTGAGCCACGACGGGAACTCCCTGATTGATCATTAAGGTTTAGAATGAAGCTATGAGATCTCTAGTTGTGTCTGCCTCTATAGCTATGTGTACGTTACAAACATAGGTCTTTCCCTTTGGATAGTATTAGCCAAGTCAATTTGTAAATGAGCTTTATCTAATAGGCTTAAAGGAAATAAAGCACTTATACAAATTCTCAGGACTACAGAAGAAACTAATCTGAATGCATTTCGGTTCGTGTGTTCTGTGAAATATTCAGTATGAAATTAATATCTGCTATTAAAGTTAGTTTAAGGTTGTTGATTTAATTAATATAAACATGTCTTTAGAGTCATCAGCATTAAGTATAGTATTTTTGTTTTACCTAGGTGTACTGAAAGTCAGATGAAATCTTTTTTCTTTCTTTCTGTTTTTTTTTAATTGAGGTGTAATTGATCTATTATACAATGTAAGTTTTAGGTGTAGAATATAGTGGTTCACAATTTTTAAAGGTAATACTCCATTTATGGTTATTATAAAATATTTGCTATATTCCCTGTGCTGTGCAATATAGCCTTGTATGTTTATTTTGTTTGTCGTCCTTTGTACCTCCTAACCCACTGCTCTTATCTTGCCCCTCCCCTCTTCCCTCTCCCCACTGGTAAGCACTAGTTTATCCTCTATATCTATGAGGGATCTAATTATTTTTGTTAGAAAAATTTGTCAGCAAGAAAAATAACTCGATATAATAAAATTTTTACAAGTAAATTGAATCTAAAATGAGAACTTTTAGGTAAACTCTTTAGGAATAATGTTTTATTATTATTATTATTATTTTTTTTAAGGCCGCACATGCGGCATATGGAGGCTCCCAGGCTAGGGGTCTAATTGGAGCTGTAGCCACTGGCCTACACCACAGCCACAGCAACGCAGGATCCGAGCCGCATCTGTGACCCACACCACAGCTCACGGCAACGCCGGATCCTTAACCCACTGAGCCAGGCCAGGGATGGAACCTGCAACTTCATGGTTCCTAGTCGGATTCGCTTCCGCTGCACCACGACGAGAGCTCCAAGGAATAATTATGTCTTAGAAATGTTTACTTAAGGAGTTCCCGGTGTGGCTCAGTGGTTAACGAATCCGACTAGGAACCATGAGGTTGCAGGTTTCATCCTTGGCCTCGCTCAGCGGGTTGAGGATCCGGCGTTGCCGTGAGCTGTGGTGTAGGTTGCAGATGCGGCTCGGATCCCGCGTGGCTGTGGCGTTGGCCGGCGGCTACAGCTCCTGTTAGACCCCTAGCCTGGGAACCTCCATATGCCGCAGGTGTGGCCCTAGATAAGGCAAAAAGACAAAAAAAAAAAAAGAAATGTTTACTTAAAATAGTCTCTCCATATTTTTGGTAGCCTTTAGAGTTTTGCCAAATTAAGTTAAATGATGGACGTTTATTATATATCTAGGTCATTCCCAAATAAAATAAGATGCTGAACCATTAGTTACTGAATGTAGGCTTCCTCTTACAGAAAAACTAAAGATAGGGCTATTAATAAATATTTGTGTTGTCACACTGAGACATTTTCTATAGGAAAGCATGTGTATTTTGGAAACCATAAATAATATTTATAAGCTTGTCAACCTACAGAATGCTAATGAAAAAGTTCATGATTACTTACTTTTTAGTTTGTGCTGGAAACTAAGGTTTTTAAATGTTAAGGATTCAATTAATATAAGTAATTAAAGGAAAATATCTTTGTATACAAGGAAAAAGAGGGCATAAAGAGTGGAGATGCATTTTAAGTGCAAATAAATTAATTTTGTCCTAAAGCTGATTATTTCTAAATGGGAAAGGAAATAAAGGGGAAGTCGATATGGATATAGAAAGTTGTAGGAGGTTTATAAGAAAAAGAAAGTCTTTAGAAGGGAACTCTATGTGTGGTCTAAGATTAGGATACATTTGATTGATTAAGTAATTTTTTTTGTGTGTGTCTTTTTGCCTTATCTAGGGCTGCACCCGCGGCATATGAAGGTTCCCAGGCTAGGGGTCTAACAGGAGCTGTAGCTGCCAGACTTCGCCACAGCCACAGCAACGTGCGATCCAGGCCGCATCTGCAACCTACACCACAGCTCACAGCCACGCCAGATCCCTAACCCACTGAGCGAGGCCAGGGATCGAAACTGCAACCTCATGGTTCCTAGTCGGATTCGTTAACCACTGAGCCATGACGGGAACTCCTGATTAAGTGAATTTTAATATTAAAGGTATAATGGTGCCAACTAGAATTTGTTTCCCCTATGTTGAGAACAAAATTTTCTTGGAATATTGAGCTGCTTTTGAAAACAGACTGTACCTTTCTTTACCTTTTAAGTGACCTGTTGTAACTTTTGTATTTGCCTTTGAAATCTTTTACTATCACTTTGGTTAAGAGAATAAGTACTGCTTCACAGTGACCTATGATTTTATTTGACCAAGTTTTTAAAATAATGTTTAAATATTTTTGACAAATTTCCCAAACATAATTTTTTTTTTTTTTTTTTTTTTTTTTTTGCTTTTTAGGGCTGAAACCTGTGGCATATGGAAGTTCCCAGGCTAGGAGCTGAATCGGAGCTGCCACTGAATTGGAGCTGCAGCTGCTGGCCTACACCACAGCCACAGCAATGCAGGATTCGTGGAGCATCTGTGACCTACACCACAGCTCAGGGCAATGCCAGATCCTTAACCCACTGAGCAAGGCCAGGGATCAAACCTGAAACCTCATGTTTCCTAGTCGGATTCATTTCCCCTGCACTACACGGGAACTCTGCAAACATAAAATTCTAATTGAAGCTCCTTTGACCTCTAACTAATTTTGTAATGTTTTGGAAGAACTCTGAGGCATCTGACAGAGAGCGATATTAAACTAATTTGGGATTATTTGTCAAGTTAAATTACATGAGAAACATTATCAAATGAGTGATGATAAATCTTCTTTGGTTATATTGTATAGGTTAAATGTCATGACATAAATTTTCTAGAAATTATATGACGTTTCTAAAGTTTGAATATGTCCCGGCATAATGTTATGTTATTTTAACATAATATCATTATTATATGATGCCATGAAAAATCATCAGATTTCTTTGTCAATTGCAATGTAATTAGATATTTAACTGTGCCTTTTAAAAGTCTTTTGTCATTCGTAGACAGTTATTGTTTTACTCAAATGCTTCATCTTCAAGAAGATTCATAAAAAGGACTTCTTGACAAGTGTAGATTTCTGATAACTTTCAGATCATACTGCTGAAGTGGGTAAGAAATTACAGAATTCAAATGGAAAAGCTGATGGCTTCCTCAAACTATTAATAAAGGATTAGTTAAGGACTGAGTCATCTGATGCATACATTTTTTTTGGTCTAAAATATTGCTAGGAGGAGTTCCCATCGTGGCTCAGTGGAAATAAGTCTGCCTAGTATCCATAAGGACTCAGGTTTGGTCCCTGGCCTTACTCAGTGGGTTAAGGATCCAAGAATTTCCATGAGCTGTGGTGTAGGTCACAGACGTGACTTGAATCCGGCATTGCTGTGGCCGCTGCAGCTCCAATTCAACCCCTAGCTGGGAACCTCCATATGCCGAAGGTGTGACACTAAAAAGGTAAAAATACAAAAAGAAAATACTGCTAGCTTGTAATCTATGTTTTCCAGATATAAAGAAAACTTTCACCCCATGAACTGGAGTTGAGAACTTTCCATCTGCATCTACGTGGATTAAATCATGACCAACTGCAGCTTCTGACCCTCAGCACCCCCTGAAAGGAGCTGAGGATGCAGAGCAGGAGTGAGGTACTGCGGTGGGAAAACCGGCAGAACAGGTCTTCAGATAGTCACATATTTTCAGGGGAAGATTTTACGAGTCTGGTTCTTGTATCTCCTTATATCTAGAAAAGCACTAAAAATCCTTCATGGCGATGTCTGCTTCTTGTGATCAGTAGTAACCCTCACAAGAGTAGCAGCTTACTTGTGTAAAACGTGTGCATGGTTGCACGTACCTACCCTTTCACCAAAATCCTTTCTGTACTGGCATTGCCCCTTTCCTCTTGGGAGCTGTACTGCAGAGCTCTCTGAAATGCTCCCTGCTGGGCTATGGTCCTCATTTTGCCCCAGATAAAACTTAACTCTCAACTTTTAAGCTGTGCATGTATTTTTTTTTTTTTTTTTGTCTTTTTGTCCTTTTATGGCCGTACCCGCGGCATATGGAGGTTTCCAGGCTAGGGGTCTAATGGGAGCTACAGCCACAGCCACAGCAACACGGGATCCGGGCCACGTCTACAACCTACACCACAGCTCAAGGCAACCCCGGATCCTTAACACACTGAGCGAGGCCTGAGATTGAACCTGCAACCTCATGGTTCCTAGTTGGATTCATTAATCACTGTGCCACAAAGGGAACTCCAAGAAAAAGATCTTAAATTCTAGTTTTGTTAATTGACATTGGTATTTACTATCTAAGTCTCACTTCCCAGATAGCTCCTTGTTGGTATGTTACATTATTGTAAAGTGTAATTGAATTTTTAAAAGGACGCTCCAAGTTTGTTTCTGAGGCTTATCACAGCAGTTTATCTTTGGATGAGGATGAGTTGCCTCATGCCCTGCAACCAAGAGATTATGCATATGGGGAAAGACTATCTCCAACCTGGAAGAATGACCCTTTAATAGGTAGTCTTCAGTAGCTCAAGCTCAGTAAAACTGAAGGGAATTGACTCTTGAGTTTATATTTCACATTTAAGAAAGGCCTTGGCCCAGGACAAGTCATTAGAAAGGACAGCTGACCCCAGAGGACACCACCACCGGAAGATGATGAGAGCAGTGGTACATAGGTGACCCAAGAATCCAGACCAGGCCTATAAAACCCATCCTACTAGCTCGGTTTGAACTGTTTACCAAATGTTTGTCTCCCTATCAAAATTGAAAGTTATTATTTTCCTGCTAACCATGCTGTTGCCCCCAGTGTTCAAGATAGAAGGAAAATTCTCCAGTGAAGTTGTCATAAAGTGTATTTCTCCTTGCTTTAAGTCTACTGCTAGAAGTGCATGTACAATGTTTCTGTGACAATTTAAGTTAATTGATAAAACGTAGTCTATAAAATGTTTCCCCATTAGCATACCTCAGAGCTTTCTCACTATGTCTGATTAGTGAGTTTTCTCTCAAAGTAAGTAACACACACACACATGAAGACCCAGCACCAAGGGACATCATGGACCTAGGGTGGGCAGCAACCACTCTGGCATTGAGGGACAAGTATGTATGCTCATCAATGCTTTCTACTGAAAGATTTGCAAACAAAAGGGGAATGCGGAGTTCCTGCTGTGGCTCAGTGGAGGCGGACCTGACTGGTGTCCGTGGGGATGTGGGTTTGCTCCCTGGCTTCACTCAGTGGATTGAGGATCTGGTGTTGCTGTAGGCTGTGGTGTAGATCGTGGACGTGACTTGGATCTTGAGTTGCTGTAGCTGTGATATAGGCCCTAGCTTGGGAACTTCCATGTGCCACACCTGTGGCCTTCTAAAAGGCAAAGAAGAAGAAGAAAAAATTATGTTTTTAAAAAGCAAAATGATAGAAGTTTTCACATATTGAGGAATGGGGAATTCATTCTGGCTTACACATGATTTAACTTAAACTTGATGCTAACTAGAACTGCCTGTTTTATGGCCTTAGAATATGCAATATACCTGTGCTTTAACCGTTAAGGAAAGAATGCATATGTGTAGTGGCCAGCAGCCCCTGTTATTTATATGTTAATACTACATCTGAAGTTAAACTTACTTAGATGTGGAGTTCCCATCATGGCTCAGTGGAAACAAATCTGACTAGCATCCATGAGGATCCAGGTTCAATCCCTGGCCTTGCTCGGTGGGTTAAGGATCCAGCATTGCCATGAACTGTGGTGTAGGTCGCAGATGTGCCTTGGATCTGGTGTTGCTGTGGCTGTGGTGAAGGCCAGTGGTTACAGCTCCAATTCGATCCCTAGCCTGGGAAACTCCATTTGCTGTGGTGTGGCCCTAAAAAGACAAAAAAAAAAAAAAACTTATCTAGATAAAACTAGGCAACTGGCTACTAGAAGTCTCCCCAGAAGTATAAAGTCCAAACTGAATTCCTCAGGAAATGAGATCTATTTCCCCAGGTTTATTGAAGTTCAGGTTTCAAGGACTTCAAGGACTTCCTGTCGTGGCACAGTGGAAACAAATCTGACTGGGAACCATGAGGTTGTGGATTTGATACCTGACCTTGCCCAGTGGGTTAAAGATCTGGGTTGCCGTGAGCTGTGGCTTTGACCCCTAGCCTTCCATATGCCTGAGGGTAGTCCTAAAAAGCAAAAAAAAAAAAAAAAAGTTCAGATTTCTAAAAGGAAAAAAAAAGTTCAGGTTGTCACTCCTCTTCCTACTCCTAATTGGGTACCTGAGTACAAAATGTGCTATAAATTTTTGTGCAAAATGGGTGGACCAAAGGACTAAGAATTTAATCATGCGAGATTCAAATTGAAAAGCTGCAACTTGGGAATACTTCCAGTTTGGTGTACAGTGTTTCCATTCCCAAACTGAGGCAGGACTATGCTCCCTTTTAACAGAAAATAGCTAAAGCAGTCACTGCTCCATTCCTTGGACGATTTGGGGAAAAGTCAAAACAGAAATAGGGATTGAAACTGAGTACACTCAAACCAAGTTCCTCCACCGATTAATCTCTTATTTTTTTTTGTCTTTTTGTCATTTTAGGGCCGCACCCTTGGCATATGGAAGTTCGCAGGCTAGGGGTCTAATTGGAGCTACAGCTGCCGACCTACGCCATAGCCACAGCAATGCAGGATCCGAGCCGCGTCTGCAACCTACACCACAGCTCACGGCAACGACGGATCCTTAACCCACTGAGTGAGGCCAGGGATCGAACCTGCATCTTCATGGTTCCTAGTCGGATTCGTTTCCACTGCACCACGATGGGAACTCTTGATTAACTTCTTTATGCAGAACTTTATTCCCTATTTTGTCCCCCTCTGACCTCAGTCCTGTGCTAACTGAATACTGATTGCCAGAGGACGAAATCTGTTGTCGATAACATTGTTAATGTACAGACTCAATTTTTTTCTCCAGGCCAAGGTGAGCTAAGAGGTCACGGATCACGGGTGCGGAGACTCATAACCCTCACGCATACTGACTCCCCAAACTACAACTAAGAAATGTCACAGATGATTGTTAACCCCAGGTTATTTTTGTTTCCCTTAAAAACAGAACAAAACAAAACACAACCCTCACTCAAAGACCAAGTTGGAGTGGATCTGAGGCTTATCTCCCACTTCCTTGCTTGGTGCCCAGCAACAGGCCCTTACTTTTCTGCAAACACCCACTATCAGAATTTGGCTCTTTGGCCCACTGGCACATGAACCCTTCTGCTTATTTACACTAGCAAAGTGTGTCCCAGAACCAGCAGTAGCAGTGTGACTTAGTAACTTGTTAGAAATGCAGATTCTTGGTCCTATCATAGGACCAAGAATGGAGTCTTGCGCTGAATCAGAAAGCCATGGCGTGGAGCTCAGTAACCTGTTTTAAGCTCTCCAGGAAGTTCAGATATATCTGCAGTTTGAGAACCCCTGCTGTAGAACCTGAAAGGAAAATCCCCAGTCTATTGGGAGCCATGCCCTGTGTGAAGACACTCTTCATGTTCTTCCTGTGTTCCATTGTTCCCAACATTTTACCCACTTCCTTCAGCCCTTCCTCATTCACCATGTGTTCCAGACCCCTTACCAACGCTGTCTCCTCATCGTATTATGCTCTCATTGTCAGCAACCCTCTCAAAGAGGGGGCTCTCAGCCCTGCCTCCTGAGAGGTCAAAGCAGCACACAGTGCAATGAGATTGCTGCCTCCTTTTCTCTATCTATCGAGTGCCCACTCTGTGCCAAGAACATGACATAAAATAACCTTTTGTTTTCTTTTTTAGTGAGGTTAAATTTACATATCTTACAATGCCCAGGCTTGAAATGGACACGTTGAATTTTTACATATTTTTACAGACCCCCAATCAAGGTATAGGACATGGCCAGCACCCACCCCGGAAACCATAGTGGCCGCACTCAATGTTATGTCCACGATGGCAGTGCCTCATTATTTTTTATTGCTAAGTAGGAGTCCATTACCTGCACACAGCACAATTTATCCCATCTGCTATTGAGAGACATTCAGACTGTGTCCAGTTTGGAGCCACTATAGATAAAGCTGCTGTGTGCATTCACATCTTTGTCTTGCAGTGAACATAAGCTCTCATTCTATTGAGATCATGCCTGGAAGTGAAACGGCTAAGTCATGGCGTAGGTTTAGCTTTAGTAGATGCTGCCAGTTACCCAAAGTGATCGTATACACACCTTTTAAAGTTCCAATAGCTCCACTTCCTTTTCAACACTTAGCATTGCCACCTGCAGTAATGGTTGTTTACTTCTGTGGTCCTATGACTGCCTGAGAGCTTTGGCTCACTGACACTGCCCAGCATCACCAGAGGGTCATATATTCTCAATGTATTGATAGCCCAAGAAAAGATAAAAATTCAAAATTTCGAGTATGATTCTTACCGAGTGCATATCACTTGCACAGAATGGTAAAGTCAAAATGTCAGAAATCAAACCATCATAATTTGGGGACTGTAGGTATGTTAGAGTAACCCAGAAGAGCCCCAAAGCCAGACTTCCTGGTTGATGGAGTCTTGCGCTGGCATTTTACAAAAGCTCTCCCCGGCTTTCTAAGGCACAGCCAGGGCTGGAAACCCCCGCTCCAGCAAACCCACATTTTTATTATCAACAGGAGCTGCTTGCATATCCCACAAGACCTAGCCCCCTCATTAAAGTGCCTTATTGAATTGTGGTTCGGTTTTATGCCTAGTTTGGGCAACTTGAAGATATGTGACTGGAGTTATGGTGGGGGTGATTTTGTTGATGGACTTCTCTATAAAGACACACAGGGGAGACTTCCTTTTTTTTTTTTTTGGCGTTTTGTTAGGGCCACACCTGCAGCATGTGGAAGTCCCCAGGCTAGGGGTCTAATCGGAGCTACACCTGCCAGCCTACACCACAACCACAGCAACACAGGATCCAAGCCGCGACTGCAACCTACACCACAGCTCACAGCAACGCCGGATCCTTAAGCCCCTGAGAAAGGCCAGGGATCGAACCTGTACCCTCATGGTTCCTATTTGGATTCGTTTCTGCCACAATGGGAACTCCACACAGGGGAGAGTTTTACTGGGCATCTGCAACCAGGAAAAGCTGTGATTCCCTTGAACTACCAGTTCATGTTTATCTTCTGGGTTCTGGGAAGCATTCAGTTAACACTATTTTCTAAGCTTGTAGTAGCTGCTAGAAAGCTCATGGTCAAAGTCATGATCCTGTCTTCAATGATGACAAGCCATGTCTTCAATGATGAATTTGGGTGAGGCTCTCCTGGTTCTCCCATACTGGTTGATGATCCTAAGTTTTATTTGGTGGTGTGTAGCAGGTACCTGCCCCTCCCCTTTTGGTTGAAAGATACTAGAGAAGACTCCCTCAGTGGAGACACTGAGGGGGACTTGGTTGAAATATACCAGGGCTTGTGCAATTGAAAGAGACTGAGTGTCCTGAGCTGAGTGGTTAGCTAAGAGGCTGATCTGATGCTTTTCCTCGGTTTGGCTGCCCGAATAGAATTTGTTAGGATCAAGGTCAAGGTATCACTGAAAACACTGGATCTGAAGAAAAGGGACAAAAACTACTCTTGGTCAGTTACAGCTTTCTCAGGCTCCTGAGAAATTTATGGGAGAGCTGGAGGCTGAGTCTCCATACTGTTCAGGGGCCCCATAAGGAAACCCATTCATTAATTAAAACCTGCTCAACCAGGGACACGAATAAAGACTGGCTGCCTGTGATCTGAACACTTACGGTGTCCTGTATGCCCCTGGGAGAATCGAGACACTTAAGAGGGTGCTGAAGCAACCCTGAGCAAAACCTAGAGAAGCTAAGCTCTCAAGAAGCACACTGGGAGCTGGGCTTTTCACATTTTTATCAGTTACTACAGCTACTCGTTTCTGAAAGCAAAGCAAGGGACGGATAGGCAAGGCGGGATGGAATGAGTTTTGAATCACATAGTCCACAAACTCACAACGAATGTAAGGAATTAGCTCAGAAATTACTCAGACTTATCCCAGAGCTTTATCCAAAAACCATAGACTGGACAAAGATTCAGCGATGCTAGTGAAAACCAGATGAATCAACTCCGGGCTATTATGAAAGGTATGAAAAACTTTTTCTTTTTTTAAGCACTGTCAACCAGCTTCCCGCCATAGAAGTTCGTGAAACCTGAGCTCTCTTTCACTCCCCCTCCCCTACCAAGGGACACTTCCATCCTGTCCCCTCAACCCACACTCCCAAGAAAATTCTATTGATCGAGGTTAGAGCAACATTGGGGATTCACCGCAAACGTTATCCACAGCATGCCGTGGGGTATATTATGATTACCCTTCTCCTCTTTTTTCCCCCATCTTTTAAGGCCTCACCCACGCATATGGAGGTTCCCAGGCTAGGGGTCTAACAGGAGCTGCAGCTGCCGGCCTTCACCACAGCCACAGCAACGCGGGATCCGAGCCGCGTCTGCAACCTACACCACAGCTCATGGCAACGCTGGATCCTTAACCCACTGAGCGAGGCCGGGGATAGAACCCGTGTCCACATGGATCCTAGTTGGGTTCGTTAACCACTGCGCCACGAAGGGAACTCCAATGGTAGAGGTTTCTAATACGCCTGTTAAAGCTTTTAAATCATTACCTTTCAAATTCTGCTTAGGGGAGAAAGACACTCAGACACTTAAAGAAAGACGCTCTTTTTTTTTTTTCTAGTAGAAAGTGCTCCTGTTCACCTGATAGGTAGAGACTTAGTGGAAGCTTATGAAGCCCATTTTTCCTTCACTCTTAAAGGAGAGAGATTCCTAGATTTAAAGGAGCACAGACTTCCTCCATCATATGATGTTCGTGACCTGTGATGAGAATGGTACTGAACAAGACAAATCGCTAAGCTTAGTACTTAAAGAATTATGGGCGCTTGGTTCTACTGACATTGGAAGGATATATTCTGCATCACCCAGTAAAATCACCATGGATAAGAATAAGCCCCTGCCCAGTACCCATCAATAACCATTAAGGCAGGAGGCCATAAAAGGAAAAACAAACCCTTTAAGCCTACATTGAGAAAGGGTTTATTGTGCCTTGCACCAGCTCTTGCAATTACTCCCATTCTGCCAGTTAAAAAACCTAATGGTAGAGTTCCTTTCATGGCTCAGTGGTTAATGAACTCAACTAAGATCCATGAGGATGCGGGTTCGATTCCTGGCCTCGCTCAGTGGGTTAAGGATCTGGCATTGCCGTGAGCTGTGGTGTAGGTCACAGATGCGGCTCAGATCCCGCGTTGCTGTGGCTGTGGCATAGGCCAGTGGCTGTAGCTCTGATTGGACCCCTAGCCTGGGAACATCCATATGCTGCAGGTGCGGCCCTAAAAAACAGAAAAAAAAATTAATGGCAAGTGTTGGAGATTGATATTGGACTTGAGATCCATCAGTGCTATTATTATCCCTCATCATTCAGTAGTGCCAAACCCACACTGTCCTATATTCCTAAAAATAGTGACTTCTTTCCGGTGACAGATCTCTGCAGCACATTTTCAGTGGCCCAGTACATCCTGAGGACAAGTGCTTTTGCCTTTCCTTGGAATGAATAGAGATTTACATAAACTGTAATTCCCACCTACTTTTCCCAGCTATTTAAAGCTGATCTAGAAGTTCCCACTGTGGCTCAGCAAACCCGATTAGCATCCATTAGGATTCAGGTTCCATCCCTGGCCTCGCTCAGTGAGTTAAGGATCCGGCGTTGCAGTGAGCTGTGGTGTAGGTCGCAGACACGGCTCAGATCCCACGTTGCTGGGGCTGTGGTGTAGGCCGGTAGGTAGCTGCAGCTCCGTTTTGGCCCCTAGCCCGGAGAACCTCCCTAAGTTGCAGGCTGTAAAAAGAAAAAAAAAAAAAAAAAAACTAGCAAACAAAAAACCCAAAAACTTCTGGCCAAGACCCCAGCCCTGGGGCATTCATATTATAATCCAGCCTTCTTCCTCTTTGTTCCTGAAAACAAAGGGGCTGCACTGGGAGAACTAACACTGCAACCTGGTGGCCACTACTGACCGACAAGGTATGGTTGTCAACAGTTAGATTTTGTAGCCAGAGTCCTCTCTCCCTGCCTCCGGGCTGTCACAGCAACAGCTCTGCTATGTCAGACCACAGAAGAGATGGCCATGAGTCAGTCACCCTCTCACTATTTTTGTCCCCACTGTGTGGAGACCTTACTAAACTCTCAGCGCACACGTTTTTCAGCAAGTCATTAACCTCCCATGAAACTGTCTTGCTCTCGCCAAATATAACACTTCACGGAGGTAACAAGCTTAATCCAGCCACCTTGCTACCAAAGGAATCAGACATCAATGATGAGAAACATGATTGCGTTGTTTTAAATCATAATTTTTTATCTTCCAGGATTGATCTCCAAGAGAGCCCCACGGATAATCCCAATTTTCTATTATTCACAGATGGTTCATATCTACAAGGACCTTGTGGAAAACACCAGGCTGGTTATGCCGTTGCTTCTCAGGGGCAGTCCTCGAGAGCGGTCCCTTGCTTAATGCCTCTTCTGTCCAAAGGGCTGGATTACTGGCAGTAACAAGAGCCTGCCATTTGGCAAAAGGGAGGTTTGCTAACATTTACACTGATAGCCTCTACACTTTTCGGGTAGCAGCCTTGAGGCAGGTTCGATCCCTGGCCTCACTCAGTGGGTTAAGGATCCAGTTTTGTCGTGAGCTGTGGTGTAGGTCGCAGATATGGCTCAGATCCCGCATTGCTGTGGCTGTGGCGTAGGCTGGCGGCTACAGCTCCGATTAGACCCCTAGCCTGGGAACCTCCATATGCCGTGGGTACGGCTCTAAAAGACAAAAACATAATATAATAAAAATGGAAGACAAGTTGCAGAATTATTGCATGTAATTCTGCTGTCAGTGCATTGGCTGTCATTAAGGTATCAGGTCATTCAAAGCCTGACACCACAGAAGCAAAAGGGGACTCCTTAGCAGAACGTGCAGCCGACAGCAGCTCTGCAAAAAGGTGACAGTCAGCTATCAGCCCTTTTCTCTTGCCAGCCTCCCTGTAACCTTACTTACACTCTGTTAAGTGTTCAGGAAATGGCACCCAAAGTAGAAAAGAATACTTGGAAACAGGAGGAAAATTTGACTCCAATAGAAGGCTCTGGATTAGGCCCAAAGGGAAAGCCTCTTTCTCCGTTTGGAGCTCTGTATCCCATTTTACAATATATTCATGAATTAACTTACTGGAATCCAGACAAAATAGGCCCCTGCACTGGACTTGTCTGTCAAGAGGACCGCCGACCTCAAAGTCACCTTAAAAGAGCGCACAGATGATGGAGAAAGAAGATGACATCAGAAGGAGACAGCCGACCCAAGAGGCTGAACCCGACTCGTATGAGGATTTACAGGGTTCTCTTGACTTCTTGGACTTTTGCATAGGAATCAAATATTTTTCTGTCATGGGCACGATCCTATGCAAATTTTAAAAATCAATCCACTTGTTGGGTTTGTGACCAATTACCTGTGACTAGTACTTCCGGGTTACCTTGGTGGATCTCTCCCCTTAGGCAATTTATTTTATTTTATCTTATTTTTATTTTAATAGCCCTTAGGCAATTTATTTTATTTCATTTTATTTTTATTTATTATTATTATTATTTATTTATTTTTGCTTTTTAGGACCACACCCGCGGACTTTGGCAGTTCCCAGGCTAGGGGTCCATTTGGAGCTGTAGCCACCGGCCTACGCCACAGCCATAGCAACGCGGGATCCGAGCCGCGTCTGTGACCTACATCACAGCTCATGGCCACAACGGATCCTCAACCCACTGAGCGAGGCCAGGGATCGAACTTGCGTCCTCATGGATCCTAGCCGGATTTGTTTCCTCTGAGCCACGATGGGAACTCCCTAGGAAATTTATTTTAGAAAAAAGAAAGCTTAGTCCCATACAGGCCACTGTTGCTATTACTAGATGGAACCCTCTCGCCTGGCCAGTTAATAATACCTGCTCTGACCCTGGCCATAAATATCTGCTCCTCATGACTGACTAGTAGTACACCTGCGCGAGACCAGCCACGAACTTGTGTAAAATGTATGCGTGGTTGCATGTACTTCCCCCCTTCGCCAAATTCACACATATACTGACCCTCCCCCATTAATTCTTTGGAGCAATATCTGAAAAACGAGAGCTCTCTAAAATGCTGCCTCCCACCCAGGCTCTAGTCCTCATTTTGCCCCAAATAAAACTTAATTCTCAACTTTTAGGTTGTGCTTTTTTTTTTTTTTTTAAAGGTGACAGTTTATATCTCTGTAAGCTGCCACAAATCTTCCTTTTTGGAAGGAGGCTGAGTATAAATAAATAAATAAATAAATCACAAAACCCTCGCGAGCCATCTGTTTAATAATCTGTGCTAGAATTTTGCCAGGATTCTATATTGAGCCATTTGGTCTATAGTTTCCAGAAATACCTTCTGTCTCTGTGAAAATCAGAACGTTTTCTTATCTTCAATGCCCTCATCATTTACTCAGGTTGTTTTTCTGTCCCGTCCACGAGATATTTCATGACCCTGGGTCTCGCTCATCTGAATCTGGCCCCCAGAACTCGTCTGCAGCCACGTAAGCACTCATCTATCCTGTAATGTCCTTAAATTTTTACATCCAAGTAATTCACGTATGTGGTTAAAAATAAAGTGGAACAGAAGAGCCTGCAATGACAGGTCTCCTTCATTCCTTTCCCTTCTAGTTCTGCTCCCAGAGGCAACTGTTTCTAAGTCTCCTAGCTCTTTATTCTGGGAGTTGCTTCTAGATCTCTAAATAACGGGCTCATGCTGCTGTTTCTGGATTTCTCCATTTAAAGCATCTTTATTGATGTGTAACTATGAAAGATGAGGATGTAGGAGTTCCTGCGGTGGTGCAGCTGAAACAAATCCGACTAGGAACCATGAGGTTGCAGGTTCGATCCCTGGCCTCGCTCAGTGGGTTAAGGATACGGTGTTGCCGTGAGCTGTGGTGTGGGTCACAGACACGGCTCGGATCTGGTGATGCTGTGGCTGTGGCGTAGGCTGGCAGCTGTAACTCAAATTGGATCCTTAGCCTGGGAACCTCCATATGCCTCGGGTGTGGCCGGAAAAAGCAAAAAAAAAAAAAAAGAGAGAGAGAGAGATGAGAATTTAGTTCCTATATAAACTTCCCCCGCCTACTCCCAACAAGGTTATACGGCTATTTTTATTTAGCCCCTATATAAAATAAAAATAAATCTGTTGGCATTCCAACTGTGGCGCAACAGCATCGGCGGCATCTCTGCCACGCCGGGATGCAGGTTCGATCCTGGCCCAGCACAGTGGGTTAGAAGGCTCTGCTGTTACTGAAGCTGTGGCCCAGGTCACAGCTGCCGCTCAAATCTGATTTCTGGCCCAGGAACTCATATACCACAGGGAGGCTAAAAAAGAAAAAATAAGCAACTTAAAAAAAATCTGTTGATTACCTGTTGCCTCATATTTGCATCTTTATTTCTCATCCTCAGCTGTTGATGGTAGTTCTGACTCCCTCTTTGGTGGGGTAAGGATGTCACTCCTACCTTTCCTCCCTGAATCCCCTTCCCAGCTTCCGTCTTCTTGAAATTTACTTCCAATGGGTTGACAACCCGTATGTTCTAATTTTCTAACCAGAATTAAGTCTTCCGCGCTTTGCCCATTAGTTGTGTTGATAAATTTAAAACCAATAAATGTTTACCTCTGTGGTAATGTAAATATTGTTTATTACAGAGCTGGCAACGTCCTATAATTACATTTTTTTGTTGTTGTTTTAGTTTTTCATAGTTTCAGACTGCCTTTCTTCTCCCCCCCCCCCTTTTCCTTTTCTCAGCTCTTTACTTGCCATGACCATTTCCTCAAGTTTGGTTCCAACTGGTCACTTTATTGAGTATTCTGTTTCTGAGGTCCCACGTTTTCCCAGGGACCACTCACACGGGGCCTCCGTTATGCTCTAGGTGTGTGGTTTTTCTGTTACATAGCTGTTGGCCAGGGACTTACTCTTTTCACGGATGCCCTGGGCTGGTCCTAGGGTTTTCTCCCTCACCTCCTTCTTCCCTCCGTCCTTTCCTTCTTCCTTCCTTCCTCCCTCCCTCCCTCTCTTCATCTCTCCCTCCTTTTCTTTTTCTTTAGACAATCGTTTTGCTGCACCACAGCTCAGGTAATTTCTTAAGAAGAAGCATGTGGTATATCAAAGATTTTCTGAGTCCCTAGCTTCTCAAAGTGTTATAGCTCCAACCTTACACTTTAAAAATTTTTTTTGATTGTCTTTTTGCCTTATCTAGGGCCACACTTGTGGCATATGGAGGTTCCCAGGCTAGAGGTCGAATCAGAGCTGTAGCTGCCGGCCTATGCCACAGTCACAGCAATGCGGGATCAGAGCCGCGTCTGCGACCTGTACCACAGCTCAGGGCAACGCCGGATCCTTAACCCACTGAGCGAGGCCAGGGATCGAACCTGCAACCTCATGGTTCCTAGTCGGATTCGTTAATCACTGAGCCACGACAGGAACTCCCTCCACCCTTACACTTGAATGAGAATATGGATGGACAGAGTCTTCTTCACTGAAAACTGCTTTTCTCACAAAACGTTGAAGGCATCATTCTAGCTTTGGCTCATGATAGCCCTGAGGTCAGTCTCATTCTTACATCTTTAGTGGGAAAATTCTCTCCTCCTCTAAGGAAATTTTTTGGGATCCCGCCTTTCTCACTGCTTTTCTAAAATCGCACCGTGAGGGCGCTCACATGTGGGTCCCTTATCCACTCGCTGTGCTGGATTCTCCGTGTCTCCTTTAGAAGCAGTCCTTCAGCTGTGGGGAATTGTTTCCTAATTTGAGAATTTCTTCCCTTTATTTATGTTTTCCCTTTACTTTTTTCTGGATATTTCTCTTATCCAGACATCAGGCTAATTCTTTAATTCTCTTCCTTCTCAACACCTTCTATTGAAATTTCAGTTGCCACAATCCTATCTTTAATTCCCAGGACCTCACACTTATTTTCTAGTCCTCCTTTCACAGCATCCTATACTCGTTTAGGGATGCAAAACCTCCTCAAATCTCTTTAATTAACTGATTAGTCATTGCAAGTTTCTTTGGTCTTCTGTTTCCTAAATTATTTCTCCCTATCTCCCGCCCCCATTTATCTTCAACTTTTTTCATGCCAGAGTTTTTTTTCTAATGTCTGATGATCTTTGCCTTTGCATATTTCTAAGTGAGGCTGGGCTGGTCAGGTGGGCTAGTTTTGTTTCGTTTCATTTCATTTGGGCAGTGAGCCTGCATCACATGGGGACTCCAAGGAATAGAAGTGGAAGCCCTAGAGTTCCTGTCGTGGCTCAGTGGTTAACGAATCCGACTAGGAACCATGAGGTTGTGGGTTTGATCCCTGGCCTCGCTCAGTGGGTTAAGGATCCGGCGTTGCCGTGAGCTGTGGTGTAGGTTGCAGATGCGGCTCAGATCCTGCGTTGCTGTGGCTGTGGTGTAGAACGGTCTGTACCATGTACCTTGGCCGGTCCTCCTCATCTCAGCGGGGGGCCATGTCTCCTGACTCCTCTACACTGTCTGCCCTCCTGGCATCTCGGAGACCTGAGCCCCCTGTGGTTCTACTGGGATAACATGCAGCCCTCCCGCAGCCTCCTTCTCTGGGTTCACGGTCCTCCCCCCAGTTCATCAGCGAGCACTCTTTTCTCCACTCCTCAGCTCCTGTGTATTTGCTGGGAATGTTCATCTGCAGTGCTGTCCCTCCTGCTTTCGTCATCACTGGGAGAGTGAAATGTCCTCGTTGCCCAGTCATCATTTCAGCGGAGTCACAGAAGGAGTTGTAGCACGTGCAGCAGCCAATGATCTGTCTTAAAAGGGGCATCTTCGACTCCCTCTTAATGTGTCTGTTTTACCTTTTTCAGAGTGAAGGTCATTTTCCTTGTCATAGGAGAATGAAACAAAAGAAGAGTTTTAATCTCATAATAAATATCTCTGCATGTTGAGAAACGGCGGCTCCAGGGGCCTCTTTCCTTCTCTGTTTGGCTGCTTTTACTTATTTTATTTGTGTATTTATTTTAGGGCCGCACCCGCGGCATACGGAAGTTCCCAGGCTAGGGGTCTAATCGGAGCTGCAGCCGCCAGCCTACACCACAGCCACAGCAACACGGGATCCGAGCCGCGTCTGCAACCTACACCACAGATCACAGCAACACCGGAGCCTTAACCCACTGAGTGAGGACAGGGATCGAACCCACCACCTCATGGTTCCTAGTCGGATTCGTTCACCACTGAGCCACGATTCTCCTCGTGACCTGGGAGGAGCTGCGCTCAGGGACGTTGTCGCGTGCCGGAAAGGGCAGAGTGGCCAAGCCAGGATTCAAACCCAGAATTCCTCGCGCTGTGAATATTCTAATCCACAGCTGCGCTCCAGAGATCCGCAAAGCCTGCTGTTGCTTTGGGGCCCTCCTGGGCTCCTTAAGTGTTTGGAGTTCCTTTTCTTCCCAGTTGACAACCAGTTCTCAAACCCCCATTTGCTTCAGAATTGTCTGGAGGACATATTTAAAATGAAAGGCAGATTCCTGGATTTCACTCCCCCCCACCAAGGATTCTGACTATGAGGGTCTGGGTGGTGCCCAGGACTCTGCATTCTTAGCCTCCCCCCCTTCCCCGTGCAGCCAGCTCTGAAGCAGGAGGTTCCTGAGACGTCCAGCTGTGAGAAACCTGCCTCTCAGAACCTCAGAGGTGCCTGGCCCAAGCCCTTTCACACAGCAGGGGGTCTGGAGCCCTCTGAGGGGTGAAGGAGGGTCCCTTTATTCTGATTTTGTTGCTCAGATGCCTCTCCTGTGCGTTTCAAATATTATAAAGGGTGATGGGAGATTTTCTTGGATTCGTTAACCGCTGAGCCATAACGGGAACTCCACGTGCCTCTGTTTTTAGACCTGGATGCTGCTCTCTGGGCTGAAGTCATAAAACAGCGCCCAGCCCTCAAGGTAGTGTTTCTCAACGTGGAGCTCAATTGCTTCAGAATCCCGTGTGATCTGGCAAAAATGCAGATTCCTGACCCACCCTGATTTACCGAATTAGAGTCCGGGAGGATGCGGGGCCCAGAATCTCTGCATTCTTGCCAGCACCCTGGTCGGCATTGCACCTGCCCACTGATGTTGCTGCGAGGATTCAATGCAACCATGAGCAAATGGATGCCAGGCACTTGGCATCCAGGAGCCGCTCAGGAGGCACACCCAGGCTAGTGGTAAAGACAAGGATGCATAAATAAACGCCTGCCCTGGGAGGAAAGCGCTGTTAAGAACGCTGAGCGTTACCCCACAGCAAACACTGAGCTGCTTTACAATTCTGACCTTGGATTTCCTCCGGGGTAAACTCAGTGAAGATTTTCAAGGTGACTATTTCCTTTCGCACCCTCAGGTGTGAGCCATCCCAAGTGGGGGTCAGGTGTTGGCCAACTTCAGGTCGGCTAAGGTCCCTGGGGACCTTCACCCGCGCAAGTGGCTGCTGGGAACGGGATGGCGGTGGTGGGGGCAGGGGTGGGGTGTCTCCAAGTCCTCCCTGTCCTTGACTCCTCGCATCTGGCCGATCCAAAGAAATGCCAAAGCTCATTAAAAGCGTCAGCCATTCATCATGGGTCGGTTCTCTCCGGAAATGTTGCCCGGCTCTGCTGAAAACTTGCCCGGCGACTTGGTGACGTTGGGCCCACACAATGGGCACGGCCAGAACAATGCCGAGTAGGAAAAACATCCCGCCTGTCCATAGGCTCACATCCTCCTGGGACCCCACCCCACCCCCACCCGTGGCTCCCAGGGTGGGGGAGGGGCGCCAGAGAAGCCAAGGCATCTGGGGAAGAGGGGAAGGGGGGGTCGAAGCGGGACCAAATCTCCCCAGTTTGGCCGCATCCTGAACGAGCTGGACGAGTCAGATTAGGAGTCAAATCTGCTTATTCTGGCTCCCCTGTCAGGCCCGAGGACCATGGCTCCACAGCCCTGACACGGAACCAGATTAAAACCGGAGCTGGAGAACAAAGCAGTTCAGAGAGCAGGGAAGCAGGTAGGCATACCGGTGGGAGGCACGGCTCTGTCACTTAATGAACTATGCACGAGGTGTTAAACCTCCCAGGGCCTCAGTTTCCACATCCGTTGAATGGGGTAATCCGCACACGCCCCGTCCCCACACGGGGTGTTTTCAGAGCAAAGCCGGCTACCACGCGTGGAAGCACCTCTGTGACTATAAAGACACTATTAGGTCACCAACTGGGGACTGGGGTGACAGGCCTGGGGGAGGCAACCCAAGAGAGCACGGTCCTCGTCATCCCAGGCAGCTTGTAACCCGAAGCCAAGGGAGAGACCTAACGCGTTGGAAAGCTGGATGCATGAGGGCAGATTAGAGGCCGTGAGCATTTCTAGATGACCCTCTGCGGGTTAGGACTGGGCGAAGTGGCGGCTATGTGGAGAACTTACCTGGAGGCCACAGTTCCCTACTCAAGTCTCCCTTTTTCCTTAGGTTGTGTCTATTTGGGTGGCCTTTTGGGAAATGGAGTTTATGAGGAGTTCAGGCCCCCATGAAGCCCTTGCATTGGCATTGGCGTGGGCCTACTTGGCGCCAATGGAACTGAGCACAGAGGGCTCAGGGGTTGCCCAGGGAAGGCTTCCTGGAGGAGAGTTCGAGGCAGACCTGAGAGCAGGAGAGAGGAAAACGGCTCCCACGACACCCTAAAGTGGGAACAGACAGGTCGATGTAAAATTGGGAGATAGGAGAACACTGTGGAGTCCGCACCCCTCCCCCGCCCCCATCACTGCAGGGACGGGAGCACCGAGTCCTAGCACCTGCTCGAGTCCCAGAGCGTCTGACTGAGCCGCTGCAGGAGGGGACAGGGACGTCCAGGCTCGAAGGAGGCGGTGCCTTCAGGGAAAGCTGGTCCTTGTTCCTCTAAGCAGGTCAGACCCGGGACTGGAGAGAGAGGAGGCTGAGGACCGGAACACAAAGGTCTGGGGCACCTCGCTGGGACTGGGCACAGCCCTTAGAGGTGACAGGGGAACCGTCGACAGGACGTCTTGAGGCCTCTCAGAGGCCCTCTTAGAACCTCTCAGAGGGAGGCTACATTCTTTTGAGAGTTCTGGGGATGAAAATGGGGGTGAAGAGTAGAATGTGGAAACCCCTGGAAATACGACAGGTTTCCTCACGTGACTAAAAGGTGCCGCCTCTGGAGCGGCTGAGCTCAACACGGAGGATGGCCTCAGGGTGCTCGAGCGATGCAGGCCAGGAGGAGAGGGGCTGGCAAAGGTGGGTTCCAGCAGGTTCGTGAGGTGTTGGATGTTTCATTTCTTTCCTTTTTCTTTTTTTTCCTAAGGGTCGCACCTGCGGCATATGGAGGTTCCCAGGCTAGGGGTCTAACAGGAGCTGTAGCCAACAGCCTACACCACAGCCACAGCAACGCCAAATCCGAACCATGTCTGCGACCTACACCACAGCTCACGGCAACGCCAGACCCTTAACCCACTGAGTGAGGCCAGGGACCGAATCCGCAACTTCGTGGTTCCTAGTTGGATTAACCGCTGCTCCACAACTGGAACTCCCTGGATGTTTCATTTCTATGTTAATTCATTTTCAGTCGCAACTACCAACCACGAGGCTTAGAGATCCAGCCCACTTTCTGAGGCTCGCGGGACTGCCTGTAAGCAGCAGAGGCCAAGGGAGGGGGAGGCAGGTGCTTTTCTAGGCGGCCAATACATATTCCAAGTGCTTTCCGTGCTTGAATACATTTAATCTTCACACTCGTCCTACGATCACCCCATCCTACGGGTGAGGAAACTAAGGCACAGAGAAGCCATTCTGTGTGACCCCCACAACTCGGAAGTGATGGAGCCAGGGTTCGAGCAGAGGCAGCTGGTGCCAGAGTTCCGCTCTTGACCTCTGCACTGTACTGCTTGGGAATGAACGCCAACCTTCCCCCCTCCTCTGGTACCCTGAAGCTGGGCGGTCCGTTCCATCACCAAACAGAATCACGGGTGGTTGGGGGTAACCTTGCAAGTCATCAGCTCAAGGCAGAAAACAGTCCCTGGGCCCTAAGCGCTGGGCCCATCCCCCGCTGCGAGGCAGCCTCTGCTCCCATCCTCATCAGCTCCCGCTTTAAGAATCCCAGGTTAGTAGCTTCCCACATTCCCAGAGTCCTCCCCAAGTCTTGAGAGGCCGAGGTAGTCCGGCTCAAAGCAAGTGGCTCACCTGGATGCTCTAGGCATCCCAGCCTCCAGGGAGAAGGATGTCTGCGAGCCCACAGCCATGGCTGCCACACTCCCCCAGCATCTCAGAGGAACGCGTCTTACCTGGGGGCCACATCCTGCCGCTCTGCTTGGCAAAGTAGAGACCCAGGGAACTGGGTCAGCCCAGGGGTGGATCTGGCCGACCCCAAGACGACCCCGTCCTCTGCAACGTGGCAAGACTCACCAGAGACAGCGCACATCCCCCGGAATTCCCAACGAGTGGTCTCCCAGACTCTGCTTGAATGCTTCTAGGGACAGAGAGCTCACTGACTAGGGAGGCTTCTGATCCACTGACGATGCCTGTGGCCCAGCAGCTTTCAATGCTAAGCTCTCTTTCCATGTTTACTCCCAGCTAGTTTTAAAGCTCTGTGGAGACAAAACTCTCTGGGGTGAGGTAATTGCACAGTCTTGCAAAACCTTTTAGGTAGAATTTGCTTAACACATCCTTGCTAATTGAGATCTTGTCAAGGGTGAAGAATGCAAGAAAAGGAAAAGTACATCCAATTTAAATGCCGGGACTGGGACCCCTAGGGAAGGGAGGGAGCTGGAATTTCTGCTAGTGGCAAAGGGGCTGGGCATGCGCGGAGTGTTAGACCCCCGGATCGGGGATTTGCTCACAAATCCTTACAACCCCGTGAAAAAGTCCTTGTCTTCATCTCAACTCCGTAGAGAAGGAAACTAAGGCACAGAGAAGTTAAGTGACACGTCCAAGGTGAAAGGGCTTGCAAACAGCAGGGCCGGGATTTGAATCCGGATTCATGTATCTTGGAGCCTTGGATGGGCAAGACTCCTTCCCAAGAATCCGGGACCCAGCTGATCCCTCCTCCAGGGAAAACAGGGATGGCATAAAAAGTCTTTATTGTGTCGGAAAAAGAAAGAAAGAAAGAGAGAAAGGAAGGAAGGAAGGAAGGAAGGAAGGAAGGAAGGAAGGAAGAAAGAAGGAAAGAAAGAAAGAGAAAGGAAGGAAGAAAGAAAGGAAAACTAGAAACTTGTTAAATTTGAAAAGAATTGGAGTTCCCTTCGTGGCTCAGTGGTTACCGAATCCGACTAAGAACCATGAGGTTGCGGGTTCGATCCTTGGCCTTGCTCAGTGGGTTAAGGATCCGGCGTTGCCGTGAGCTGTGGTGTAGGTTGCAGACGCCGCTCGGATCCCGCGTTGCTGTGGCTGTGGCGAAGGCCGGCGGCTACAGCTCCTGTTAGACCCCTAGCCTGGGAACCTCCATATGCCGCGGGTGCGGCTCCACATAAAGGCAGAAAGATAAAAAAAAAAAAAAAAATTGAAAAGAATGACTAATGGACAACGCCCCTTTGTCCCCAGTAACTGAGACCTCTTGAGAGGAAGCAAAACCGCATTCTGACTGACGCTGAGCCCCCGAGCTTCTGCAAGCAGGGTCTAAGTCAAGGTCAAGTTTGTATCCCAGATACTGGAAACAGAGCCTGGCACGGAGTCAGGAAGCCTCGAGCGAATAATGAGTGAATGTGGGAGGGAGGCGCTCAGGAGGAGACGGGAAGATGAGGAGCTAGGAGCTGGACTGACAGATTCAAGGAGGGAGAAGCACCGCCTGCAACCAGGGGGGCGGAGCCACGCGCCTGCCACTGCGGCTAGCCCCCACCCCCACCGTGCGCACGCCCCCGTGGCCACAGCACTGCCACACCTTGAGCGGACATCAGCAGGATGAAATGGACTAGGGTGCGGGACCAACGGGTGCCACTTGGCATGAAGAGACCTCAGGGGTTCAAGTCTGGGGTGGACAGCTAGGCGAGACTTCCTTAGGGAAAAAGCCTGATCAGATGATGGAGCTTCTGGGTCTGTGCTACTTAGGGGCACCGTGGGAAGAGGAAGGGACAGAGGAGGGGACTGAGCAGGGAAAAGAAGGGGAGAGAGAAGGAAGTAGCCAGGTGGCATCTGCGATCCCATTAGAGCCGCCCGCCCACCCCGACCATCCTAGACAGCTGGCGCTTTCTCCCTGGAGCTGCCAGAAAGAATGACAGTCACAGCGCTGGCGCAGGAACTGGGGCCCCCAGTGCCCATTGCTACCCTTTGAGTTGGTGGATGGATGGTGGGGAGGTCCACAGGGTCCTGGGCCATGGCAGGGGGCACGTGGCAGGGTTGGGCACGGTGACTTCCCGCTAACTCTCTGGGGCCTCCTGGCTGCTTATCAGCCGTGCTTTAGGTGACAGATGTGCTCGTGTGCTTGTGTGTGTGTGTGTTGGCGGGGGGTGGTTCTTCCCCTCCTCCCTCAGCATCCTCTCACAGAGGCTGATATCTCCTGTTGACCTCTCCGAGCCTTTAAAAACAGAGGTCAGTCGGAGTTCCCATCGTGGCTCAGGGGAAATGAAACTGACTAGCAACCATGAGGACGCAAGTTGGATCCTTGGCCTTGCTCTATGGGCCAGGGATCTGGCGTTGCCATGAGCTGTGGTGTAGGTTGCAGACATAGCCTGGTAACCTCCATATGCCTCGAGTGGGGCCCTAAAAAAAGCAAAAAAAAAAAAAAAAATAAGAAAGAAAGAAAGAAATTAAAAAAAAGGAAAAACAGAGGTCAATCTGAAAAAAAAAGAATGTATAGGGATGTACAGCTGGGTGACTGCTGTGCAGCAGAACATTGTAAATCAACTATAATAAAATATATTTTTTAATAAATAAAAAACAAAAACAGAGGTCAGGGGCTTCCCAACTCGGAATGGGATCTGGAGTCCCTCCCACACCCCTCAGGACCCCACGTGAGGGGTTCCCAACCCTAGCCACACACTGGGGTCGTCTGAGGAATTTTTAAAAAAACTGACGCCTGGTCCCGTGGCTGGAAAATCTGTGTGAATCAGTCTGAGCTGGAGCCGGCATCAGGACTTCCTAAATGCTCCCCCGTGGTGGATCTAAGGTGCAGAACCACCGCTCCACGGGAGCCAGCCCTCCTGCCACCTGACCCGGTCTGCCTCCCTTGCTCATCCTCAAGCACGCTCCCTTTGGAGCTCTTGCTGGAATTCTCTGAACTTAGGAGGCCACGCAGGCCCCTTACAAGTCACTGCTCCCCCCCCCCAATCTCGTCACAGAGGGCCGAGATCACACTGTCAGCCCCCCACCCTGCACTATCATATCTGCGCCTAGCCCCGCCTGATCTTGCTTCATCACACTTGATCCCTTAATACGCCGCGTGTTTATCTGGGTGACACTTTCTCCCTCACTAGAAGGTAAGCTCTATGAGAGCAGGACATGGCGCTCTTGCTCATGGCTCCTCCTTGGTGCCCAGCACAGTGCCCAGCATACAGTGGCACTTGACAAAAAAATCTGCTGCGAGACAAGCCATCACCGCCGGCAGGTCTAGGCTCCGGGAAGGCGAGGGTGGAGCGTGTTGTATCTCAGTGTCCTGGCATCCAGCACAGGCCAGGCTATGACCAGTTCATGGTTGCTGATGATTTGCTCCGGAAACAGGGGCTCGCAGGGGTGCTGAAGGGTGTCAGGATTGGAAGCTGGGGTCTGAGCAAAGATGATGGGCTGAAAGGGGCCGAGGTGCTTCCAGGAGGAAGGAAAGGAGGTCTGACACCTGGCTGGCCAGGTACCTATCAGGGCAAAGAGAGCAGTAGCCTTCGGGGCGTCCTCCCTGACCGCTGGACCCAGACCAGAGGGACAGGTTGACAGCAAGGGTGGGGCAGGGAACAACCAGCCCCAGGTCCCACCAGAGAGGTAGTGGATGTGGGGCAGAGCCCAGCAGGAGACTTGCTGTCTCCCTCACCCCCGCAGCTGCCATGGACAGCCTTTACTCAGGCAGGTGCAAAGCACAGGTGCCGCATGATGAAGGGAGAAGCAGGTCGGGAGCCCGAGCCCTCTGCCCCACCCCAGGAGCAGACAGCAAAAGCGAGGCCAGAGGGGGAAATAACTGGCCAAAGGGGGTTGGGGGCAACCCTCAGCCTTCGGCCTCCAGCAGCTCACAACCGGTCCTAACCAGCCATTCTGCCCCTCCGGCTTCCTTCTCCAGAACCATCGCTTTGCCCCCCAGCACTAAACACACTCAAGGTGTGGTAGGAACCTATCCTGCTGAGCATCGCCCCTCCCCACCCCGCCCCCGCCCCGTCCAAGCTTCCGAGGGCAGAAGCTCAGAGTGCCTCCTGCCTCCACGGAGCCCTCCAAAGTCCCCCCACCCAAGTAAGCCTCCAGGACCAGAGGACAGGACAGAAACCGCAACTGGCAAGATCAGCGGCCCCGCCCCTGGAGGCGCTTAAAGGGGCAGGAGCCTCCGTCAACCAGTTGGGTGCCGCTGCCTGTGATCAATGGCAGCTCCGGTCTCTGGTCTCAAGAGATGGTCCAGCGAAGCAGCGTCCGCCCGGGGAGCGGGGGGGGGGGGCTCCCCTTCTGTGTGTTTCCTTGGCTTCTGGGGCTCCAGCCTGCCTACACCCCCTCTTCACTCCATCCCCTCCTTGGAAGACCAAGGGTTGGCCTGGCACACAGCAAGGAGCGCAACTGGTCCCTTAGGTCTTGGCCAGTCTCCTCCCAAATTCACCCTAAAAGGCCCAACTTGCGTTCCCACCAATGTTTGTCCCAGCCCCTGCCCCCGTGCCAAGCACTAACTGTCCTCCAGTTTGGTGACTTGCTGACCCGAAGAGGCAAGGAGGTCTAGGCTGCAGAATCCGTGTTGAGAATCAGGCCCCTTTCCTTCCACGACCTTGGGGTGGGGGACGTCCCACAAGCTCTCAACACAAGCTTCCTCCTCTGGGAAGCAGCCACCCCCTCAAGTGTGCCAGCAAATTGGACAATTTTTATGGCCAGATAGGAGGCCACTGGACAGGTAGGGCCGGGAGTTGGGGTTTGGGGCCTGACTCAGGGTGGTCTTGGGGAGAACAAAGCCGGACAAGGAACTGACAAACAGAGCAGGATGCTGAGAGCCGGGGAGAGGTGTGTGACAGGCGGTGTGGACAGACCCAAGGTCACCCGGGCAGCAGGAGGGGGAGTCAGGTCTGTGCAGTCACTGCTGGGCCAGAACCACAGTGGAGATTTGTAACTTAGTTTGCTGCTCTGGCCTTGACCTTCCCTATGCCAGCCCCCACCCCACCCCCAGCTGCGCCCATAGCATACAGAAGTTCTGAGGCCAAGGACTGCACCCACGCCAAAGCGGCAACCAGAGCCACAGCAGTGACAACCCCAGGTCCTTAACCTGTGAGGTCACTGGGGAACTCTAACCCTCTCTTGAACCTACCTCCCTGCCTCCCAAGAAGTCAGAGCCACTTGGCTGGGGGAGCACGAGGGTCAGCTACGGCAGCCAGAAACCCCAGACCCTTCCCCAGGACTCCTGGCTAGTGTCCCCCGCCTCAGAGTTCCAGGCCTCTGCTCCCACCCCAGGACACCCAGAGCTGACCGCTAGGCCCGAGTGCGGCAGCGTCCGGAACACAGCAGGGATGGTGCCGAGCACCACGCCCACGGCCCAGGGTGAGTTCAGAGATACACACAAACCAAACTCTCTCCACTTTATATATATACATATTATATATATACAAGCCAGCCCCACCTGCCCTCAGGAGGCCTGGAGAGGGCCTTCTGTCCTCCATCTTTGGCATCGACCTGTCAAAGTCAGCTTTTCTGCACGAGACTGATCACCGCTTCCTGCACAACGGGAATTAAATATATTATCCATCTCCGTGCTGAGTCACTGGATGCTCTCACAGTACAGTGGGGGAGGGGAGGGGACCGAGTGGGGAAGCCGAGACCCCCCCGGGGGCTGAGGGGGTCGGGCAGGGGGCCTGTCCTGTCCTCGGCCTTGTCGTCCAAGATTCCCCCGAGACCTTGGGAATCAAACAGGCGTGCTCCATAGGGGCGGTGGGTGTGCCTTCTTTGGGGGCCACGGTCCCTCATGTTCCCAGTCCCCGGGGGGGGTGAGGATCTCAGGATCAAAGTGTGTCCCGCCCTGAGCCACCTTCTGGTACCTCAAACGGTGGCGCTGACCCTCCCTCTGCTGACCACCCCCCGAGGAGGCCGGGGGCACAGGGAGGCTGGTGCCGGGATAGGGCGGACGAAGGACAGGGTTGTGGGGGCTGGGAAGGAGGGCGCGAGGGAGGCTGTGCCAGCCGCAGGGAGCCGAGGCTGGCCTCGCGTCAGCGTCAGGGTGACCCTGCCTATCTGGGCGCTCTTCTCGGGACCCTGGCCCAGGGCGGCTTATCAGCACTCGGGGGGGGGGGGTGATAAGCCGGACCTGCTCGCGGTAAAGGGCGGACAGGTAAGAGCTTGGGTCAGGGTCCGAGGGCAATGTGTGCTCTCCACCTGCAGGTTTAAGGCGATTCCATTCAGGTGGGGGGGGGCGGGGGAGCCAGCAGGTGTGCAGCTGGCAGGGGACCAGGCCCCCTCGGGACTCAACTGGGTATCCAGCAGCAGAAGGGGCCTCTGGCGAGGAGTGGAGGGGTGTTGATCTGGGGACACCCAACCCCTCAGGTGTGGGGGGGCGCTTTGGTACACACGTTGGCACCCAGAATTCCAGGATCCCAGACAAGGTGCCGTGTTGCCACCTGCTCTCAAAGGGGGGGGGGGGTCATGTGTGGCTCTGAGGGGCCCTGAAAGGGACTTGACCCAGCTGAGGCGGGCAGGTGCCCCAGGGCAGGGTGGGGGCACGGTGGCGCCCATGTCCAAGGCATAGCACCCAGCCCGGCCTCTGGATTCTCCTGTCCGTGTGCATCCCACACTGGTGCCTGAGCGCTTCAGGGTGGGAAAGTGTCTGGGGTCACTCCCTGTCCCCTCACTTCCTCCTGGGGGAGCCAGCTCATGTCCAGCCCCAGGGCAGGTGATGGAGGGGATGGCGGCCAGGCCAAGGCCACTGGGGGGGCCTGTGGGAAACAGGGAGAGGAAACAGCCATGGCCAGCAGGGCTGCCGAGAACTCTTCTGGGCCGGCCATTAGCCCTCGTTCCTCAGTCCTCTGGGGCCACCCGGACCCCATCCTGCCGCAGCTGTGCTCGGTGTGACCTCTCGTTTTCCGGGCCACAGCAGGGCCGGCAGGGCTCAGAAGATGCTCTGTCTCCGGTTCTTCCCTCGCCCTGGAGAACGGAGAAGATGTGCGACCACAGGGAGAAGGCAGGGCTTTCTGGTCACCCCAGACTGGGGAGGGCAGATGTCCTCCAGAGCTACTGCGACACAGCCAGCGAGAGCATGCACTCGGGAGCTGGTCCGTCTGGGTTCAAATCGCGTCTCTGCTGCTAACTGGCTACACGAAATGACAACTACGCCTGCCAGAGCCTGAGTTTCACTGACTGGGAAGTGGGGAGCGTTAACTAATAGGGCCACTTTGGAGGAGGGTTTTAGGCTTAAGTGAGATAAGGCACAGAAAGCACTGGTCACGTCTGAGGCCATCAGCAAGTCTAGAGACAACGTCCAGGTCTCCCCGGAGGGAAGCTAGAAGGCTCGGAATCAGCAGAGAGAATGCACCAGAGAAAGCTCACGGGGTATAGCCAGGGCCACTGTCAGACGCACTCAGCGCTCTGTCTGGGGCGGGGGTTGAGGAGGGAGACGCTGGAGGAGGAAGTCTGGGCAGGAGATAAGGAAACCAGCCCCTTCCCTGCTCCCCACGAGCCCCCGGAAGGCAGACCCAAGTCGGGGAGGCCACGCTGATTCCCATGGCAGGAGGGGGGCTGCTGGGCCCTATTTCTGTTCCTCGAGAGCAGGGAGCAGCCTGCTCTGATCTCCTCTAATAAGCACAAGCCCCTACCTGGCTGCTGAAAGGCCAGGCCGCGGTAGCCTGGGTCCTTCTGGAGCTGGATCTCCTTTAGGGAGAAGATGGAGGCAGCTGGGGGGAGAGAGAAGAGAGGCAGGGAGAGAACTGAGCGGAGCCGGCCCTGCTTCTGGAAACTGTTGGGGGGGGGGGCACGCTCATCGAGCATGCGCGGGAGCTGGGAGCGCCCCCTGCAGTTCGGACTGGCCCAGGAGCACCCAGTTGGGAGTCATGGGCAGCACCTCGGGTCCTCAGGGTCTGATCCCTGCGCTACAAACAAGAACCTGAGGAGGGGAAGCCAGGCTGCTCAGATAGACACAGGGCTTCGGCCTTTGCTCCAGCTCCTCCGCCCACACCTGCTGCCCCCTTTCCTCAGTTCTGGGGTGGCCCTGCCCCTCCCCCCAACCCCCGCTACAACACTCACTGTCTTCGAGCTGGTGCACATGCTCCCCCAGAGACCGGAAGTAGGGGTGCCTCAGGGCCGCCTCTGCTGACGTGCGACTCTTGGATTCATACTGAAAGGCAGAGGGTAGGCCGCTGGGCCCCAGCTGGGGGACGGCAGGGCCCCTCTGGGCAATGCCACTCCTATGCTAAGCAGTTTTATGACCAACGCGGGAGGGGCTGAGGAGCCCCGGGGCCAACCCAACTCAGTCTCATTGGTCAGGGTCCCTGGTCTCCAGCCACCAGGAAAAAAAAAAGCACAAATCAGACTTTCAGAGCATGACCGCCTCTTGGGACAGAAATACAGATGCTGCAGCATCCAAGAGCCTAACATGAATACTAGTAATACTAACATGTAATACTAACAACCATCCTTCATTGTGTGCTTATTCGAGGCCTGTTCCATAATCTCAGTTTATCCTCACGCCCATCTTATAAACTGTGAATAATTAATTCCACCTTGCAGTTGAGGCTATAGGCACAAAAAAGCCGGGTAACTCGCCCACAGCTGCGGTTTGAACTGGGGCCTGAGTTTGGAGCGTGCCCACTCTGAAGCCTGAGGAAGCCAGCACTCTTCCTGGGCGGGGCTGGGGGTGGAGGGTTCAGGTTTTGGGCCTGTTAGCGCGTGGGTGGGACTAACAGGAGGAAGGGCTGGGTGGAGTGCTGGGGCTTCAGCTCCCCGCCTGCCTGGCCTTGGCCCTGGCTGGGAGCGCACTCACCAGGAGGAGGCCGGTCAGGAGGTTGATGCCGTCAGGGTCCAACCTGCAGGAAGAAGGAGCAAGCGCAGGCCTGACCTGGGGGGCAGGGTGGAGGCGGGTGGGGCTGGCCGCCACCTCTGGGGGGGACAGCCTGGACCACCAGCAGGAGAGGAGGTGCGGGAGGAAGGGCTACCTGGGAGCGTGGCTGATGAGCGGCTGGGGGAGGTAGCGGGGGAAGTTGTAGGCTCGGAACTCGCTCAGGGCCATCACACCCGGCCACGTGTCTTCCGTAGGGGTCCCTGGAGAGATGAGAAGGCGCGCGGAGCGGTGAGAGGCCACGGCCAAGGGCGACTTGGAGGGTGCGAGGTAGGAGGTCAAGTGGGGGCTGAGAATAGCTGAGGCCACAGGGGTCCCTGCCCCATGGGGATCCACCCTCCCTGGAGATCGGACGGGCGCTGCTCTTCCCGGTCTCAACACGCGTCTGGGCTGGACAGAGTTCTGGCGCCCCCTCGTGGTGACAGGGAGGGAGCGGCAGGAGACTGACCGAGGAGACGGAAGATGAGGTGCAGCTCCTCCTTGACCGTGGAGCCGGGGAAGAGGGGCCTCCCTGTGGCCATCTCGTAGTGGATGCAGCCCACGCCCCTGCAGGGAGCAAGGGGCAGGGGCGGCGTCAAGCTGGGCCTCTAGCGCTCCCACGATGCCCTGCCGTGATGGCTTAAATGGGTCATGGCACTGGGGTGCGTGGCCCAGCGCTGGAGAGGTTCCAAGCACAGCCCCCCCCACACTACAGCCTCCCTCTAGGGGGGTTCTCTGGGGTCTAGGATGCTTTGCCCCCTCCGCTTCACTCTGTAGGGTTTGGACCTGCACAGCCAGCACCCATGTGGCAGGTGTTCAGGCTGGATTGTCTCAACCTTTTTCCACTGTGTATCCCCCACTGGAAGAGAGCTCAGACTTAATTCCTTAACATCCAGTTCAGCAGGACGCCACATGGCTTTTGGTTTTGCTTTTTTTGGGGGGGGAGCCCACAGCATCCGGAAGCTCCGGGGCAGGGATCGAACCCACGCCACAGCAGTGACGATGCCAGATCCCGCCACATAGTTTTTATTTAAAGGCCCCTCAGGGGAGCAGAAGGGAGTTGGGAGGCGCGGAAGACCCCCCTCCCCCCCACACCACCCTTGGTCCCATTGGCGCTCACTTACCACATATCGATGGGGGTGGAGTACTCGGTGGACCCCAGCAGCACGTCGGGGGGCCTGTACCACAGGGTCACCACCTCATTGGAGTAGGTCTTCGTGGGCACTGACTTGGCCCGGGCCAGTCCTACAGACAGACCGGTCACTCAGCCTCTCCCCTACGGAACCCACATCCTGCGGAGACCATGGCAAGTCCGCCTGCCCCCACCCCGGCCGGCCCCGCGGGCTCTGGCTCTCACCAAAGTCAGCCAGCTTCAGCTCCCCTCTCTCATTGATGAGCAGGTTCTGGGGTTTCAGGTCGCGGTGCAGGATCTTGCGGCGGTGGCAGTAGGCAAGACCCCGGAGCAGCTGGAACATGAAGATCTGGGGGAGGGAAAAGAAAGGGGAGCCGTGGAAGGTGGAGGGGACCCATGGCTGGGATGAGGATGGGACAAGGACTGGGCGGAGGTGAAGGACCTGGACAGCTCCCTGGTTCCCCATCCTGGGTCCCCTCCACCCCGAGGGGTCGGATCCAGAGGGGTAGAGCACCAGGTGTGCGGAGGGGCAGGAGGTGAGAGAGGGGAGGGTTCTCCAGTCAGGGTATTTCACCCCTCTGAGCTTCCCAGAAGCCTCTCTTCATCCTGGCAGGCAACTCTTACTCCCGTTTGACAGATAGGGAAACTGAGGCTCAGAGTTAGAGACAGGGCTGCAGGGGTGGGGGGCACTCCATGACACAGAAGCTCTTACCCTTTTTTTTTTTTTTGTCTTTTCAGGGCCACACCCACGGCATATGGAGGTTCCCAGGCTAGGGGTTGAATCGGAGCTGTAGCCGCCGGCCTACACCACAGCCACAGCAACGTGGGATCTGAGCCGCATCTGCAACCTACACCACAGCTCACGGCAACGCCAGATCCTTAGCCCACTGAGCAATACCAGGGATCAAACCCGCAACCTCATGGTTCCTAGACAGGTTCGTTAACCACTGCGCCACAACGGGAACTCCTGGAAGCTCTCACCTTGACGTTGTGCATGCTCATGAGGTTTCCGCAGTGGTCCAGATACTGCTTCAGGTCACTGTCCTGGAACACAGAGCCTGACTCAGCCTCGCCCTGACCTGACCCTTGGCCACGAGCCCTTCCGTGGGGAGGGCCCAAGCCCAGGAGTGGGACAGATCCCTGGCTCTGCGCTGCTCCTAAGACTGCCCCCTCCCGGCCCTCTGCCTCCGACCCCCACCCCAACTCACCAGGTACTCAAACACCAGGGTGAGCGAGCGCTCCGTGTGGATGAGGTCATGCAAGGTCACGATATTGGCATGTTTCAGGTTCCTCAGCAGAGACACTGGGGGGACAGAGGCCCACCTGGGTGCCCGAGGCCCTGCGGGCCCCCCACACCCCGCTCTTCCTAGGACCAGCCCCAGGGGTCCCCATCCCAGCAATGGCCCCGGGTCTCCAGGCTGGCCACCGGGGCTCAGAGCAGCGAACCCCTCCACCCAGGAGCCCCAAGACCGCAGGACCCTAGGGTTCCATACCCTCGCGGATGGCCGTGCAGGGCGCCCCCTCCTCGTGCTCCAGCCGGATCTCTTTCAGCGCCACGAGGTTCTCCGTCAGTTTGCTGCGCCCTTTGAAGACGGTGGCATAGGTTCCCTGGGAACGAGAACCCCAGCAGCCCAGCCCCACTCAGGCCCGGCTCTCCTTTGTCCCACGCCCGTCCGTTTCTGCCTCTGCTTGGGCTGGGACATTGGCTGGTCTCTGGGAGAGCGTGTGCGCCAGCTCGAAGACAGTGAGTGTGTAGGGGAAGCTGGGAGAAAGGGGCAGGGCCACCCCAGAACTAAGGCAAGGGGACGGCAGGTGTGGGGCGGAGAGCCGGAGCGAGCTGGGCAGCCTGGCCTCCCCTCCTTCCCCCTCCCTTCACTGAAATTCTGTTTCCTCTAAAGCCCACTTCTCTGTGAAGCTGTCACTAACCCTTCCCCAGTCAGAAGGAACTGTCCTTCCTCTAAGCCCTTAGCAGCCGAGGCGCCCCTCTATTATTCTATTTATTATTCTATTCTGTTCTAACACCAATGTTGTTCTTCTTTATAATATATATATATATTGTTTGTTTGTTTGTTTTGTTTTGTTTTTTGTCTTTTTGCCTTTATGTAGAGCCGCACCCGCAGCATATGGAGGCTCCCAGGCTAGGGGTCTAATCGGAGCTGTAGCCACCAGCCTTCGCCACAGCCACAGCAACGTGGGATCCGAGCCGCATCTGCAACCTACACCACAGCTCACAGCAACACCGGATCCTTAACCCACTGAGCGAGGCCAGGGATCGAACCCGCAACCTCACGGTTCCTAGTCGGATTTGTTAACCACTGAGCGGCGACGGGAACTCCCTTCCTTATATTATATTGATGTTTATGTGTAAGTCTCCTCGGGGTTCCCGAAGGGAGAGGCCCAAGTCGTCCTCCGCTGTGTAAACCACCGCCCACTCCCAGCCTGGAACACCAAGGCTGACGCAGTGCTACCGGAAAGAGCTAATAGCTCTGCAGCACAATAGCTTATTAGAGTGACCGGGTCAGCCCTCCCAACACCCTGTGCAGTAGAAGAATGACAACCTCCACTTGACAGAAACCAAGGCCGGGGGGGAGGTCACAGCTCACCCCAGGCCACAGAGCTGGTAAATGGTGGAGCTGGGGTTTGATCCCAGACAAGAAATACTTGCAGAGGGGAAAAAAAAAAAAAAGACTAGCTGTGCCCCAGAGCCCATCCAGTCACTCCACCCTCATGCCCTCCTCCAGGACCCAGGCCCATCTTAACACCTGCGGAGGCTGGGCCAGACCGCATGGCCAAGATCAGGCATGGCAGGGACTGTGGGGCACGAGGCAGGACGAGCGCAGATCTGGGGGAGCTGGGGGGGACCCCTTCCTCCTTCTGGCCATCCTGCCTGGCGGCCGGGAAAATGAAACCCAGCCTCTTACCTCTCCCAGTTTGTCCAGTTTCACGTATGTTTCCAGTTTCCCAAAGCCGATGTCTGACTGAGAGGGAGAGACGTAGGGTGCTGTGACCTGGGAGGCCCCGGCAGCCCCATATACAGGACACCTTCCGGTCCCCCGGCCTCCAGGCAGAAAGGGGATGAGAGGAGAGGGGACCCCTCCCCCCCACGGAGGAGAGGGGACCACCGAGGTCAGCAGGGTGAGGGCAGCCCCAGGTCCCTCTTCCCCGCCTCTTCCCTCTATCCCTGTGCTGAAGGAAAGAACCCTTGGAAGGCTGAATGTCTTCATCTCGTGGCAGTGGGATCGCGGCACAGCTTTATCACCTGCCCCCATCCTGCTCAGACTACTGGCCCCTCGAGGGCTGGAACTGTGTCTTCTTCTCCACTGCACTTGAGGGTCTACTTCAGAACCCACCTCCCTAGAGCCTCTCTCATCAGCACACCTCCTCTAGCTCAGTAGTACCCAGCCCTTTGCAACACGGTTTCTGGGCCAGAGTCTGATTCCGTAGGTATCTAGAGCGGGGCCCAGAACCTGTGCTTTGCAAGATGCCCCCAAGGAAATCTGATAGGCAGCCAAGACATGGAAACACATGCCAGCCGGTTGACTGATCTAACTTGGGTGAAGACCCTCATACCCAGAGGGGGCGTGGAGCTCACCTCCAGCCCGAGTGGGACCCAACTAGCGAATGAAGGTTGACCCAGGAGGATCCGCTACTGGAATCCTCTACGGCCGGCAGGTGGCGCCAGAGGAACAGAAACCACCCTGGAAACCACTGCAGGCCTCCGCTGGAGCATGACTGCTGTCTAGTAGCAGAGAGGGTGTGCCACCCAGGTGACCTCTGACCCTCCCAGGACTCACCAGGGAGGCGCGACGGGACATGCGGCTGGGCCGTTTGAGTAGGTCTGGGCTCTCCAGCTGTAGCTTTTGCAGGAATTCCTGGGGCAGGCGGATGTCCATGGGCAGAGAGAGCCTCTTGCTGATGTCCTGCAGGGGACACAATGAGACACAGGTGCCCGTGTTTGCTCCACGGTAGCCAGGGCAGTGGGACACACACCTCTCACACTGGGCCTGGCTTTCCCTGAGAGCAACCCCAGCAGGACTGAACCATGGGCTGCGATGCTTCCAAGACGTGCTCAGAGACATCCGTGAACACTCAGGGGTTGCTGTGTGACTTTAAGAGGTCCCTTTCCGTCTCTGGACCTCGGAGTCACCATCTGTCGAATAAGATCCCTGTAGGCACTGTGATTCTGTAAGCATATTTTTCATACTCTTGGGCACATGTATATGGATCATAAGAACAACAGCCCAATTGTCTAGCCCTAGGAATGTTCTGAGCACCTGGCATACAGCAGATTTAATCTTTTTTTCTTTTTCTTTTTTTTAGGGCCACACTCGCAGCATATGTTGGTTCCCAGGCTAGGGGTCCAGTCGGAGCGACAGCTGCCGGCCTACGCCACAGCCACAGCAACACAGGATCCGAGCCGCGTCTGCGACCTACACCACAGCTCACGGCAACGCCAGATCCTTAACCCACTGAGCAAGACCAGGGATCGAACCCGCAACCTCATGGTTCCTAGTTGGGATACGTTAACCACTGCGCCACGACAGGAACTCCCCAGATTTAATCTTCTTGGTGAACCATTTTAACCCAAGGAGACTGTGGTAGATATAGGTTGAGTAACTTGCTCAAGATCACAGAGTTCATCAGTGGCAGAGCCGGGATTCGAACCCGTGAGGCCTGGCTCCAAGGCAACCACCCTCCCGGGCACCCATGTGTGGATGTGTCTTGCCCAGTCCACAGGGTAGAGCCCAGAGCCCCTCACCTCCATGGAGAAGCGGCGCTGGTTCTGCCGCCGGAACTGCGTGCTGGGGGACGGCTGCCTGGGGTCACCACCCCCACTGTCCGTGGGGGAGAAGGCGCTGGACTCCGGCTGGGGGTCTCTGCCAAGGGGATCGAGCTGCAGGTCTGAGAGGGAAAGGCATCAGCTCCCCTCGGGGCCCCTCTGCCCTGGGGTGGGGGTGGGGAGGGGGATATAGTCCCGTCCCCCCCACTCCCGCCAAGGCCACCGTCGATGG
>PVHT020000150.1:992497-1009890 GCA_004024745.2 Catagonus wagneri
ATGGTCTCAGTGCGGGGCACGGACAGGGAGAAGCGGCGCTTAAAGTTCTTCATCTTGTTCATGATCAGCAGGGACCAGGCAGCCGGGTCCTGAGACAGGAGGTGTGAGGAGCAGCCGGTGAGGACACGGCAAGGCGGCCCGGTCAATACCACACGGGGATTCCGGGTTTCGGTCTCCCGTCTTTCCCCTCAAGCTGAGGCGAGGGGACCGGGGTTGCACCTTCCCCAGCAAAGTGCAAGCTCCCTTAGGGGAGCTCGTGGCCCTCGTCCTCCCTCTGCGCCTCACCCCCCAGGACTCCTGCCCCTGGGCAGCTATTCACAATGCGTGTCAAGCCGCACAGCAAAGCACGGCTCATCACAGCGGCACGAGGTGCCAACAGGACCCCGCAGACTTCCCAGGGCGAGGCGGTAACCTTTCAGCTGCTGGACGTCTAGAGAGTTCTGGAACGAGGCCAGGTGGCAGGAAGGACACCAGAAGCAAGTGGCCTTGAGGCTAGCGGCTCTTTAGCACCTTACATGGAAGAGGCGGAGTGTGTCAGCCGCCACTGAGCCCCACTGATGGACGCTCAAGCTGAACGTCAGCTCAGCCCACACCCTCGAAGCGCAGTCCGGGTCAAACCCCGTTTCAGCCTGATATTGATACTTGGGCTCCCTCTCTGGCTTGTCCTGAGTCCCCAGGAGGCAAGAAAAGAGGGGAGAGGGACGAGGGAGAGGGTTCGTGCGTCTGAACTGGCCCAGCCCCATCTCTGCCGCTGCAACGTGGGAGGTCAGGAGCAGCTGAATGTCTCCGGGGAAAGACAGAAGTTTGCCGAAACGGTCAGGGCCCCCAGAGCCGGGAGCAGGCAGGGTGCCCACTGCAGAGGACAGACAGGCGAGAGGGGTGGGCTGCTCTGCTCATCCCTGGGCCCCTTCCCCACCCAGAAGGGGTTCCCTCCCTGCTGCTCCTCAGCCCTCTTGCCCTCTGGGTGAGGGGACACCCTCCTGAGGCTTCTTCTTTCCATAGACCCTTCTTTCTCTGTTCTGCCTTGAAACCCAGCTTGGTGCTGGCACGGCCCCCTTCCCTCCTCCCCTCCCCTGCAGAGTTTCACAAGCTCTTGGTGCAGCCGCCCTCTCAGTCTGCTCTGCCTGCTTCTCCCTCAGCTAGAGCGGGGCCGGGATCAAGAGCCCCACCCACGCCTGCCATGAAGCCGTCAGGGCTAGCCCTGCGATGAGGGGGCCAGCGTGCACCCTCTCCCAGTTTTTACCCAGGCACCCGGCACAGCCCATTCCCAGAGGATGCTCTCAGCACTGTCACTGGCCAGTACCCAGTTGCCAAGGCAACCAGCCCCCTCCTGAATCCTCCCGGTTTAAGGGGATTATGGGTCAGTAACATGTTTAGTTTGCTTAATGATCACATCCTTTCCCTGGGCCTGCAAGCTCTTGGCTGGCCCCAGATGCAGCTATGTGCTGGGCCTTCATCTCCCCTGAGCCCAGAGACCGGCTCTGGCAGGCCCTCCTTCCTTAGGCTGGCACATCTCAGAACACAGGCTTCTGTACTCAGGCCAGGCCATCTCGGCCAGTGGCCCTGAAGTTTCCCACAGTTCATCAGCTCAATACGACAACACGCCAGGCTCACTCTTGGCTCTGTGTGTGACGTCCTGGGCCTGCTGTCTGCAGGCTCCTCCCGGACAGGAAGCTCCCAGAGGGCCGTCACCCACCTCACTCTTGTGTGCAGCCCGCCAGGGGTGAAAGAGAGGGGCCCCCCACACACAACGGGGGCTTCACGATGGTGACGGCACGTGGATTCCAGCGACAAGAGGACTTTGACCCACCCTGCCTGTTGACTCGGGTTTCCCACAAGACACAAGAGTGGAGATGGCCCCACTGTACAGATCAACTGTTTATGAGTTAACATCAGCACCAGCAGGGAGTCCTAGAAAAAATTCAGATTCCTGGGTCTCATCCTCAGACTCTGCAACTGAGGTTCTGAAAATGCATCTTTAAAATGCATCCCCAGAGTTCCCATCGTGGCGCAGCGGTTAACGTATCCCAACTAGGAACCATGAGGTTGCGGGTTCGATCCCTGGCCTTGCTCAGTGGGTTAAGGATCCGATGTTGCCATAGCTGTGGTGCAGGTCGCAGACGCGGCTCGGATCCCGCGTTGCTGTGGCTGTGGCGAAGGCCAGCAGCTACAGCTCCGATTCGACCCCCAGTCTGGGAACCTCCATATGCCGTGGATACGGCCCTAAAATGACAAAAAGACAAAAATAAATTAATTAATTAATTAAATAAAATATATCCGCCTTAGCTGTACAGCAGAAACTGCAGGAACATGGTCAATCAACTACACCATAATTTAAAAAATAAAATAAAATAAAATGCATCCCCCATGATCTGAACATTGGCGCCATGGCTGGGCAGCATCTGAAGTCCAGGTAAGGACAGGAATCTGCCCAGGTTTCCAGACTACTCTCATGTGCCGACTTGGGGAATTCTCGGGGCTGGGGAGGCGCGGGAAGGTGGAGGGAATGCTGAGTGGAGCAGGACACACACACACACACACACACACACACACACGCCCAGGAGGGGAGAAAATGCCTGTCCTGCACAAACTGACACCCCAGGCTCAATCACGGTCATCCTAAGCGAGGCTGGGGGACGGGGCGCTTGGCTCCCTGAGTTCTGCGCTCTGCCAAGAGGGACCAGTCACGCCCTCTTCTAAAAACAGGGCTCCCCATAAAGCTGCCGTCCAGCCCAGGATTTATGGGACGGCGCTTTGCGTGCACGGCTCAGGAATCCACCAGTAGCTGCTATAAATCTCACGCCCTTGCCTGTAGGGGAGGGCGCGGGGAGCGCAGCAAAAGCCTTCCTGACAGAGGTCCCCGATTTCTCCCCGGACCAAGGAGAACCAGCCCGAATCGCATCTGCTTCCTCAGGGTTCAGTTAGAAGCAAGGTGCCACCAGGGGGGACCGGGAAGCTCGGAGAGGCGGAGACTGGGGACGGCGGACTTGAGCAGGAACGCGGGGCCCAGACACGCAGATGATGGGGACCAGCTGTTCTCCACCCAGCACGAGAAGACACCAAGAGGAAGTGGCTGTCACTGTCGCAGGAGCGATGGAGGTCAGAGGCAGAGATGAACTTCCTGATGGTGGCAGGGGAGCAGGCGGCCGGGGTGGTGACCACGCAGAGTGGACGTCTCTCTCTGATGGGGGACAATCGGGGCATTGAACCCGGCAGGGTCTGGGTGGGACAGGGCAGACTGGGCAGTGAATGGTCTGTTGTTCCCTGGCTCAGGACACAAGATGCCTCTGTCACTTCTTCCTTGGGAGAATCAGCTCCTCAGATTTGGGGGTCACGGGGGGGAAGGGAGATAGGAAAAAGGCCTGTTACCTTTGCGCCGTTTGCCCCTCACCCCCATCTGGGGACAGAAGGGCTCAGTGTGACCCAGTCTGAGGCCAGCCCAGGGCTGAACACAGTGTGGCCTTTGTCCCCAGGGCCAGGGAGCCATCTGGGGCTGTCCCCGGGCAACTGGTGCCAGGGGAAGAGGGAGACGGCGTTCGGGGATGCTGGCTTGGCCGGGGGAGCGGTGGGGGGAATGCTGACGGAGCAGTTCCCCTCGAGGACCCTCCCTCCTGCCCAGACAAGTCCATAAAGTTCTCACCTACCTGCCATCACTTCCTCCTGGGCGCACACCAGCCAGCCCAGCACTTCCCGCCGGTGCCAGAGAAGCGGGTGGACAGGAGGAAGGAGGAGCCAGGCCAGGAGGAAACTGACACTTGCCCAGAGGCCCCCCCGTGCACCCACAAGAAAGGGCTGGATTCCTGGAGCACTAGCAGGAGAGGGCGCTTCCAAGGCCACTATTCTAGTCCCCACTGGCCCGCCGAGGACCATGCGGTTCCTGGAGGGGAACTGGCTTGCTCAAAACTGTGCAGCAATTTCCTGGCTGGTGCCAAGTGCACAAACCGATGACCACACCGCTCCTTTCTTCTCCTAACTGGAACTCCCCCAACTCCGGCCCTCACTGCGGCCCGGGCTCTAGGTGCCATTTTCCACCTTCCAGGTCTCCTCCATCCCCACCCTGAATTAAAGCCAGACCAACCCCAGGTTGCAATCCTGCGGCTGCCGCTAGCAGGCTGATGACAGCAGTGAAGTGACACCATCGCTCACAGCTTTGGCTCTAGTCTTTCGTTCAGCAATTCTTTGTTGGAGTTCCCGCTGTGGCACAAGGGGATCGGCAGTGTCTCTGCAGCGCTGCAGTTCTATGGCGCAGGTTCAACCCCCGGCACCGAGGGTTAAGGACCCAGCATTGCCGCAGTTACAGCATAGGTCACAAGACTAACAACAGCAATTATTTTGCTGAACAACTATTACGTGTCAGGCACTGTTGTTGACCTTGTAAATCCACTTGTGAATAAAACAGACATTAATCCTGTCCTGTGGTAATGACATTCTAATGGGGGTGGGGAGAGGCAACGCAGACAACGAGTAAATAAAATACACACTGTTACCTGGTGACAAGTGCAACAAAGAAAAATGAAACAGGGAAGAGGGACTGGGGTGTGAAAGGTGGGGTGCTGAATTTTAAATAGGGTGGTCAGGAAGTTCTCCCCGAGAAGGTGACATCTTCTGGGAAGAATTCTGAGTAGGCACTGGGGAGGGAGCTACTAGCCATAAAGAATCTGGGGGAGCAGGTGCAAAGGTCCTGAGGCAAGTGAGTTTGGTGTGGTCTGGGAACAGCAGTGTGGCTGGAGAGGCGAGAGCATGTTGGGGCCCCCTCTGAATTTGGGGGTGGGGTTTGAGAGAAGTGATTTGATCCCACTTAGGTTTCGGGCTCCCTCTGGCTGCAGCAGGGAGCCCGGTCTCAGGTGGTGGCTGGGGCTAGCGTGGAGCAGTGGGGGTGGGGAGAAGCGGTGGGATTCTGGGTAGCTTTGCAAGGTGGAGCCAGAGGGATTTGCTGATGGATTGAACCTGGGATGTGTGAAAGGAGTCAAGCACAGGTCTGAAGGGTCGGGCCCGAGCAACTGGAAGGGTGGGTGGCCACTGTGAGGATGAAGGATGCTGGGAATGGAGGCCTGGGTGGGATGACGAGGGGTGGGTTTGGGGCATATGTTTTACATCCAGTGGATGTCGGAGTGGGGCTGCTGAGTGACACAAGGAAAACATCCAGAAAATGTTCGCTCTCTTCTCTTTGTTTTTCCTCTCAACTTCCTGCACAGATGTCAAAATGTGCCAGAAAAGAGGCCCATATAAAGCTCATCGGACACATCCCTCACAGACTTCCTTACAGCCCATAAGGCGCTTTGAGACCTGGGGACAGAAGATGAACAGGAAGCAGGGTCAGCCCATCGGCAGGCCCGAGCCACCAAAGGCCAGGCAGGAGGGGTCCCCGTACTGAGACTAAGAAAGCTCAGCAGGGCCACATATGGGGCAGGAGACCTCAGCCTCCCGGCTGACAGCTCCCATCCACGGGGCGGGGCGGGCTGGCCCCACGGGCCCATTCTCCAGGCAGTCCAGAGATGGCCTGCTGCCCCCGGGCCCCCGGGGCAACCTCTGCCGGGCCCCCGACCTAACGCTGCCCTTAGGCTGGGACAGCTGGGAGACCCAGACCTGGGGACCACGGAGGCAGAGGAAGAGACTGGCAGAGCACCCGGGAGGCTGGGCCGCGGCACCCCCCCCCACCCCCCCAACAGAAGGCTGGCCGCAGACTGGTGTGGAGGTGGGGGCCAGGTTCACTTCTTAGCCTGCAGGGAGCCAGGCTCTGGAGCCCCCGAGGAACAAGAAACCCCCTCCGCCTCCCTGCTGCATAAAGCCCCGGTTCGCAGTCTGCACCCGAGTCCGTCAAGATCCGGCCCCTTCCTCTCCGGCTCCCCTCTCCCCACTGCCCACCACCCCAGCTTCTCTTCAGGCCGCACCCCGCACGCAGGTCAGGTCCCAGGGCCTTCAGACAGCGCCCAGGCCCCTCAGGGTCACCAGACGCCCCTCTGACGGGCGGGCTCCGTGAAAGCACAGCGTCTCGAGAGACCACAGAGAGGACTTGCCTCGTGCCTCCCCCGCCAGGGGCGCTTTGACCTGTGCCCGGTGCTGCTGACAAACGGCAGGCCCCGCGGACCGGTTCACCAGCGCGTGGGGCACCTGCTGCGTTTCAGGTGCACGTCAGATGCTTTTCCAAGTCGATTCTTCTTTTTTGTCTTTTGTCATTTTAGGGCCACACCCGCGGCATATGGAGGTTCCTAGGCTAGGGGTCTAATTGGAGCTGTAGCTGCCGGCCTACACCACAGCCACAGCAACGTGGGATCCGAGCCGCGTCTGTGACCTACACCACAGCTCATGGCAATGCCGGATCCTTAATCTGCTGAGTGAGGCCAGGGATGGAACCCGCAACCTCATGGTTCCCAGTCGGATTCGTTTCCACTGAGCCACGACGGGAACCCCCCCCCCCAAGTCTCTCTTTTTCTGTTGCCTTCTCTTCTCTTAGGTCGAAGTCTCTGTGAGCCCAGGGGCCAGGGTACGAAGGAAGTGACTTCCAACTGCCTGCTTACTGCAGCCCAGGGACTCCGACCCTCAGTCCCAAAGGCTGAGCACCGACTAGGATCGGTACGACACTCTCTGCTGCCCACTACCTGCCCCCCGCTCAGCCATTGCTTTGGACCTTTGGGCAGGTTTCAAAAAACTAGAGGCCACGGCTGACCAAGTCTGCAGGTCACGAGCTAAGGTTTCAGAGCCACTCCCTCCTCCCAGCAGAACTGCGCCTGCAGATACATCTCCCCTTCATCCGCTGACGGACCCAGCCCTGCACAGCTGGAGGTTTTAGTTTCCCCGGCTTGCGACGAACCTCAGGGGAAGCCAGTCACCCTGGGACCGCCTGGAGCTGAGAGGCAACCAGCAGAGGCAGAAGCCCCAGAGCCCGGGTCACTCACCTCACTCTGGCCCTGGATGAGACACGCCGTCAGCCTGGAGCCCTCTGGGTGTTCAGAATCGAGGGGACAGATGGGCCTGTGGTCACCCTGCCCCGGACAGAGCTGGGAGAACGAGCTCAGAGAAGATTCCCACAACCTCTGTTTGGAATGCAGGAAGCAGGCGGGAAGGCCTTCCAGGAGCTGGACTAAAGTGCAGGCAAGAGTTACCGTCATGGCTCAGTAGTTAACGAATCCGACTAGGAACCTTGAGGTTGCGGATTCGATCCCTGACCTCGCTCAGTAAGGTGAGCTGTGGTGTAGGTTGCAGACGCGGCTCGGATCCTGCCTTGCTCTGGCTGTGGCGTAGGCCGGCGGCTACAGCTCCGATTCGACCCCTAGCCTCCATATGCCGCGGGCGTGGCCCTAGAAAAAGCAAAAAGACAAATAAAATAAAATAAAAAAGGGCAGGCAGCCAGTGAGGAGGGGGAGCGTCTGGGGCTTAGGGTCGCCCCTGACCTGGACACATACACCACATACACCACCAGCCTCCACAGCGTCCTACGGGATGCAAACGTCCTGCAGGGAGGGCCACGCGCTGTCCAGGCCTGCTCTCCAAAATTCTCTGTGGTCTGGAGTCATGGAAGAAAGCACTCACTAGCGCTGGGACCTGGGAAGACACCCAGGCCTCAGTTTCCGTTTGCTAAATGGGGATAAAACACACCTTCCTATCCAACGGCCACCGGATAGGCAGTTGCTTTGTGAGGATGTTACTTAAAAACGCTTCATTATTGGAGTTCCCATCGTGGCTCAGTGGAAACGAATCTGACTAGCATCCAAGAGGACGCAGGTTTAATCCCTGGCTTGGCTCAGTGGGTTAAGGATCCGGCGTTGCCGTGAGCTGCGGTGTAGGTTGCAGATGCGGCTCCGATCCTGCGTGGCTGTGGCTGTGACGCAGGCTGGCGGCTGTAGCTCCGACTGGACCCGTAGCCTGGGTACCTCCATATGTGGCGGGTGCGGCCCTAAAAAAAAAAAGACAATGAAATTAAAAAAAAAAATTAAACCCTTTCACAACTAACACCGTCCTCTGGAAAAAGTCCAGACTCCAGTGGCCAGCAGACTAGGCCAGCTTGTGTTTTGACCCCGTCCCCTTCTCAGCCCTCCCCGGCGGGTCCAGCTTTAGGGAACGGACCTGGCGTTTTCAGAGTCAACCCCCGCCCATGGCCCACATAGACGTTCCCTTGGCCTGCGATGCCCTTGCTCATTTTCCCCCGGGGTAAAGCCGCATCCAAACTCAACCCGACTGTTGCCTCCTCTGGGAAGCCGCGCGTGGCCACCCCTCTCTCCTCGAGGTAAGATGAGAACAGCCTGAGCACATCCCGAACCAGACGGAGGATGTCCTTTGGGGCGAGAGCACGGTCTCAGGCAGCTTGGCTCCCCCAGCACTGCAGACAATGGGAGGAATCTTCCAGGTGCTCAGCCAGCGTTTGTGGAATGAACCAACACGTGGCCGAATCCGACCGCAGTCATTGCACCATAACGACTAGTTTCCTCTGCAGATATTTAAACGCTAGGCCCACTGAAAGCAAAGACCTTTGAGGACCTTGAGCCCCCAGGACACTGTCTGTGAGCAGACCCTTCCTTCCACTCTCAGGAAAACCAGGAACCCGTTCCTAGGCATAACTTCTACCTGTCAGGCCAGCTCCATTCGCAGCAGACGGGACCTGAGCCCACGGCGGCCTGGACCTGACCTCTTTCCGGGCACACCAGAGCAAGCCCGGGGGTGCATCAACCAGCCCGAGACTCCCTGAGGTGTCTTTCCTCCTCGGTTCTCCTGGCTCTGGGTGGCAACTGGAACACAGGGGACCTGTGGACCAGTGACAAAGGGAAGCCAGCAAAGTGTTCGCATCTTCAAGGCTCAAGTCAGGCGCAACCTCTTCCTGGACCCTGCCGTGATCTCACGCCCTCTTTAGCCTGAAACCCCACTGGTCCAGCCAGGTGGGGGTCCCTTATCTGTGCGCCCACAGCCTCTGGACGTCCCCAAGTAGCACTCTTGCTCTTGGCTCTCTGTACTAGGACCGCTCGCTTGTCTGTTTCCCTAGTTTGGCTGTGAGCTTGTTCAGGGCGACGGCTGGATCTGACTCGTCATTATAGCCCCAGGGCCGGACACGGGGCCTGGCACCCAGCAAACCCTCAAATGATCAGTGAGCGAATCTGGGAAAGCTGAGAAGTCCGGATTTGGTGTTACGAGGGCTGCCAAGACACTGTCGGTTGCCCCCCAGACTCCAGCCTCAGCTATAAGCCAACCCTTCCCTGATGGGCCAGGCAGCAACACACCCAGTGAGGTCTGCAGAGGTCTTGGGGTGGGCAGGTGCCATGCCACGGTCACAGAGGGACTGGGGATGGAAACGATCCTAAAGAGAGGTTCTAACTGAATGTGTGCCAAGCTGGGCTCTCCGGGGCTTGTGGGGAGGGGGCTTGGCAGATCCCGGGACTCCGATCCCCCAGGAGCAGATTCTCGGGACCTACCAGGTCAGGTGCACGAGCCAGGCTCAGACCTTGGCCTTGACACTACCGATGACCCCTTCTGACCCCGGGCCGCCCCACCTCAGCGCTGCTGATACCCATGCTGCTACTCTCTTTGGCTTCCTGAAGCTCAAAGAAGGAGGCCACGTCTGTCATCTTCTGGTAGTTTCTTTTTGGCCTTTTTTTGGAGACCCAGCCGAGGCTGGCCTGCAATCTCTGGGGAAGCTCCTGATTTCCAAGCGATAGATGGGACAAGGAGCCCTTCTGTCAGCTCTGGTCCTGGCCGCGCAGAACACCCCAGACCAGAGGCTGGAGCAAGGGGCCAGTGCAGGCAAGACCTCTGTCTCCCACGTGTGCTTCCAGACAAGCCCCATCTCGCCTCCTAGACAGAGGAGACCCCTTCCCAGTCCTTTTAGCAGCATCCATTAAAGACCCTCAAGGAAGGTCCCGCGCCTACCACCTAGCATTTTAAATTTCATTACTTAATTAATTAATGTCTTTTTAGCGCCACACTTGCGGCCGATGGAAGTTCCCAGGAATCGGAGCTACAGCTGATGGCCTACACCACAGCCACAGCAACACGGGATCCAAGCTCCATCTGCCACCTACACCACAGCTCAAGGCAATGCCACTGAGCAAGGCCAGGGATCGAACCTGCGTCCTCATGGATCCTAGTCAAGTTTGTTATCGCTGAGCCGTGACGGGAACTACCCACCCAAAGTTTTGTTTTGTTTTTTTTAATATTTTTAGGGCCACACCCATGGCATATGGAGGTTCCCAGGCTAGGGGTCGAATCCGAGCTACAGCCGCCAGCCTACACCACAGCCACAGCAATGCAGGATCCGAGCCACGTCTGTAACCTACACCACAGCTCACGGCAACGCTGGATCCTTAACCCACTGAGCGAGGCCAGGGATTGAACCGGCGTCCTCGAGGATGCTAGTCAGATTCATTACCGCTAAGCCATGACAGGAACTTCCAGAGTTTTTAAAACTCCAAAGCCTGGAACCTTTTCTTAGGTCTTCCTTCCTAAACCTCAATGGCAAGAGCTGCCATCCGCTTCCTCTCTGGCTGCTTCGCAGGGACCTGAGGCCCACTGTGCTCTCCACAATCCACAGGAGGAGAAATAAAGAGCAGAACCCGTCGCGGGATCTTGGTTAACGTCTTTGCATTTACCACCTCTTTCCTGGCCATGCCCAACTTAAGCAACAGAAGTGCAGGGGGACCGCTTGGGCTCACGAGCGGGGAGGGAGCACGGGAGGCTCCCCCAGCACGCCCAGACCACATTCCTATTTCCACCCCCCTCCCAGCCCCCACTGCCACCAGTCGGGCCCAGGAACGCCATGCCCACATTCTCAAGCATCCCCGGGGCCAACAACATCCTCCATCCTCCATCCAGGGCAAGACGCAGGGAGCACGGCCTCCCTCCAATCAGGCTGAGCCCAACCAGCTGTTCCGGCCGGGACTCACCTGCCCGCTACTCCTCCTTGTCTCCAAGGCCCCCTCTGGGAAGGCCCTGAACACCCTGTCACTGTTCGGCTTTTAGCTCAGTGCCTCGTCTGGGGCACCCGCCACCCAGAGCTCAGGAGAGGCGCTGGTTTCTCCTGGTCCCTCTCTCATTTCACAGGTCCCCGCCCGGCAACAGGCCTCGTCCCAGGCTCTCACCCCATCCTCCCCTGCCCCAGTCTCCGGCTTCTTCCTCCCTCCCATGTCTGCTGGACCCGGTTCCTCTACCTGTCTCTGAATGCCTGCACTCCTGAGAGTTCCCTCTTTGGCCCTTTGTTCTTCCTCCTCTTCATTTCTCCTGGTGACCTCATGCTCTCCCTAAGCGGAAACCACCGGCCATGTGCCGATGACTCCCAGCTCTGGCACCACCAAGCCCCTGAACGTCACACATATAAGCCCAACTACCTGCCTGCTGCTCACCTGGGTCTGGCTGTCCCCCTAGGCTGTGAGATACTAGAATAACTGCTCACCTGGGTCTGGCTGTCCCCCTAGGCTGTGAGATACTAGAATAACGCCCCTGGGCCTAGGGCAGTGCCGGAGACAGCAAGTAATTGGTGATGTGTTTTACTTTATATGCATACATTTTTCTTCTTCTTCTTCTTCTTCTTCTTCTTCTTCTTCTTCTTCTTCTTCTTCTTCTTTTTGGCCACCCCACTGCATATGCAGTTCCCAGGCCGGGGATCAGATCCGAGCCACAGCAACAACCTACACTGCGGCTGTGGTAACGCTGCCTTCTTTTAACCTGCTGTGGCAGGCCGGGGATTGAACCTGCATCCTGGTGCTGCAGAGGCGCCACTGATCCTGTCGTACCACAGTGGGAACTCCTGGGATACATTTTTAAATGCAAAGTGCATTTGCATACAACTTGTAAAAGCTGTATGTGTGCCAGACAGACATGTGTCATAGGTGTACACTATGTAAATACATGTATATACAAGCGCTGTATATAATATAAAAGGATATAATGCTATATGTTATATATCATATTAAAATACAAAAATATAAACACACATACTACATATAATCGAGAGGGATCTAAGCCAGAACGCTAGCGGCAGTCATCTAGTACAGCAGCAGGATTCTGGGTGATTTTAATACCTTCTCTTTGCTTATGTACCTCTTCTAATATTTCCACAATGCATATCCATTGCTTATGTTAAAAGAAAAAGTAACGCTTCTTTTCAAATGAAAAGAAAGTTGTTTTTTTTTTTGTCTTTTTGCCTTTATCTAGAGCCGCACCCGTGGCATAGGGAGATTCCCAGGCTAGGGGTCTAACAGGAGCTGTAGCCGCCGGCTTACACCACAGCCACAGCAACGCGGGATTCGAGCCGCATCTGCGACCTACACCACAGCTCACGGCAACACCAGATAGTTAACTCACTGAGCGAGGCCATGGATCGAACCCGCAACCTCATGGTTCTTAGTCAGATTCGTTAACCACTGAGCCACGAAGGGAACTCCCCAACGCTTCTTTTTAAATGAAAAGAAAGTATTTTTTAGATTGAGATTCCAGAGCTGTTGAGCACAAGCCTCGGTAGAACTATGATTATCTTAAGCAAGGTCGGCAAACCTTTTCTATAAAAGGCTAGACAGTCAATATTTTAGGCTTTGTGGGCCACGCAGTTCCTGCTGCACTCACACAGCTCTCTCCCCGTAGAAAGTACCCAAAGACAACACGTAAACAAATATATGGCTCTGTTCCAGGACACCTCCACTCATATTCGTATTTCATATAATTTTCGAGTGTCACAAAATATTGCTTTCAGCCTTTGAATTTTTCCCAACCACTTAAAACTATAAAAACCGTTCTCAGCTCCTGGGTCAGACTAATCTAGGCTGAGTCTGGCCAAGAGCCATGGTTCACCAAGCCTCGCCCGCAGGCACCCAGTGGCTGTATGGTGTCTGAATCCGGCACCCGGTCCTTTGGGAAGCATTTTTGTCTCCTCCCGTCTGACAAGGGGGAGGTCCCCCAGGGCTTCCTCGTCTACCTGAGCTGCGGCAGGGACTGGCTGCCCTGGCCTCGGCTGAGGGGGAGGGCCTGCACTCCGGCATTCGGGCGGGCGGGTATCAGAAGCGGGGCTCTTCCTGGGGTCTCAGAGCACAGCTCACTTCGTCAGCAGGACTGGCAAAAGCTGGAACCACAAACCAGCCGTCCTGGACAGGGCTCTAGAAATCCCCTGGTCTGTGCCCTCATTTTTCAGGGGGAAGAAGGGGAGATTCAGAAAGGGGAGCGACCTGCCCAGGGCCACTGAGGTGATGGGACGCAGCTGAGGTTAGAACCGAGTGCTTGTGACTTTGAGTTCAGTGCCCTTTCTGTTCCCCCAGGGTTGAAAAGGGCGGCAAGGACCTGGTCAGAGACAGTGTTCCCTGCCGCGGGCACCGTTATCAAGGAAAGCAGCAGCCCTACGGGAGGGCCACCTTACACGGGGAAGGAGCCAGGCAGCTCTGGCCTCAGCCTAGAGCGTGGCGCCCAGCCCAGCAGTGGCAGGGGGTGCTGCCAGCCGGGCTCCATGCCAGGAAAAGGGAGGGGCCCAAGGCCCCCTTTACTGGGCTCTGCCTATGCCCTGCCGGCAGAGGGAGTCTGGAGACCCAGCGCTGCTGATGCCAGGAGTAAGATGCCCTCTAGCACAGGCCCTGCCATCCACCTGCTACCAGGCACTAGATCCAGCCAGGACGCGGGGAAGGACAGCTATGTCCTTTCCTGGGCCTGGCCACCCAGTACGGGTCTCTGTTGCCGGGTGGCTGGGGCCAGAGGAGAGAAGCAGTCCTCGTTCGCCAGAAGGGGACCCTCGGAGGCAGGAAAGCAGCAGCTTCTTTAGGAACGCAAGGTGTGAGGACAGAAATGATTCTCGAGCTTGGCCAGAGCTTCCCACGACGGTGACGAAATGAAGAGGGCACTCAGGGCAAGGGAGGGCAGAAATGGTTTAAGAAGAATTTCCTTCCTCGTTGGGGGCCTGAGCCCTCGTTTCTACAGGGATCCAGGAGAGGCCAGGGTGCTGAGAACTGCCAAAGGGGGCGCCCGCTCACTCTGTCGGCCGGCCGCCCGCAGTCACGACACAGGTGAGGCAGGCGTTTTGGGGGACACTACCTCACTGGAATTCTCACAACCACACGAGGCAACGCTATGACTCTCCATTTTCTAAATGAGGAGAGTGACACTTGGGCGAGCAAGTTCCTTCACCGAAGACAAGCACTTATTAAGCGGCAAGGGCGGGACATGAACTGACCATGCAGTCTATACACTGCTCCCACCCACAGGAGCAGGGGGGTGGCAGGAGACACAGTGTTCACACACAGCTGGCCATTCTCGGGTCACCATCCTGTCTAGGGCCACCCCTCCATTTTCAGAGAAGTCTTTAGTCCATATCAGAGGGGTGGGGTGGGAGCATAGGGTGAAACCATCACCCAGAGTTCCAAGACAGAGGGTGCCCCCACTGTCCCTTCAAAAGTTGGAGCCAATATCTCCAAGGCCAGGGTGACCTGTCTCACTGGCGTCACTTGGGCTGTCAGGGGGCCTTAAGGTTCTTTTCGGTTCAAAAGCAATTGTCACGCTCGCCCCTTATCCCTCTGGGACGGAACCGCGGAGACTTCGAAGCAGGTAGCTCTCCCCGGGACAGGAGGTCTGGCTGAGACACGCCTGCGGCTTTTCCCTCTCCTGGTCTGCTGCTGCGCCACTGTCCAGCTCCTGCCAGCCCCAGCCACCAGCTCTCCCCTGATCCTGGGTCCCAGACCCCCAACTTGAGCTGCGATGAGTCCAGCCTCGGCGCTGGGGTCCCTGTGCGGATGCGCGCAGGCACCGTGGGGACGAAGACAAGCACCTCCTTTTCCAGCAGGTGGGAAAGCGCCAGCTCAGCAGCTAATGCCAGGCGGGTGTAGGGTCCAGGGTGGACGAAGGAAGAGAAATGTGACTTGCTCCCAAAGGAGCAAAGCTAATCAGGTGAGCCTGGATCCAGGCCAGCCACTCCCTCTTGGACAACAGAGCAGAATAGAGACCGCAATTAATTAAGGGCTGTGGGAGGGACTCTCCCTGCCAGGGGGCCCTCGGGCAGGACGCTGCTGGTCTTCCAGCTCCCCGTGCCTACCTCACTCATCCTGGTAACTGGCATAGAGGGGAGGCTGCAGTCCCGCAGCACCAACTCCTCCTGGTCCCCTCCTGACAGGTTCTTATCCAACCAGGACCCCTCCCACCCCCTGCCACCCCCATTCTCTTACACAGAATCCTCCTCCCCAACCTGGAGGAACAGGAAAGATACTGTTTAAGGGCCCAGCCTGATGGAATTAGGAAAGCCTGCCCCCGTCTCTACCCAAAGCCAGGCACGGAGCGGTAACTAGGAATTCCGTTCCACGTAAAAGTCCAGCTACCGGTTACTTAGTATCTGCCATGTGCCAGGCACCGTGCGTTACTTCGTTTGACCCGTGGAACAACCAATCGCACGATGATCCCCATTTCACAGGGGAGGAGACTGAGGCTGGAAAATGCGCAGGAATTTGCTGGGGAAAGAGGAGTCACATATCCAGTACTCGCTGGAGCTGGATTCCGCCGGGGCCCTGGGTTGGCCCTCTCCTTTCGTTCCCGAACTCAGACAAAACAAGGTGACCTCAGAAAGTAGAGGCATGGTTGGGACAGGGGCAGGGAGGAGGGGCTGTCTGCCTGGGCGCAGGAAGGCCAAGTTGGCAGGGGACAGTCTGGGTCTGTAGAGAAAACAAATGGAGCTGTAAATAGGCAGCTCCGTCTCCTCAAGGCCCGAGGGGGAGGCTCCTGGGCAGGCGGCCCCATCCCATGAGATCTCAGACCAAGAACCTACTTGTTCCTCAGATCTGGTGCCCTGTCTCCTGTGACCCATGGAGAAGCCTGGCTCTGCCTGACACAGGACAAGTGGGAGCCTCCTTACTTGGCCACCCCTCCCCCCTCCTTCTCCTAGGACCCACAGAGAACCAGGCAACGCCAGAGTGGGCTGGGATCTCCCTTGAGGGGGGAGGGACTGAGAGCCAGGGGGCCTGAGGTCAGACGAAGTGGGCTGGATGCCACCTAGGTGGATTTGGGGAAAGCTGGTGTCTCCGAGTCTCTGTTTCCTCACCATAAAGTGGGAATAATCACACGCACTTTGTAAAGCTGTGTGACACCCTGCTTGGCACCCACTAGCTATTCAATAAACGGTAGCCACTAAGGCATTCAGAAGTCAGATGGGATTTCCTGAAGTCTGCTCTGACTTCAGAAACCCCAATCGGTTTGGGAAGAATAAGGCTCCTGGCAGGGCACCTAGCGGGCCGTGAAGCTGCAGGGCTCGGGGGAGGTCAGCCTCGCGGGCTCACCGGCTGCCCAGGAGGTGACTGGGGCAGGGTAACCCGAGACGGTAGCTTCTTCGCTGTGGCAAGGTGACCCTCTCTCCACAACACCTTCCGTATGCTGACCCAAACCCAGGAGCCGGGGCTGCCTGGGGCCATCCCCGTCTCCCCCTCAGCCTTAAGCAAGGTGGTCCCAACCCTCTGCTGAGGCCAGTCGACAGGTAGGGGATGTCTGAGGACAAGCCTGTCGGCCAGAAATTCCAGGCGTCCTCGAGGATTCTGCTCCCTCAGGCCAGCGTCCAGGAATGTGCCGTGTGCCCAGTGGAAAACGCCAAAGGAACATGCCGAATCTCACAGGGTGCTGACACAGGAGGGGGCAGGCCGTGGTGACAGCGAGTCACAGGGCCCAGGCCACGGTTGGGGAACTGCTGAAGGCTGGGCTGGGGGGTGGGGGGGTTCTGGGGAGCAGTCCGTCACTCCTCTCAGCCCCTACTCTCCCACCCTTGCTGTCTGGACGGGATCAGAGAGAATAAGGAAGAAACCACTGGAGCCTAACAGGGTACTGAACCGCCGCCTGCCTGGAAAATCAGTCACAGCCTTAAAGGCCAGATTCCCACCACGAGGCCTTCAGGCAGCTCCAGGAACCCCTGTACGAACAACAGAGAGAGAAACGAGGCCTCCAGCCCACGGCTGACTTCAGATTTCTGATTCCTGATCATCTCCCCTGCTCCCCAGAGAGCAGAATTCTCAAGAATTCCCAACAGGCCACTCACTCTTTCCCACTGCTGCATTAACCCTTTCCTGGCTGCTGCGGGGTGGCACTGCCCCTCTGGGCTCCCTGGTGGGCAGGGAGAGAAGAGGCCCAGTAATCCTCAGAGGCCCCCACTCAGCACCCCCCCAGACACACACAGCCCCCAGCGCTGGAACCTGCAGGGCTTCACATGTCCTTCCACCTTCACCCCCAGGACCCTGGCCTCCCACCCCCCAGCCTGCTGCTCTGGAAAGTTCACCGAAGCCCAGAAAGCCTTTCAAGGCGGAGATCTGGTCCCACACTCTCAGGTTCTCTCATTACCAGAGACTCCTGACCCTTGCCCTTCCCAGACGGAAGGGAGATTAGAAAGCGCCCAGTTCCCTACGGGGTGGAAAACTTTGCTTCCTACGAGCCCGGGGGGGGGGGGGGGGGGGGGGGGGGGGGGGGGGGGG
>PVHT020000150.1:1024316-1048831 GCA_004024745.2 Catagonus wagneri
GGCTGCCACCGCAGAAAGGACTCAGAACCACCTAGACGCTGTAAGGATCCAGAAACTTGGTAATATCCCCGTTAGGCACTGTAATTCTCCCTGGCACGATTAGCCATAAACCTTGAAGCGCCAGGGAGCCTGCCAGGTTCTTTAAGGCAGAGGCAGCTGAGGGAGCTCCCTCGCCGGCTGGGCCTGGGGAGAAGTTCTAGAGACAGAGTGAACTGAGGCTGCTTTAAGGAAGGGAGGCGGGTGAGGAGAGAGAAGGTGGGGGCCGGGGTGGCTGCCAATGTGTTTTCTGGATGGGGATTTACTGGATACCTGTTATAACAGGCAACATATATAGATCGGAGTTACCCTCATGATAACATGAAGTATGTATTGTTATCCCATCTAACAGATGAGGAAACCGAGGCTCATAAGTGCTCAAGTGACTTTATTAGTCATCTAGTGAGAGGCAGAGCTGAACACAAACTCGGGTCTGTCTGGGTTCACAGCACACATGCCTTCTGCAATGGCTGGATGTTCAAGCCAGGCTCCGAGCCCCCTCCAGACACCACAGCCCAGTACGGGGCAGGTCAGACGGAGGCAGCGGGTCTCTGGCACATCCTCAGAATGCCCACACTCAGATGTCCTGTTCCCGGCAGCCGCCAGAGACTGCACATCAGAGGCAGCACCACTCGAGAGAAGAACACAGACTCAGGCCTGAGAAAAATCTGGGTTCAGATACCATTCGCTGGTCTGTGCGACCTGGGGCAAGTGGCTTAACTTCTCTGAGCCCAGCTTTGCTCATTCACGAAGAGGGCCTTGGAGTTCTCGCTGTGGCGCCGTGGGTTAAAAATCCAACTGCAGCAGCTTGGGTTGCTGTCAGAGGCACAAGTTCAGTCTCTAGCCTGGCCCAGTGGGTTAAAGGAGCTGGGACTGTGGGAGCTGCGGTGTAGGCTGCAGCGGCAGCTCGGATTCAGTCCCTGGCCTGGGAACTTCTGTATGCCTCAGTTGTGGCCAGGAAAAAAATAAAATAAAACAGGACGTAGTCATACCTACCTCATAGAGCCTATTTGAGAATTCAATGAGATACTGCATGTGAAGCATCTAGCACATAGTAGGTGCTTAATAAAGGCTAGTTCCCGGCAGGGCCGGCTTCTTGGGCACATGATCACACGTCACCCAGGGCCCGGTGCTCAGAAGGCCCCAAACTTAGGAAGCTCCACACTAAGTTTAGTGCTTTATTGCGGCCTTTGTGAAAGGCACCTCCTGGGATAAGGGCTGCAGGCCAGGGCGGAGACGGAGCTCCAAGCAGCAAGGTCAGGAAGTGATGGCCGGGGCAGGTCCCAGGACTGGAACCCGAGGCGGAGCCAGAGGCCGCCCTCCCTCAGTGCAGACTTTTCCGAGGCTTCTGACCTCGCCGACGTGGCATCTGCCCCTTAGCTGTTTTTAGACTCTGGTTCCCAGGGGCCCAGCCTTTTGCTAAATCGGCAGTCTAGGCCCACCTACTGAACTCAGAGAAGCCTCCCGCTGGGGAGATGAAAACGGATAGGCGGGGAGGCTGTCTGTCTTCTCTCCTTTGCTCTCAAAAGACATCCCTCATTTCTAAGTCTAGGAGCCTTTTAGAAGGACACCAGCATGGGGTGAGGGAGGATGAGGGGGAAGACAGTGGAAGCGGAGTCTGCGTGCAGCTGCAGGACCACGAGAGGAATCATAAGCGCACCCAGGGAGTTCTCATTGTGGCTCAGTGGTAACAAACCTGACTGGTATCCATGAGGGTTCGGGTTCAGTCCCTGGCCCCGCTCAGTGGGTTAAGGATCTAGCGTTGCCGTGAGCTGTGGTGAACGTGGCAGATGTGGTTTGGCTTCCGTGTTGCTGTGGTTGTGGTGTAGGACAGCAGCTGCAAATCTGATTCAGCCCCCGGCCTGAGAATCTTGATATGTCACAGGTGTGACCCTAAAAAGAAGGGAAAAAAAACCCACTCAAACACCATGAAATGTAAGAAAATATAAGAGCCGAAAGGGATTTTGAGAAACAGATCAGAGAGGGAAAGTAAGTTACCCAAAGTCACACAGCGAGGACTGGACACTGGGTCTCCTAATGCCCAGCCCAGGGCTCTTTCCATCATTTGACTTCAGTGTCAGAGACAAACTGGGGTAGTGAAGGAAAAAGAGCCCCCACCACCACCAACAGCAAACTCTGTATTCACACAATCCACACTAACTACTCCTGGAGACCTGTAGAGGGAGGTGCTAGACTCTGTTCCATAAAAAGTGCATTAGGGTAAGGAGTTGCGTGCCCTCTGACCCGATCCTTGGCACGGCCTCTGGAATCTGAGGCTTCCGGGGTGGTGTGGGGTGCTATGCTTCTGCCAGGACCCTTCTCTCGTGGCTAATCTGACATGGTTGCTACCTTTTTGAGCACTCAGGCTGAGATCCTGGGGCTTTCTTCCTGGGAAACAGGGACCTGGGAAGTTTCTCGTTCAGTGTGGGTCTTAAAAAAATAGACATTAACTGCTAATATATATTAAGCACTTTCTATATGGCAGCACTGTTCTAAGAGCTTTTCATGTATCAATTCATCTAATACTTACACCACCCTATGGAACTGGATACTGTCATTGTCCTATTTTAAAGTTGAAAAAACTGAAACAGAGAGGTGAAGTAAATTGCCCAAGGTCACAGAGCTAGTAAACAGTAGAGCTGGAATTTGAAGGTAGGCAGCCTGGGAGTGGGTAGCCTGCGCTCTCCATCACTCCCCCAACGACTCCTAGCTCAGTGTTCTAGGCACTTGACCCCCATCCAGAAGGGTTCCATTTCTACTTACATGTACCTATACCCTCTGATTCAGCTCCCCTTTCCTCCCTCACCTGGGAGCCAGGCACGTTTGCTCACCCAGGAAGTAAACCTGAAATTGCAGGGGGACCTGCTTTTCTCTGCGGAGCCCCTCTTTCCTGCCCCTCAGAGTATCCCTCAGTGACTTGTGCTGCCACCTCCTGGCCACAGAGGGTTATGACAGGCTCTGCGGGTATTTTTCAGGAATTTTCCCTTTCACTTTCCCTCTCTCAGTGACGTCATGGTCTCCTGGGTTTATGTAACCATACTCTGTTGAGTCCCAAATATATACGTTTTTTGTTATTCCAGATTTTCTCCAGTTTTATTGAGATGGAACTGATTTAACATTGTGTGCTATTTGTTTTAAAGATTGGATTTTTTTTTCCCCTAAATCATGACCTAGCTTGAAACAATCTAGAAATCCTGGTCAACATAAGTTTTTTTTTTCTATTTTTTTATTGATGTATAGTTGATTTAACATGTTTAACAGGTGTACAGCAAAGTGATTCAGTTATATATATACATAAAGAAATATAGACATCGTGTAAGTTTAAGATGTTCAATAAGATGATTTTTTTTTCTTTTTTTCTCATTTTCCTTCTACAGCTGCACCTGTGACATATGGAAGTTTCCAGACTAGGCGTCGAAGTGGAGCTGCAACTTCCAGCCTACGAGACAGCCTTGGCAACACCAGACTGGAGCCACATCTTTGACCTATGCTGCAGCTTGTGGCAACGCCGGATCCTTAACTCACTGATCCGAGGTCAAGAATTGAACCTGTATCCTCACAGAGGCAACACTGGGTCCTTAACCTGATGAGCTACAGTGGGAACTCCCATGTGTTGATTTTGATATATACACATATTCTGAATGATCACCATCACCTTATATAATTTACTATTTTTTTTTTTTTTTTTTTTGCTTTTGTTTTTTAGGACTGCACCTGCAGCATATGGAGTTTCCCAGGCTAGGGGTCAAATCGGAGCTGCAGCTGCCGGCCTACGTCACAGCCACAGCCATGTGGGATCTGAGTCGTGTCTGCAACCTAACCTACACCACAGCTCACAGCAACACTGGATCCTTAACCCTCTGAGCAGGGCCAGGGATTGAATCCACGTCCTCATGGATACTAGTTAGGTTCTTAACCCGCCGAGCCACAATGGGAACTCCTAATCTTTAATTATTTTGGAAGTGAGAACTCTGCCCAAATCTTTCCTCCCTCTGAGATCAAGGTCTGTGTGTCCTGATGTGTGTGGCTCTTGCACCCCAACACCCTTTAATGCCCCTATGGTCTGAGCTGGCACTAGAACCCGGGGGTCCTGGCTCCTGACTCAGTTCTCATATCTCAGCACCACACTGCTCTTCCAACAAGGGAGCAGAAAACATGGACCAAAGGAGGGTCCAGAGAAGACGGGACAAAAGTCACGTGCTGGCTGGTGCCAGGGTCAGAATTCCGACTCATGCCAGGGCAGTGGCAACACCGGTGGGCTTTTTAGAGGGTGCCGCGTCAGTGCTGGGAGTTTGGAGAAGGGAAAAGCCTTCTAAAATGTATAGATAAGGGAGTGCAAGGCCAGTTAAAGCGTGAGCCCCCTGAGGAGGCCAGGCAAAGGCTTTGCGGCTGAGAAGAGGTGGGAAGGGGGTGGAGCTTGCACTGGATGAGGGAGTGGAGATAAATGCCAAGAATGAAAGTCCGCAGGAAGAGGGGAGCAGAGGGCAGGGAGTGGGCTCCTGGGTTCCGGCCTTGTTGAGGGATCGGGAGGAGAAATAGCACAATGGACAGAGAAGGGGCAGTCAGAAATCTGAATGCTTTAGAGACACCCTCACATCTCAGAGCCGGGGCAGGCTTGTTAAGGCCCTGTTGCCTGGTTTTGTATTGCCTGCAAGGTAAGGAATTTTTTTTTTTTTTTGCATTTTTAAATAGTTGAAACGATTCAAAAGAAGAATACTATTTCATGACACTTGAAAATCGTATGAGAGAGTTCCCATTGTGGCTCAGCATTAACGAACCCGACTGGTATCGCTGAGGATGTGGGTTCGGTCCCTGGCCTTGCTCAGTGGGTTAAGGATCCAGCGTTGCCGTGAGCTGTGGTGTAGGTTGCAGACAAGGCTCGGATCCCACGTGGCTGTGGCTGTGGTGTAGGCCGGCAGCTGCAGCTCTGATTTGACCCCCTAGCCCGGAAACTCCCATATGCCACAGGTGTGGCCCCAAAAAGAAAAATAAATTATATGAAATTCAAACCTCAATGTCTATAGAAGAAGTTTTATTGGGACATAGCCACACTCATTTATGTGTCATCCGTGACTGCATCCTGCTGCAAGAGCAGAGTGGGTTGCAACAGAGACCACCAGGCCCCAGAAGCTTAAAATACTTATTCTTCGCCCCCTCCCCCTCCCCCGCACTCCTGGCATGCGGAATTTCCCAGGCCAGGGACTGCTGACATCAGTGACCCAAGCCACAGCAGTGAAAATGCTAGATCCTTAACCCTCTGAGTCATGGGGGAACTCCTCGAATACTCACTCTTTGGCCCTTTACAGAAAAGTCTGCGGAGCACTGCCTTAGAGGAAAAGGGCCCTGGGCCACAGGATCCCCCATCCTCTATTGGAAAGGAAGCTGTCTGGGGGAAGTTCAGGCTGCTGAGGGGCAGCCGAGGGGCAGCCGAGGGGCAGAAGCAGGGGTGGGCTCTGGGAGGCCCAGGCCGCCACTATGAACAGTGTGCGCTTGTGCAATTCCGTGACCCCTAAGTCTTCGGATCGCTGTGTGTAAGATGAGTATGATAAGGCAGCTCCCGAAGGACTGTTGAGAATTCTGGAAGATGACAAGATGTTTAGCATAACGCACAGTGGCTTTCTGCAGACCTTGCTGCTCCCAAGAGCCGGTAACTGCCTGCTGTTCAGCTACGAAATTGCATGCACCTCCTAACTGTGGCCACTAGAGGGCAGGAAGGCCCTGCTGGCGGCGCGGAGGGTGTCAGATGGAGTTGGTCTGCAGGTTGCCTGCCTGCAGAGAAGTGCAGGCCCTGCTGTTTACAACCTTGGCCTTTGATCTCCTCCTCCGGTTCTCTGCATCCTGCTGAGGGTCAGCCGGGTGCAGAGCTCCCCGCAGGGGGCTGGGCCGGGTTTCCTTCTTGCCCTTTCTCTGTTCCCCAGAGGCAGCCCTGGCTGAGGCCAGGTCCCTGGATAAACAGTTCCTCTGTGGTCTATTGTCTATCACCTCATGTCATCCTCCAATGAGAGCAGAGGAATAACGCCCTTCTCTCTGGCGAGGAAACTGAAGCTCAGAGAGGTTAAGTGACTTACCCGGGGTCCCACAGCTGGTTAGCAGGATGGCTGGGACTAGAACCCGTGTCGCCGGTGCCAGGGGTGACTCTCTCGGGGTCAACAGTCTGTCCTTAATGACCACACACTCCCTGAGGCTCCGCCCCCTGCAGCTTCCTCTATGGTCCCTGCCCCTGCCCTCCAGGCTGGTGAAGCACCAAGCCACACCTCCACCAAATGCTTCCACATTTCTACCCAGGACAGGCTCACCCAGGGGGGCTGAGGGTAGCAGGGGGACTGTTTTTGTCCAGGGGCTTTGATGCAGCTAGGAACGCAAGGGCCCCCAGGCACATCCACACCCAGAGGTGTCTTGGCTAGGGGACAGTGACAAAGAGGTTGCTGGGCGGGAGTTCAGGGAAGGCCGCTGGGCACAGGGCCTTCGCGAAGCAGCAGCTTGGGGAGTGAAGAGGCAGGAGTGTGCATATCTTCAGGGTGTTAGGTGAAGCAGACAGGGGTGTGTACCAGCCGGCAGGGTGGAAGCCCATAGGGTTAAAAAAGGCTGCTTCCCCAAAAGCCTTGAAGACCAGGCTCAGGGGAGTGACTATGGTCCTGTGGGCCACGGGGAGACATGGAAGACTGTGGAGGGAGGGCGTGGTGGGAAGCAGTGGTGATTCAGGAAGGCTGATGTGAAAGCGATGAGGAGGAGCTCCTGCTGCAGTGCAACCGCATCGGCAGCATCGCGGGTTGGATCCCTGGCCCAGCACAGTGGGCTAAGGATCCGGTGTGGCCGCAGTTGCAGCTTGGGTTGAAGCTGTGGCTCGGATCTGAACCCTGAGCCAGGAATTCCACACACCATGGGGGCGGCCAACGAAGAAAAAAGAAAGAGGAGTTCCTGTTGTGGCGCAGCGGAAAAGAATCTGACTAGGAACCATGACGTTGAGGGTTCGATCCCTGGACTCGCTCAGTGGGTTAAGGATTCGGCGTTGCCGTGAGCTGTGGTCTAGGTCGCAGACGCAGCTCGGATCCCGCGTTGCTGTGGCTGTGGTGTAGGCCGGCGGCTATAGCTCCTGTTAGACCCCTAGCCTGGGAACCTCCATATGCCACGGGTGCGGCCATAAAAGAACAAAAGAAAAAAGAAAGAAAAAAAGTGATGAGGAGACTGGGTGCCTTGGAAAGGAGGCAGAGAAGGATTCCAGGCTTTAGATCATGCAGACAGAGTGGAGAGGGCCTGGGTTCCGGAGGAAGCACCAGGGTGCTGAGCTTGATGTGATGGAGGGGCCTGAAGGAGAAGGACTAGCCTGAGACGGAGTAGCTGAAGAGTCCAGGGTGTACGTGTGAGCGGGCGACGGAGCAAAGAGATGGTGAATCCTTTTTCTATGTGGATGAATTTGAGGACCTCAGGCAGAAAAGCCCTGTGAGCACATTGGGATGCAGGGGAGGCTATGAGAAGAGAGTCAGGGCTCGAGACATAGGAAAGGAAGGAATCAGTCACATGGACTTGATCTCTGAAACCCAGACAGGGAGTCCGGGTGCCACGTGAGCAGCAGGTGGGGAGGCACTGAGCCGCGGAAGGGAGAGGAACCAGAGGAGGAGGCCCAGGGGGAGGGTGTGTGTGTTGGGGCCACGCCCTCCCGTCCAAGGGTGGAGCCTAGGCACCCTTCTAGCAACCGTGATTGGTTGTTCAGGGGGCGGCCTTTGTCCCAAGTCGGGCCAATCAGAGAATCAGAGGGGGTTTTAGGGGTTGTTTGTTCGTTTGTTTGTTTTGGCCGAGCCTTTGGAAGTCGCTGAGCCAGGGATCGGACCTGCAAACCTGCAACGCAGTTGCAACCTGCACCACAGCTGTTGGCAACACGGGATCCTTAACCCACTGTGCCACAAGGGAACTTCCGAGTGTCAGCACTTTTGATGGACGTGACGGGCAAAGAAGCTCTTTCCATCAGTCTAGGAAGAAGAAGGCAGTTTCTGGGTCCCCGAGGGAAACGAGTCTTAGGCTGAGGAAGACAGAGGTGGGGATGGAAAGAAGCGGCCAGGGGTGACATCCCCGAGTTCCTTCATCAATGCCTGAACCGTTAGGAATCAGTAACTGCTCTTTGTTCTTAGGTAGCGTTTTCTGTTTCCTGCGAGTGGGAGAATCTTCACTCCTACCTAGTGAAGAGAAGAAGCTGAAAAAAGTCACATTTGGTAATTAAGGAAGGAGACAATTTCAACCTGGAGGGAGAAGTGAATAGTATCAAACACTGGGAGTGTCAGGTCAGAGAGGTTTTGTGACTGCAAATTGTGTGACAGGCAACAGCGGGTCAGAGAGGTTCCTAGAGTCAGACCCACACCCAGGACTCAGGATTCACAGTCAAACTCTTTACCTCACAGGGGAAAGGAGGGCTATTTCTGGGAGGTCCTCTCCACCCATGGCTTTGATGTAGTCCTCCCGGCTCGGCTCTCGCATTCAAGTCCTTTCCAGAAGCTTCTGGAGGCAGAAGTGCAGGCTCCCTAACCTGCACTCATCTAACTTCTCTCTCAGACAAGAAAATAGCTTGTATTTTTAAAACACTCTTGCAGCAACAGAGACCACATTGCGTTCCGTTGAACCACCTCACAACTGGCCGGCTCTTCCCAGGGTCTAAAGCAATTTCTTCCGTTTGAGAAGGACCCCGGGGCACTCCCACTGACCAGGCTTGTTGGTGGTCCTGTAAGGCATCTGAGGGTGACACGGGGGGCAAGGGGAGAGGGGAGGCAGGCAGGAGGAGTGGCTGCAGAGGCAGGAGGGCACCCCGCACCCCCACCCCACCCCCAAACGCACTGACTGGGGCAGCAGCGGCAGCGCCAGGCTCTTCCTGAGCGGATTAGCCTTGCGGTCTAAGTGACTGGAGCTGCCGAGAATGCTATTGTAACCAGAGGCTTACCGAAATGTAGACAGCCAGCCCTGGCATGTCCAGACACGCAGAAGGGAAAATAAGCGGAATAAGCTCCCGCCGGCGCGCTAAGCCGCTCCATTGTCCCGCTTGCTGCTGAAACACCTTGCGGAGTTTTCTGCCAGTGCCCCGCGCCACCCCCACCTGAGAACCACACTCTGCAGCCTGGAGCCCCAGGACTTTCTCCTCCTAGAGGTGGGAGAGGCGGCCCTCGCGAGCGTGAAGCTGAAGTGCATAGGTGACAGCTGGCACTTTTACAGAGTCGGTAGCCCAAGGTCACGTGGCGGGTCTGCAGCAGGGCCAGGAATAGCAACGCGGTCCTTCTGCCCCCCATTTGGCGGTCACTCCGGTGCACCCAAGGACCCGCCCACCCGGGCAGTGCCCCTCGCGCCCAGTTCTCCCTCTTCTCTCTCACCACAGACCTGGGGGCTGCCTCCTGGGAACCCTGATGGGCGACTGGCACCTCCCGGGTGTGGACTGGCGGGGGTGGGGGTGGGGGGTCTCTCTTCCTCAGTCTGGCGCCGGTTCACTGACCGGGGTGGAGTCACAGGCCCAGCGGTCTGTCGCAGAGAGAGCACTCACAGCTGCCAGGGGGAAACTGAGTGGAAAAGTCCCTTCCTACCTCCCACGGCCGCCGGAAATGGGGGAGGGTCTGTGCTCCCGCCCCCATCCACAGGAGGCCACCGCTGTCGCGGGGAGGGGACCCTGGAAACCACTGGGCTTCGGAATCTAGAGTAAGCACAGGGGCTTTCCAACCAGCCCGGGCTCTGGCTGGTTGCGGAAGGCGGGGCTAGGCGGTGGGGGGCTAGAGGAGAGGGAAGGGGGGGCGCCTGCGAGGCTGCAGGGCTGAGCGGCTCAAAAGCAACTGCTGGGCATCTCTAGCTGGGCATCCCCCAGGCACCTCAAAGGTAACTCGTCCCATCCCTGACTTGTCACCCCCCACCCCCGGCAACCTTTCTGCTGGACTCCGTATCCTGGCAGGTGAAGCACCCACCCGTCCCAGCATCTAGCCAGAAATCAGGAGCTCCCACCTCCCTCGTTTCAATTCATTCTCTCTCTCTCCTTTTTTTTTTTTTTTTTTGTCTTTTTGCCCTTTCTAGGGCCACACCCGTGGCATATGGAGGTTCCTAGGCTAGGGGTCTAATCAGAGCTGTAGCCGCTGGCCTACGCCACAGCCACAGCAATGCCAAATCCGAGCCACGTCTGTGACCTACACCACAGCTCACGGCAACGCCGGATCCTTAACCCACTGAGCGAGGCCAGGGATCGAACTTGGAACCTCGTGGTTCCTAGTCGGATTCGTTAACCACTGGGCCACGACGGGAACTCCCATTTCATTCTTTACTTCCTGCCGGTCCCCACATTTTGCCAAGTTTACCTTCTCAGTTTTTCTCAAAACCACCCCCCTCCCCCGCCTACTCCTCCCTCCCCACCCCACCCCCTCCCCTTCCTGCTCTCTCATCTGCCCCTTTTGCCCTCTTCTCACCTGGTCAAATTAGCAGTTTCCTAGCCACTCTCTCTGCCTCGTCCTTAAGTCCTTAAAATCCATCCTCCGTGTGGCCTCTATGTTGTTCGTCCCCTAAAGAGCCAGTCTGAGCAGTTTTCCTACTTAAGCCTCCTTGGTCTCCCCATTGCCCAGCGGATCACCTTGGGCCCTTTAACATGACTTAGAAGGATGGAGATAGTTGGCTCTGTCTTGCCAGAGCAGTGCAGTGTGTGATCAGAAACACGGCTGCTAGAGCCTGACTTCCTGTGTTCAAACCCCATCTGCTGGAGTTGCCGTCGCGGCTCAGTGGTTAACGAATCCGACTAGGAACCATGAGGTTGCAAGTTCGATCCCTGGCCTCGCTCAGTGGGTTAAGGATCCGGTGTTGCCGTGAGCTGTGGTGTAGGTTGCAGACGTGGCTCGGATCCCACGTTCCTGTGGCTGTGGCAAAGGCTGGCAGCTACAGCTCTGATTAGACCCCTAGCCTGGGAACCTCCATATGCTGTACCTGCAGCCCTAGAAAAGGCAAAAAGACAAAAAACAAAAAACAAACAAACAAAAAGACCTACCTGCTACTTTCTAGCTGTGTGGCCAAGGTCCCGTTACTAAACTTCTCTATGTGTTCTTTCTCTGTGAAATCAGAATGTTAGCAATGCCTGCCTCACAGATTCGTGAGGATTAAGACTTTTGCTGGAGTTCTCACTGTGGCTCAGCGGGTTAAGAATCCAGCTAGGATCCATGAGGATTCGGGTTCAATCCCTTGGCCTTGATGAGTGGGTTAAGGATTCCAGCATTGCCGTGAGCTGCGGTGTAGGTCGCAGACATGGCTTCGATCTGGCGTTGCCGTGGCTGTGGCGGAGCCCAGCAGCTGCAGCTCCAATTGGACCCCTAGCCTGGGAACTTCCATATACCTCAAGTGCGGCCGTAAAACATTTAAAATTTTTAAAAAATTAGAAGAGTTTTTCTGTGCGAGGCAGTTGGAACTGGGGCTGTTCGTACCTCCTCCTCCACGCTCCTCTCGGGCCCTCCCGCCTCACACTTGCTTCAGCAGCTGGGCTCTTCTTGTAGAATTACAAGAATTACAAGACTCTTGCTTGCCAGTTGTGCTGTTTCTCATCTCTCAGTGTCTGGGCCCTTCAGAGAGGTACCTATGTGTTCCTCTCTTCAGAGCGCCCACCCTGCTTGCTGCTTGTCTGACTGGCTTGTGACTGAGCTCCCCATGAGGGCAGGCCTGGGTCCCTGCTGCCTAGAACTCTGCCTGGCACTCGGTGTTGACTGAATGAATGAATGAAATGTTTGCCCTGAGACTGTTGGGTTCGGGTCTTCATCACAGCAGAGGTGTTCACTTTGGAGGGTTTTGTCACCATGGTCCCAAAGATACACATCGGTATCCGTGTCCCTCCCCCAGGCACCTGTCTGCTACTCTGTAGTGGCCAAGGACACAAGGACAAGGAATGTGTTCCTCGTCACTTTGCTGCACAGCAGAAACTGGCACAACATTGTAAATCGACTCTAACAAAAAAAAAAGTAAATCTGTTTATGGAGTTCCCTCTGTGGCTCAGCGGGTTAAGAATCTGACTAGTCTCTGTGAGGATATGAGTTCAATCCCCGGCCTCGGTGGGTTGAGGATTTGGTGTTGCTGTGAGCTGCGGTATAGGTCGCAGGTGTGGCTTGGATCTGGCGTTGCTGTGGCTGTGGGGCAGCTCGGTGGCTATGGCTCCGATTCAACCCCTAGTCTGGGAGCCTCCATATGCCATGGGTGAGGCCCTGAAAAGACCAATAAATAAATAAATTTTAAAATTATGCAATCGGAGTTCCCGACATGGCTCAGAGGCTAACAAATCCGACGAGGAACGATGAGGTTGTGGGTTCAATCCCCAGCCTCGCTCAGTGGGTTGAGGATCCGGCGTTGCCGTGAGCTGTGGTGCAGGTCGCAGACGCGGCTCAGATCTGGCTGTGGCTGTGGCTATGGCGAAGGCCGGTGGCTATAGCTCCGATTAGACTCCTAGCCTGGGAACCTCCATATGCCGCGGGTGCGGCCCTAAAAAGACAAAAATAAATAAATAAATCAAAAAAATAAAATTATGCAATAACTTAATGATGAGCTGAGCCAGGGGAAGGACCTGAAGCCTTCCGGGGTCTGTGGACGCGCGGCTAGCTGGGCCCAGCAAAGGGAAGGGGTGAAGAGGAAGGACAGCAGGCCCTGGTGTGGCCAGAAGCCTGTAGTCCCCTGACTTTCCTTAGGGTTTCGGGGATTCTTGTGGCTCTGGGGACCTGCCCCTAGAGTCACCCAACAAAGTTCCTTCCCTGGAGTCAGATCAAGGATACGGTCCCATAGCTGTCAGGCCACTGCCCTGAACCTCAGGAAACGGCGATAGCAAGACGCCCATCACCTTCTCAGAGTAACTGGGCGTCTCAGATTCCTCCACCCACCCATTTACTCACCCATCACCCATTCATTCAATAGCTTCCGTAAGTGTGTTCCATGCCAGCACGGCGCAGGTGCAGGGCGTACAGCCTCGGTGAGGACCCGCTCATTGCCTTCTGGAGAACTGGGAGAAACGTCATAAAACACGACAAAACGACCAAGTGTAGAGTATCATGGGAATGAATGACATAAATGGGGGACAGGCCTCCTTCGGGCCCCCCCAACTGTCTGCTCATGCTGTGGTGACAGGGGCCAGGGATGTGGGGTCTTGCAGTCTCTCATGGCTGCAGACTCCTGGCACCACGCTCCTGCCGCCTCTGCCCTCCCAGTCCAAGGACCGACATTGCTGCCCTTTAGTGCAGGAAAGAGCTTTGACCTTTCGGGACTTAATATTGTGAAGGTCAGAGGCCCCTGCCAGTCTTTTGTGTTTAGACCCAAGTTTAAGGTAGTTCAAGGCAGTGTCTAGGAGAAGGTACACATCCAGCAATCCTCGGCACGCCCCCTGCCCCCGGCGGCTGGGATGCTCATCCAGAAGCTACCTAGCCTTGTTTCAAAGCTCCATGCTGGAGGAGTTTCCATCGTGGTGCAGCGGGAACGGATCCGACTAGGAACCGTAAGGTTGCGGGTTCGATCCCTGGCCTTGCTCATTGGATTAAGGATCCGGCATTGCCATGAGCTGTGGTGTAGTTCTCACATAAGGCTCAGATTCCATGTTGCTGTGGCTGTGGTGCAGGCTGGCAGTTGTAGCTCCGATTTGACCCCTAGCCTGGGAATCTCCATATGCTGCGGGTGTGGCCCAAAAAGCAAAAAAAAAAAAAAAAGGCTCCACACTGGAGCTGGACGGCCTGAATTTAAATTCCTCCTCACCCCCTTTACTACCAGCTCGGTGACCTTGGCCAAGTTACCTAACCTCTCTGAACCTCAGCTTCTATATTTGTAATACCCACACTACGGGGCTGTTGCTTACATGACTTCATATATTTAAAACGTTTAAAGCAGTAATCACACAGAAACACAGAGTGGCTGCACGTCGTAAGCTCTGTTTTCTGAGCCCTACCCGTGTTTTTACCGTGATATGTCACATGCTACCTGTCTGCCTCTCTAGAGGTCCTTCAGGGCAGGGACCCGCCGACTTCCTCATTCATCTTTGTGTCCCCAGGCCCTGGCCCAGTGCCTGGCTCAGAGCAGACAGGCCAAAAATATTTGTTGAGTGACAACTGAAGAAGCGGTCCCTGGGAGCATGGGACGGGCTGGGTCGGGAGCCAACGCTGCCTGGAGGTGACGGGGCTCTCTGCCTGGGGACGGGTCTGAGGGGGCACATCATGGGATGCCTGGTCCGGATGCCACGCTTCTTTTCCTGCTTGCAGCTCCCGAGGGCTCTGCGGCCATCTGCCGGGGCGGGTAGGGCAGGTGACCAGGGAGGTAGAATCCAGAGCCAGCCTAGAGGATTTACTCCTCTGCCTCCGAGCTCCTGGACCGGGGACAGATGGAGGGAGGCCACGTGGCCCTGCAGGATGCTGGGGGCAGCTGGTCAGGCACCCCCCCCAGAATGGCCACGGCTGTGAGGAAATAGGGGGTGCTCCCGGTGGCCGCCAAGACGGCGGGGAGAGCTGTCCTGTGTTGGACAAGGTCAGCAGATGCCCTGACCACACTGGAGGGAAACCGGGGCCTGCTGCATACCTCCCAGGACTCACATTCTGGTCGCCAGCGTGCTCCCCACCCACCGTACGTGGGCCGCTTGGACCTGAGCCTTCCAACCTTAGCGGAGCCCTGGGCGGGGGGCAGCAGGCCTAGGGGGGAGGACAGGGGTGATGAGTCACAGATAATCGGAGGTGCATTCGGGTGGGGATTATGTTCTCAACCAAGTAAGCACTAGTTTTATTGCTCGGGGACAAGAAAACTTCTAGAATGTTGGATTACGAGGGTGCGCTCGTAAATCTGCTCTCTAAACCTGCTCCAGGTTGGGCTCCCTTTTCTCCTCTGAACCCCTATGCTGGGACCAGCCAAGCAGTGGACAGCAGGGACTGCTGGCTAAGTCCCTGCTTGAAAGGGGACAGCCTCAGAGGTGACAGTGACCTGCCGCACAGCCCCAGTGGGTCAGGCAGGGACTCTCATAGGAGGCGCTTCGTGGGTCAGAGGGAGACAGAAAGGCTCTGGAAGGGTGCTGGATATTTCACGTAAATGGAATCGTACCAGTGTGTGTGGTCTTTTGAGACTGGCTTCTTTCACTCAGCATAATGTTTTCAAGGTTCACCATGTTGTAGCACGTGTCAGAATTTCATTCCTTTTTTACGGCTGAATAGTATTCCATTGTATGGCCACAGCACATCTCCCCTGTCCATTCATCAGCTGATGGGCCTTTACGTTGCTTCCACTTTTTGGCTAATATAAAATATGCTGTTGTGAACATCTGTGTACATGTCTTTGTGTGGACATATGTCCTCAGTTCTTTTCAGTATATACCTAAGGAGTGGAATTGCCGGGTCCTGAGGTAACTCCATGGTAAACATTTTGAGAAACTGCCAAACTGTTTTCTTTCTTTCTCTCTTTTTTCCTTCCTTCCTTTATTTCTTTTTCTTTCTCTTTCCTTTCTTCCTTCTTTCTCTTCCTTCCTTCCCTCTTTCTCTTTCTTCTTTCCTTCCTTTCTTCCTTTCTTTTTCTTTCTTTCTTTCTTTTTTACTTTCTTTCTCTCTTTCTTTCTTGGCCATTCTATGACAGATGGAGTTCCCAAGCCAAGGATCTGTTGTGACCTAAGCTGCACCTGCAGCAGCACCGGATCCTTAACCCATTGTTCTGGGCCAGGGACTGAACCTACATCCCAGTGCTCCCAAGATGCCACTGAACCCATTGCACCAGGAGCAGGAACTCCCAAACTATTCCCTTCCTTCCTTCCTTCCTTCCTTCCTTCCTTCCTTCCTTCCTTCCTTCCTTCCTTCCTTCATTCCTTCCTTCCTCTCTAATCAGAGCAGCAGCTGCCGGCTTACGCCACAGCCACAGCAACGCGGGATCCGCACTGGGTCTGTGACCCACACTACAGCTCTCAGCAACGCCATGACAGGACAGGAATTCCCTGGCTTGTTTTAAGGAAAGCAAACTGTTCAGTATTTGCATATGGCTTCTTCTGTGCTAGAGAGGATTGGACAGGACAGAGCGAGGGGAGGCGGTTTTCTGGGAGAATGACATCACCTCGCCTCACACTTCATCAAGCATCTCCGTCCACCAGGCCTGTTCACATGTATTTTCTCACCTACTCCTCCATCTTATCACTGCGGGATCCTTAACCTGCTGAGCAAGGCCAGGGATCAAACCCACATCCTCATGGATACCTAGTAGGGTCCTTAACCTGCTGAGCCACAACGGGAACTCCGCCAAAATGTTTTCTACAGCAGCTGTACCCTTTTACACCCCACCAGCAATGCACGAGCCCTCCAACCTGAGATAAGATTTTATTTGGAAAGCGATCCCTGGAAACACTGGTAGGAAATCAGGGAAGGCAGAAAGAGGAGGGAAGGCAGCCAATAAAGGATCATTACCAAGCAAATTACCGGTGAGGGTAATTGAAGCTTAAGGCCATTTCGAGTAACTCTGGGAGTCAGTACAGAACGTAGCAGAGTCACCCCACCTGAGGAGCAAGGGACAGGGGTGTGATCCACCGCTTCCCGACAGCCTGGGTAGAGTGCTAGTGTGTGTGTATGTGTGTGTGTGTGAATTTCCTGTCAATTCCTTTTTGCTTGATGCAGATGCAGGCAACGCAACGGCAGCAGGAGAAAGCCCGGCAAAGAGATGCAGATGCTGGCTGCTGGGGTCAAGTCTGCTGGCCAGAGCCTCTGGCGAGGGAAGAGGAGGTGAGTCGGGTACCAGCGGCACCTGCTACCTTGGGTGAACCAAAAAGTTCCTGCCCTCACGGAGCTTACCCTTCAATGAGAGGGCCAGCAACAAAGACATGTGCTAGCTAGTCAGGAAGCCCCGCAGGGAAAATAAAGCAAGGCAGGGGATGGAGGGAGATGAGCGCTGTGTCGGCTCGGGTGGTCAGGGCAGGCATCTCGGAGGAGGTGAGATTTTAGCTGACACCTGAGCAAAGCAAGAGCCAGGCTCTCCGAAGGCCAGCGAAATGTCTTATAGAAACAGTACTGGAATCGGGGCTGTGGGATCAGCAGATGCTGAGACACGGAGCCAGAAACAGCCTCGGTCTTCAGGAGGAACTGCAAGAGCTTCAGAGTGAACGAGGCAGACAGCACCAGGGGAGACCAGAAATACATCCAGGGGCCAAGCTGGGAAATAAGTTTGGATTTGGTCCTGAGGGTAAACGGAGGCCACCTGATGGGTGAGAGCAGGGCAGTTTCCCATGTAACTGACACTTTTGTTTCTTGCTCTCGGGTCACTGGGTTGCAGAAGTATTGAAACTCCCAAACTCAACATTTAGCGAGCCTGTTAGGCCCACGAAGGGGCTAACACCTCACTACCACACATCCAAATCCAGGCCCCGAACACTCATTCATTCCTCCTGTTAATTCCAGGCCCTGGTCTAGGCGCTGTCTGTGTAGCAGTGATCTCGTCTGACCTAAGCCCTGCCTTCACGGAGCATACATTCTAATGGAAGGAGACAAGTAGGAGTTCCTGTCGTGGCGCAGTGGAAACGAATCTGACTAGGAACCATGGCGTTGGGGGTTCGATCCCTGGCCTTGCTCAGGGGGTTAAGGATCCAGCGTCGTCGTGAGCTCTGATGTAGGTTGCAGACGCAGCTCGGGTCCCGCATTGCTGTGGCTGTGGTGTAGGCCGGTGGCTACAGCTCTGATTAGACCCCTAGCCTGGGAACCTCCGTATGCTGTGGGTGCGGCCCTAGAAAAGGCAAAAAGACAAAAAAAAAAAATGGAGACAAGTAGACAACATAAACATGCACTGTACGTTATAAATATATAACTCATCAGGAAAAGATCGAGGATTTAGACTGCAGAAAAAAGAAGGGGACACAAGCAGTGCAGAGTGCAGGGCATCGGTATTTCAAATAGAAGGGGCAGGACGGCCTCTCACGGGGGCTGATTACACTGAGACCCCACTCGCAGCCTGCCTGGCTCCCGGAAGCCCCCTCCCCAGCTCCAGGGAATGCACCCAGGGACGCTGCAGCAGGAGGGAGGGCGCAGCTGGAGCTCCAAAGAGGCCGAGGGACCCCAGATTGGAGGGCTGGGGTGTGCTCCTCCGCTGGGCCAAGCACACAGCCTGGGAGGAGGAGGAGGGTCCAGTGGGGGCGGGGGAGGTAGGGGGCTGAGACTGCCAAGCCACAGGGGAATATTGATGAGGTTTCTGGCAAGAAGTGACGGAGCTGGTGGGGCTGCTGTAATGAAGACAGATGATCCCAGGGAGCTCTGCTCATCTTCCTGCTGGAGGAGGGAGCCTCGTAGCCAGTGGGGCGCGGGGCGGGGGGCGCTTGCCAAGTGCCCAGTGCTCTCTGCTCTGGCACTGTGGCTCACCAGCATCCCAGCACCCCCATCCTTCTGCCCCGCCACCCCCACCCCACCCCACCCCTCGCCCTGCCCTCCCCTTAGTCCTCCCTCCTCTCCTTCCTGCTTTGCTTTTTCTTGGGATGGTCCCCTTCTTCTTTCTCCTTTTTGTCATTTTAGGGCCGCCCCCGCGGCATGTGGAGGTTCCCAGGCTAGGGGTCAAATCGGAGCTGCAGCTGCCGGCCTACGCCACAGCCACAGCAACGCAGGATCTGAGCCGTATCTGCAAACTACGCCTCGGCTTGTGACAATGCTGGATCCTTAACTCACTGAGTGAGGTCAGGGATCAAACCCGCATTCTCATGGACACTATATCAGGTTCTTAACCCGCTGAGCCACAACGAGAACTCCAGCCCAATGAAATATTTCCTAGCCTGGGAACTTCCGTAGGCCACAGGTGCAGCCCTAAAAAGACCGAAAAAAAAAAAAATGAACTAGGCCAGAAACTGTAATTACTTCCCAGGGAGCAGAGGGCTCCATGTGAAGGAAAGCGGGAGGAGGTGGATGGAAGTCCGTTAGACGTGCAGAATTCACGAGTGTGTCTGGCCGAACGCCTTCACGGGAGAGCTCGTCTGAGCCGCTCAGGGAGGAAAACTGTGCCTGGTGTTCCTCGGCCCGCTCAGAACTTCGTCCTCTCAGCACTCACAGCACGAGCCAGGCGGCAGGACCTCGGCATCGATGGCTCCCGTGGACATCCGCTTTATCCAGCTGGACTGTGAACCATTTGAGGATGCTGCCTTTGTAGTTTCTGTGGTCTCCCCACCTGCACGGACCACCTCCTGCCAGAGCTGGTTACAAAGGACGTTCCCAGGTAGCCACCCAAGAGACTGTATTTCCGCAGGCGGTGGCAGGATGGAGAGTGGGGGCCACGAATCTGCATTCTAGCCGTACCCTCAAGTAACTCTGTGCTCGGTAAAGTTAGCAAAGCTCCCGGACTAAGGATTAAACGAGGTGATCCCTCCTGCAGCTTGCTTGCTTGCTTGCTTGCTTGCTTTCCCTTTCTTTCTTTCTTTCTTTCTTTCTTTCTTTCTTTCTTTCTCTCTCTCTTTTTTGTCATTTTAGGGCCACACCCGCGGCATATGGAGGTTCCCAGGCTAGGGTTCTAATCGGAGCTGTAGCCGCCGGCCTACACCACAGCCACAACAACGTGGGATCCTTAACCCACTGAGAGAGGTCAGGGATCGAACCCGCAACCTCATGGTTCCTAGTCAGATTCATTTCCACTGCACTACAATGGGAACTCCTCAGCTATGGGTTTTGAGGTTCTGTCTGCCACATCTCTACAGACAGACAGACAGACACCCCCCGACACACACACACACACACACACACACACACACACACACACAGATGCACACACTCCTCTTCTCTGGAGGACGAGCATAGCTGTTGGACGGTCCACTCCTTGGTAACTGATTTCCATTCCCCTTTCTTGGAGCGTGGAGACCGGAGCAGTGACAGGCTCCCCCCAGTTCCCCGGCCACACCACATGCTCAAGCAAGCAACACGGCTCCGTAGCCAAGAACGGCTGCTCTGGGTCAGACCAGCTGGGCTAGCATCCCAGCCTGAGCGCTTGGCACCATGACCTTGAAACATGAGTGTAGCCTCTGTGCCTCAGTGTTCTGCCCTGTAAAATGGGGACAACTATATCTAACTTTCTTGTTGTTGGGGGGGTTAAATGTGATCGTAATTGGTTAATGAATGTCTCCTCGTCCTCCTTGCTCCTTCTGGCCTGTCCGAGTCCCTCCATCCTGCATTCCCCACCCTGCCCTGACCTCTGCCACAATTGCTTGATCCCGTTTCACCTTGGTTACAAAAAAGAACCCATCTGAAAAGGCCTCAGATGCAGTCTAATCCAGCCCCTTTGTTATACAGATGAAAAAAAACCACAGGCCCTCCTGCCATCCCTCTGTTGCTTCATTTTCTTCCAAAGTGGTTGTATTTCTAGCACTCGAGTAACCACCTTTTTTTTCTCTCCAGCTCACGTAGCAATCAGATAGGGCTGCTTTTTCCCCAGCGCAATCAGCGAGCTCCCAGCCTCTGGCTCGCTGGATTTATGGCTCTCTGCTGTCTTGCGGGGCCCTCAGGGGTCTGCGTGGCTCAGGAGTGATGGGTGCCCAGAAACAGGGCTTTCAGTACGCTTGGCCCAACTTGTCAGTCACCTTCCAGGGGAATCGGTTACTCGGAAAAAAGAAAATGAAATAACAGGGCCAAGATGCTGACTACGTTTTTATGCTCCTCGCTTACATTCAAAATTTTCCCCATGGGGCATGCTGGAAAATATTCAGAAGGAAAAAGGCAGAGGCCGTTCTAGGTCCAGCCGGGGAAGGAGGGCACCAGAGCGGGTGCGGCATGTCCCGGAGCCTGGCCTTTCTCCTCAGGAGCGTCTGCCTGGGCACCAGGACTCTGCAGTCACAGGCGGTGGCTGGGCTGGGACTCTGATTTCTCTGAAATCTCCGCTCATCTTTCCCAGCCAAAGTTAAGAGCAACCAGCTTGAACTCAATTCCTAAACCTCTTCCTCCAACTGAAGTATCACCTCTGGCCCCTCCAGATGCTTCTGCCGGGGGCAGTGGAGTGCGGGCAGCCTAGGTGGCATATTTGAGGCTGTTTTGTAGTAGTGGGTTTGGATGGCGTGTAGCTGGCTTCCTTTAGTGAGGAAAAATTGCAACAATCATTTCTCTTTTTTCTTTTTTGTTCTTTTTACGGCCTAACCTGCGGCATATGGAGGTTCCCCAGCTAGGGGTCCAATCGGAGCTACAGCCGCCTGCCTACACCACAGCCACAGCCACAGCAACGCGGGATCCGAGCCGCATCTGTGACCTACACCACAGCTCACGGCAACGCCGGATCCTTAACCCACTGAGAGAGGCCAGGGATCGAACCCTCATTCTCATGGATGTTAGTCGGGTTCTTAACCCATTGAGCCACAGTGGGAGCTCCAACAATTATTTCTTAAGATGAAGGACATTCTAAGCCTAAAGGAGAGAGAAGGGGACAAAATGTCAGAGGGAAGCACGCGCCTCCGGATGGAATTAATTTAGGCTGGATGAAAAATCACAGGACGGTCTTTACGTCTGTTTCCTGCAGCAGGTCAGGACGCCCTGGGCCTGGATTTGGAGGTCTGGGATTTCATTTGGGATCTGCCACTTAGCAGGATGTGACTTTGGCTAAGTGACCCAGCACGCTGGGACGTCGGTAGACCTGCCTCTAGCGTCTCCATCTGTCCAACAGGAAGGCTAGCACTTAACTCCTAGGGTGGTGGGCAAGCTGGGCTGGGAAGGGAACGCAACGTTTCCTGAGCACCTCTGAATAGGGGGGCGCGTGACACAGGGTGTCGTCTCATTCTCAGGATCAGCTCACGAGGTTCAGAGTCATTGTGACCATTCTACAGATGAGGAAACTGAGACTCGTGGGGTAAGTCGTTGGCCCCAGCTCTCACAGATCCCAGGGCTGGCACCCACGCCTGCCTGAATGCAAAGCCCCACTCTTTCCAGAAGGGCGGGTGGACGACAGAAGGTAGATGCAGGGGTTCCTGGTCTAGGTTTCAATTTTCTCGGTGAAATAGAAAACAAAGCCCTCTCCTGAGATAAGGAGGCCAAGTGAAGGGCCAGGAGTGGTGTAGGTTTGGGAGTTCCCGTCGTGGCTCAGTGGTTAACGAATCTGACTAAGAACCATGAGGTTGCGGGTTCGATCCCTGGCCTCGCTCAGTGGGTTAAGGAACTGGCGTTGCCGGGAGCTGTGGTGTAGGTCACAGACGTGGCTTGGATCCTGTGTTGCTGTGGCTGTGGCGAAGGCCGGCAGCTACAGCTCCTGTTAGACCCCTAGCCTGGGAACCTCCATATGCCACGGGTGCGGCCCTAGATAAGGCAAAAAAAAAAAAAAAAAGGAGTGGTGTAGGTTTGGAGAAGCTTCTCTGGCTGGAGAGAGGGAGTGTTCCCATCCTCGGAGATTGTGTTGCTAAGAAGACAGTCAAGAGCTGATTGTCTCTGTGATATGCTGCTTCAGGGGACGGTCACATCCTATTCATGGAACAGGAACAGATTTTGTTTTTCACTCATCACTGACTACCCAGCCTCTAGTACAGTGCCTGGCACACAGCAGTGCCTTTATTTATTCAGTAAATACGGAGCACCTACTATGTGCTGGCTCTGCTGCAGATGCTGGCGATTCAGCAGTGACAAAGGCTTTCATGCCCTTATGACCTTGGCGATCCAATAAAACAATCAGATAGTAAACACACAAACTAGCAAATAAAGTAATCTCAGATGGTAATAAAGTTATGAATTTTTTAATTATAATTTTAATTATTTTTATTTTTTTTTGCTTTTTAGGGCAGCACCCGCAGCATATGGACGTCCCCAGGCTAGGGGTCCAGCTGCCGGCCTACACCACAGCCACAGCCACGCGGGATCAGAGCCGCATCTGCGACCTACACCACAGCTCTTGGCAACGCCAGATCCTTAACCCACCTGAGCGAGGCCAAGGATCAAACCCGCAACCGCATGGTTCCCAGTCAGATTCTTTTCTGCTGTGCCACGATGGGAACTCCTAAAGCTATGAATTTTTTAAAACAGAATAAGAGAGACAGCAAGTGCCTTTTGTTGCAGTGGGGAATTTCTCTCAGGAGGTGACATCTGAGCTGTGCCTGAGGAAAATCTGTGCATGCCATGAAGGGGGAAGGGTGTTCCAGGCAAAAGGAACAGCAAGTGCAAAGCCCCGAGGCAGGAACAAGCTCGGAATGTTCAAGGGAGACAGAAGGAGGCTTGCGCAGTGGAGAGAGAGGAGGCCAGTGTAGGGGGAGAGATGTAGGAAACGAGGGGAGAAGGGTCAGGTCATAGAAAACCTCTTAAGCCAAGTTAAGAAGCTCAGATTTTATTCTAATTCCAGTAAGAAGTCTTTGGAAGGTTTTAAGCGGTGGGAGGGATGTGATCTGATTTACGTTTTAAAACAATCGCTCTGGCATTTAGATGGAAAGCAGACCAAGGTAGGAAGGAGGAGGGGAAGCCAGGAGAGCAGGCAGGAGACTGGGGCAGTGGTCCAGGAGAAAGGGCGATTACTACGATTTTTTTTGGTCTGTTTAGGGCTGCACCCTCGGCCTATGGAGGTTCCCAGGCTAGGGGTTCCATCAGAGCTGCAGCCGCCAGCTTATGCCCCAGCCACAGCAAGACGGGATCCGAGCCACACCTCAACCTACACCACAGCTCACAGCAACGCTGGATCCTTAATCGACTGATCGAGGCCAGGGCTCGAATCTGTGTCCTCATGGATGCTAGTCAGAATTCGTTTCTGCTGAGCCAGAACGAGAACTCCAGAAAGGGTGATTACTAGACTCAAGTGGTAGTAGGGGAGACAGGGAGAGGGGCTGGGTTTGGGCAGAGGGTCTTGCTGAATGGATTAGAGGATGAGGAAAAGAGAGGAATCAAGGATGTTCTCTAGCTCTTTGAGGAATAAACTTCATAGTTTATTATTAAAAAAAAAAAAAGGATGTTCTCTAGGTTTTTGAACAGAACTGATGGCGCTGTTAACTGAGATGGGAAAAGTGGAAGAGGAACCGGTTGGGGGCGAGAGGTATAGAAATCAAGAATTCCGGGAGTTCCCTGGTGGCCGAGTAGGTTAAGGACCTGGCATTGTTACTGCATTGAACCTGCTGTGGTGCAGGTTCGACCGCTGGCTGGGGAACTTTCGCAGGTGGACGTGTTCAGTCTGAAATGCCTAGGAGACATCTGTTATGATCTGAATTGTGATGCTCCCCAAAGATATGTCGAAATCCTAGTCCCCAAAACCCACGAATGTGATCTTATTTGGGAAGAGGGTCTTTGCAGATACACGTTAAGGCGAAGCTGTTAGCGTGACCCTGATCCAATATACCTAGTGTCATTTTAAGAGGAGAAAATTTGGGACACACGCACAGAGGAGAACACTACGTGAAGACACAGATTCAGAGGGAACAGGGCATGTGACGATGGAGGCGGAGATTGCAGAGAGGCTGCTGTGAGTCAAGGAATGTCTGGGGCTGCCAGAACCTGGAAGTGGCCAGAAAGGACATGCCCCTAGAGAGTTTCTAGGGAGCAGGACCCTGATGACACCTCGAGTTTGGACTTCTAGTCTCCAGAACCGTCAGACAATAAATG
>PVHT020000150.1:1048931-1068203 GCA_004024745.2 Catagonus wagneri
GGGGGGGGGCCGTTGGAAAGTGGGGGGGGGCAGCTGTGGAGGTGTCTCAGGGAAAGGGAGGAGAGAGTAGTCAATTTTATCAAAGCCTGATGATAGCTGTTAGACTGGCTTTGTTTGATCTCTGGATTTGGGAAGAGATGATGGTGCTGATGACAGAGCAAGGCTGCTGATGACTCTGACAAGAGAAATGTCAGCAGGTAATGGAGATGAGGCCAAACTGGAATGAGTTAAGGAGATAATGTAAATACGAGGTCTAGAGTAAGTACAGAGAACTGTTTTTTGTTTGTTTGTTTGTTTGTTTTAGGGCAGCACCTGAGGCATATGGAGGTTCCCAGGCTAGGGGTACAATCAGAGCTGTAGCTGCCGGCCTACACCACAGCCACAGCAACGCGGGATCTGAGCCGCGTCTGCGACCCACACCAGAGCTCACGGCAACACCGGATCCTTAACCCACTGAGGGAGGCCAGGGATCGAACCCGCATCCTCATGGATCCTAGTCGGGCTCGTTCCCTAGCCACAACGGGAACTCCAGAGCAGAGTCTTATGAAGGGATCGTGCTGGAGGTTAGAAGAGCGAGATGAGAAGGCGGAGGTATGAGACAGCCCTTTGAGAGGAAGGAAACGTGAACTCACCTTGGAAATGCAGATGGTTGCTGGGCAGATTTGAGTGCACTTTGCAAAGCCCTAAGTTTAGAGTACGACCAGTCGGTCAGACACTTGTGTGATTTTCTTCAGGAATGTTGAACCTCTTGGGTACAAGCGAAGGACTGGGGTTTTGCCCAGGTCAGTACAATGGCGTTTCCGAACAAAGACAGGCAAGGAAGACGAGGGTGTTTGTAAGAGAGAGATCACAGAAGGAGCCGCAGAAAATAAGCCAGACAAGGGAGAAGCGGTCACGCGTAAGCGGCATGAGGGGCAATGAAAACTTGCTTGGTGGTTTAGGTCTCCGTGCAATCAAAGAAGAGTTCGGATGGTGGTACCCCGGAAAGCTAACGGGAAGGATGGGAGGCATCAGTGACCGAGAGATGCCTGAAATGAGATTACTGGATGTACGGATATTGGTGAGTGCAAGGTTTAAGGATCACGGTGACCCTGATCCAAAGTAACTAGTGTCCTTTTAAGAGGAGAAAAGTTATGGTCCTGTAAGTGGGCGGAAAAGAGAGCCAAAGCGTAGCAGGTGATGGGGTCTAACCCTTTCGTATAAGATGCTGGTGTTTTTTGCAGGAGGAAAGAGAAATAGTTTAGATGCACCTTCAGAGACCCGAAGTAATGTAGGGTACCAGAGAAAAAATACACCTCACTGCTTTCTTTTCCCTTTATCTTCGCCTGCAGGCAGGGCTGTTGAGAGGCCAGCGTCTTCAGGGGACAGCCAGGTGGCAGCAAAGCAAGACAGTGAAGGGAACGCTCAGGGAAGGGTCTAAGGATTAGAGGGGCATGCTGGGGGCAGACCCGAATCCGGAGGATACGGGTTTGGGAGTGTGGGGAGAGGTGGGAGATGGGAGTCAGTTAGTAGCTATGCAGAGTGGTCTGGGGATTACAGATGAGGTGGGAGGCCAGGACTCGCGATAGGAGGCAGGATGGGGCGCCACGTTATTGAGGAAAGTAGGTGGTCAGTTAAAGCTACCTACAGTCCAAAGTATTTAGATGGAAAGCATGAGAAGAAAAGCATGAATGACAGAGTTCCCATCGGGGCGCAGCGGAAACGAATATGACTAGGAACCGTGAGGTTGCAGGTTCGATCCCTGGCCTCGCTCAGTGGGTTAAGGATCCGGTATTGCCATGAGCTGTGGTGTAGGTCGCAGACGCGGCTCGGATCCCGCGTTGCTGTAGTTCCGATTGGATTCCTAGCCTGGGAACCTCCATATATGCTGTGAGTGGGGCCCTAAAAAGCAAAAAAAAAAAAAAAAAAAAGGAGAGAAAGATAAGGATGAATGAAATGAACACTTTTGTCCCTGAAATATCCAGTGCTGTGCCAGGCATGTGGCATATTCATCGATTAAAACTGCGTACACTAATGCTCTGGTGAGTGTAACAGGAGCAGGCCGCAGTTCAGAGCACCGCACACAATAGGTGCTCAGGACCCTGTGCAGGGTGATAATGTCTAAGTCCCTTTGATTGCTTAATATGGAAATAGTTTGCACTTTGTCCCTTCCGATGAAAATCATTTCTGTATTCAAGACTGACCAGGGGAGAGTTCTCTGATGGCCTAGCGGGTTCTCACCGCTGTGGCTCTGGTTGCTGCTGTGTGGCGTAGGTTCGATCCCTGGCCCAGGAATTTCCACATGCTGCCTGTGTGGCAAAAAAGAAAAAAAATACAAACAAACAAACAAACAAAAAACCCAAAAGAGAACCTGAAATAAACATTGCAAATCTCATTTAAAAAAAAGAAAAGAAAAAGATTAACCAGGAGCTGGAATGTTGGGTTCTGCCTTAATTAGCAAGGTGTGGACAGGAGGCAGAGATGGGGCAGGAAGGTGACCTGTCCAAGTCTGGAGCTACAGGACATCCCTGTCCCTCAGCCCTCGCCCCAGACTAAAACCCAACACTCTCACCACAGATCCTTCTCTGGGAACTCAGGGTGGAAAAAAGAGCAGCCACACCCGTCCCTCAAACTGAAGATGGCCACTCCAGCCCTGGCCTTGACCTTCCTCGCTTTTCCCCTTAGCGGCCGTTCCTCCAGAATAAGTGATTTCTGTTTCTTCTGGCTCCTATTTTCTAGCCTTTCTGATCCCGTTTGCCTCCTCTTTGCATCCTCGAGGCTGGGGCCACTACCTCTCTGTCTTTTCTTCCCTAGAATATCCTACAAAATGCTTCCCTCCTGTTCCAACCCCTCCCCCCCCAACACCACCAGATAGGAGTCCAAGGCTTTTTCGAAGAGGCCTCTAAGGTTCCTGCTGATGTTATGCCCCAGTGTCTGAGCTGACCCGGCCTGGTCTCTGTGCAGCTGAGAGAGTGTCTCTTTGTGCTGCCTGATGAATGGCTGCCCTGTCCTGTCCGGGACCTCGATACCTGGAAGGTAACAGGAGAAAGCCCACTGCCCTCCTTAGGCTCCGCACCTGCTGCTCTCAGCTTTCCTCGGGGGCCAGAGGGTGCCTGGGCAGACAGCGTGCTCGCTGAGACTTAGAAGAGCAACACTGGGAAGCGGGTCCAGGATTCCTTCCTGCCCTACCCTCTCTGGACAGAATGGGGCCTGTTGAGAGGCTGCCTGGACCCGGACCCACCTCCTCCCCATCATCCCTGCTCCTCCCCATCATCCCTGCTCCTCCCCCATCATCCCTGCTCCTCCCCCATCATCCCTGCTCCACCCCCATCCATCTCCGGTTTCTTCCAGGGATTTCGTCTCTCAGTAGGATAAGGAGCCTGCTGGGATGCTGTTTCTCTCTGTGACTGATGGTTTGAACTCCAGAATTTCTGGGCTGGAAAACATCTCACCTGGTTAGACATCTTCACCTTTGCCTATAGACATGACAGCGTGCAAAACCTTCAGGCCGGACTCACTTTCTAAAAGAGACTGTGGCTTTCCTTGATAACACATCCTTGTGTTTCAAACTGCAAAACTCAATTTAATTCAACAAATGTGGGCAGAGTGCCTATTTTATCGTCGTTGTTATGTTGCTTCACATATTATCTCATTAAGATGTTTCATTATTCAGAGTTCCCGTCGTGGCATAGCGGTTAATGAATCCAATTAGGAGCCATGAGGTAGTGGGTTCGATCCCTGGCCTCGCTCATTGGGTTAAGGATCTGGTGTTGCCGTGAGCTGTGGTATAGGTCGCAGATGTGGCTCAGATCCTGCGTTGCTGTGGCTGTGGTGTAGGCCAGTGGCTACAGCTCCGATTGGACCTCTAGCCCGGGAACCTCCATATCACAGGTGCGGCCTCAGAAAAAGGCAAAAAGACAAAAAAAAAAGATATTTCATTATTCATTTTGGATAGGTAATGCACACCCAGGGTACAATACCACAACTACTGGATAGTAAAACATGAAAAGTGCATTTCTTTACTTACTCCTGCACCTCATCCACTCAGATTCCCTTCTCAAAAGTGACTGCTGTTACCAGTTTATTTTTTTGTTTTTTGTTTTTTTTGCTTTTTAGGGATGCACTTATGGCATGTGGAGGTTCCCAGGCTAGGGGTCCAATCAGAGCAACAGCTGCCGGCCTACACCACAGCCACAGCAACGCCAGATCCGAGCCAAGTCTGTGACTTACAACACAGCTCACGGCAACGCTGGATCCTTAACCCACTGAGCGAGGCCAGGGGTCGAACCCGCAAACTCATGGTTCCTAGCCGGATTCGTTTCCTTGGTGCCACGACGGGCCCTCTGACCAGCGTCTTCTGTATTTTCTGTAGCTATTCCACTCACACCTAATTTCACTGAATCTTCACAACAGCCTTCTCAGGTGGTTCCGTGACTCCTCTTTGCAAGGTTAGGAAACTGTGGCTCAGAAAGGCTGAGTAAATCACACAGAGTGTCTTTGGTGGCAATTCCCCGCAAGGAATGTGTGAGTCCGAAGCCCACAGTTTCTGCTGTAACATGTTCCCCACATGCCCCTTCATCCTATCCTTCCTTTTGCTCCCAGGACAGCAGCTCACTCTGCAGGGTTGGCTTGAGAGCCTGCCTGCGTGTGCAGGGCCCTGTCCTAGGTGCTGAAGGCTCTCTGGGCAGCTACCCCTCCTGGGGCTCCACGAGGAGCTCGGGAGGCAGGCAGACACCTGACGTTTAATAGAAACTCACAAACTCTGCTTGGCCACAGAATCCGTATATGGCACACAGGCAGGCCACTCTCCCGTCCTGACTCTCAGTTTCCCTGTCTGTCCAATGGGGATGAGCTTAACCATCTGATATACTTAACTCAGGGGGCTGTTGTGAGAATCCAAGGATAATAAATGCAGAAGTTCTTAGAAAGCATCCAATGCCAGCACATGGGAAGGAGTCTAGAGGGCCCCTAAGGACAGCTTCTCTATGTGAAGGTCAAGGGCCTCTGACTGATGCACCCAACAGTGTGGGAGGAGGCTGGGAAACGATAGGCTGAAGCAGGGATAACATCACCTATGGTTCTTCATTGCAGGGTTGCCTCTAGCAGGCACAGAGTCGGTCCAGTTGCAACAGTGACTAGAAGTCAAACGGGGATAGGATGTGGGGTTGAGAAAGAACCACACTCAAGGAAGCCTCTTCCGACACAGTAGCCTGGAGGGGCTGAGCCTTCCCGGGCCCACCTCCCTCTCTGCACTGCGGACAGTCACCTGCCTTCTGAAGGGCCTGTAACCAGCAGATCAAGGGCCTTCCTACAAGTTCCTTCTGTCCAGAATCCTTCCACAGCCTCTCTCATCCCATCTCTACCAAGCTCTCTCTTTTAATCCTTCAGGCCTCCACTTCGATCTCATGTCCTCCCAGAATCCTTTTTGGACTCCCCAGAGCAGATTAAGAGGCCCAGCTATTCACCCCCCCCACCCCCTGCCCCAGTGTCTCCTGATTAGCTCATATCACATGGGGCAGTATCCATCTTGCCCAGCAGACTGTCAGCTCCAGGGGAGCGGGCACCAAGCCCATCCGTTCACCTGTGCAACTCCAATGCCGGGCCCAGAGCCCAGCACTTAAGACAGGCTGAATTCTTTGCTGAATGAATGTCTGAAGTTTAGTCACTCCTACCTTTGAGCCCAAGACTTGCCTACATCTCCGCAGAGCCCCTGTCTCACACAGTTGTGGATCTATTCTTTTTACACGAAGGTCTCCTCTGAATCTTTTCCCTCTGTGTTCCTGGTGCTTAGCCCACACCGTGGCACCGGTGGTCCTGCACAGTGCTGGCTTTTGCTGAATGAATGAATCAGTGAATTCTTGGCAAGGAGCTGCTTTCAACCAGAGGGCATTTCCTTTGCAGCAGTTAATGGGCTGTCTTCCCAGGTAGGCCAAATGGAAGTGGGGAACAGGATTAGGCAGGAGCTGATGGGGCCGCAGAGAAGAGAAAGCAAAGAGCCTGAGGGCCATCTCGATGATGCCTGATGCCGCTGCGTGGAGGGCAGGAGTCGGCCCCAAAGGAGGGGCCTTGGTCACCGAAGGGACGCTCTCCCAAAGCCTTCTCTCACCAAGGTGGGCTGGGTTCAGGTGGCTGACACCACCACCCCTCCCCCGGGCACGCGCACCGCCCGGCCTCACCTTTCTCCTTGGGGAGGGAGTGAAAAGGGAGAGGGAGCAGGGACTCAGATGCCACCCCCTGAGCTTCTTCCCTACCGTCTCTCTGTCCCCTAGACACCAGCCAGAATGGGGAGGGGAGAGAGGTCGGGCCTAGCCGGGCCGCGGGGGAGGGGCGGCACGGCCAGGCGGCTGGTGTCCTCTGGCGTCTGGAGCCAAGGCCCCGGGCTCTCGGCCCCCGCGAAGCGAGGCGAGCCGGAGCTGTGCGGTGAATGCAAAGAGCTGGGCGAGCTCCCAGCCCCGCGCCGCCGACGGCGTCCTCAGCCACAGCCCAATGAGAAGAGAGCAGATAATTTATTCTCTAATCCCGGTTGGGGTGCCGGGCGCTGGCGAGTGGCAGAGCTGGGGTGTGTGTGTGTGTGGGGGGGTCTCTCTGCTTCTCTCCCCCTCCCGCCGGCCGCCCCCTCCCCACCCCTGCCCGTTCCCGGCTCCGGCTCGCGGCTCCCGGCGCGCACACACACATTTCCTGACAATTAGCGAGCACACCTTGGCCGCGCTGCCTCCGGCGGCGCCGCAGCTTTTGTCTCCCGCCCGCCGGGCTGCAAGGCGCGGGCGCCTGGGCGCGAAGTTGCGGCTCGGACGCGCTGCTCCGGAATGCCGGCCGCCCGCTGCCGTCGAGGGGCGCGGAGGGCGGGGGATGGGGGCGCGGACACGCCGGCCCCCGGGCTGGGGTGCTGCTAAAGAGAGGACAAGAGAAAGAAAAGTAAGGCAGCGCTGCCCGCTCTTCCTTTGTTATAACCCTGAGTGTGTACGGGCGTGAGCGCGCGCGGGAGTGTCTGTGCGCGAGTGTGAGCGTCTCCGTGTGCGTGCCTGGGTGCGCGCGCGTGTGCAAACGCGTGCCTGCGTGTGCCGGTCGGGACCGGCCGGGGAGGCGGGACCCGAGGGCGCCAGGCGGTTTTGCCCCAACGGGAGTTGAATCGCGTCCGGGGTCTTTTCCGCTCTGCCCGGCACTCGGGCGCGCGAGCAGGTAGCTGTCCCGCTTCTCAAAGGACTGAGCTCGTAGTTTGTTCGCAGACCGGCACTGTGCTGGGGGGCGCGCTGACCTGGGTCGGGCCTGCCAGCGGTGGCGGGCGGGTGGGGTGGGGGGAAGGAACCTTCCAGAGAGGATCTGCCCGGACCGCAGGGGGCGCACAAGGCGGGGGTGGCGGGTCTGCGGGCTCCGACTGCGGCGCTGATGCCGCTACGATGTCCCCTGGACCCAGGATGGGGGCTCGCCATGACCACTGCGAGCCCGGGGAAGGCGCTAGGCTGCGGAGGTGGCTCGTGGGGCCTCGGAGGGAATGCGGGGCGGCGAGACGAAGTCTGTCTAAATGCCAATTCCCTGAAGTTCAGCGCATCGGCTGTCATTTCATACCTTAATGCATATTTATGCCGCGCAGAAATAGGCTTCATAATTAACTCCAGGAGCATCTGCAGAGGTTAAAGGGACCCCGAAGATTTGTGCATTGATTGGGTACCACGGCGTTGTGTGTGTGTGTGTGTGTGTGTGTGTGTGTGTGCGCGCGCGCGCGCGCGTGTGCGTGCTCCCAGTGCGAACCCATTGAGAAGAATAATTATTTTTCTCCACTGGATGCTACAGCAGAGAATCAGACAAGGAGTGAAGAGAGAGAGAAAGAGATTGGAGAGGGAGCGAGGGAAAGGGAGAGAAAGAGACAAAGGAAGTGAGTGCGAGAGAGGAGACGGCTTAGCATCCGAACTGTGAGTACTGAGCGAAAACAAATAGGCAGAAAGTGGTGCAAAGCCCCGGGCCGGGCTGAGGGCCGAGCGGCTGAGGCGGACCCCCCTCTTCGCCGGAGGATTGGGCTGGGCGATGAAGGGTCCTTGAGGCTTGGGCGGACTCCAGGATGCGGGTTCAGGCGCTCACCTGAAAGGCTGCGCTGACCAGCCGCGGGTTGCGTCAACCGGCTGCCTCGGGTCCGCCAAAGGGAAGCCCCCCACTCCGCCCCCATTGTCTTTGTTCCCTTTAAAGGTTTTTGCTGCTGGTGGGATTTAGGGGGAAGTGCGAGAGGGAGCTAGGGCCCAGGTTCAGGAGGTAGCGGAGTCTCCCTCTCCCGACTGGGAGAACCAGCTTTGGGTGCCTCCCCACTTTGCTTTCCTTTATCCCGCGGTCTGGGGTGGGATTGGGGAAGGGGCGCCGCACGAGGCAGGGATCCGGACTTTGTGACACCTGTGTCTTCGTTTGGCACTAAGATGGGAAACACGGAGGTGTTCGGTAGCCTTGGGGCAGAAGTCGTCTGCAGCCGGCTCAGGAGGCTGGAGGAGCCATTTCCTTGGACAAAACCGCCAACTCTTGGCCCTGGGTCTTCCTCCCACCTCCCTCCTCAACCCTAGGGCCCTTGCAGCCTAAGAGGGGCTGGAGCTGGGCCAGGGAGCAGGAAAGCTGGCCCCAGGAGGCTGAGGGGCGGGGGAGGCAGCTGCCTAGAGGATAGCAGCTCTCTTGCTTGAGTTAGGGTCCTTGACAGGGTGCCCCTAGGGAACCTGGCTGGCCACCAGCCCCAGCCTCTACCAAACCAGTCAGGAGAGGGCGCTGGGGGCCCCAGGGAGAGCCCTCTTTCCTGACCGACATTCCTCAAGCCTTCCTTTGGAAACGCCGGTATCCCGGCTTCCTCCTCTCAACCCTCATTACCCAATTCTTCTTCAGGTTTGATTTTACTTTTTTCCTGGTGGTTTTTCAACGTTACCTTCATCTGCCAGGGAGCAACTTAGCCCGGCTTAAGCCTTAAGCTCTTAACTTTGGAGAGAAATTGGGCTCTTTTGAGCCTGAGACTGGGGGTGGGGGGCAGGAGAGGGAGCTCTGAATCGATGGTGCGTTGGGAAGCCCCCACACACCTCCGCGGGGAGGGGAGCAGTTTTGGTGGCCTGCAAACCCTGCTCACGTCTTCCAGGAGGACACAGCTGGGGCCTGGGGCTGGAAACAGCTTCTGTCTCCATCACTGACTTCCAGCTCCCCACAGCCCCATGGGGCCTGTCACAATCAAGAGAAAGAGGAACCACACACACACACACACACACACACACCCCACAAAATATTCAGCTGAGGCCACCCTTCTAAAGGTATGAAGAGGAAGGACTGGCCATCAAATAGAGAAGGCCAAGTTCAGTTGAAGGCCCAAAAAGGCAGTATGAAGGCTCTGGGTGGTGGGGGAGGCCACGGGCAGGGCAGCAGGACTGCTCTGAATGCAGTGAGACGGTACAGGCATCTGAGTCTGTCTTCCTGCCTAGCTGCCTGCTTGGTGGCCGTCCCTTAGCGGTCTGAGAAGCATGCAGCCCATGCTTGGCTTCTTCGGAGGCAGGGAGCACGCTGGCCCCTGCTGGAGTGTCTGTGTGGTTGTATGTTAAATGCCCACAGACCTCCTCCTCATCCTTCCTCTCTGACTCCCTCCTCCTCTGAGAGGTACTCCTCAGGGGCTTGAGTAATTCACCCTGCATGAGTTTGGGGGGAGGGCACGGGAGGAAAGGAGTGGGGGAGGAATAGGGCCTAGGCAGAGCATTAGAACCTTTTGATGTTCATGAACTGTTCGGTTTGAAATGCATGTGCGGGTTGAAATGCATGTGCGTTTGCCAGTTGTTGTATTTTTCATTAACAGCTTGGCTGCTCTGAGAGGCAAAATTGTGGCCTGGGTCCTATGCTTGGGGTGGGGGGCTGGATTCTGGTGACACAAGCATTTCTCTGTGTTCTCCTTCTCCAAGCCCAACCCTCCGTAGAGATCAGATGCAGGGGCTGGAAGTGTCAGGCCTGTAGAGAACTGTCCTCCATCCCCGCCCCCAGTTCTGTCCGTAGTCTCTCTCTGTCTTGATTGTACGAGGCTATTACCAGGTCTCCCTCCTCCTGGCCTGATTGCCCGGGGGATGGGATTTGCCTTCTCCATTTGCCTGAGAAGCCTCAGAACTGAGGCTTCTGAGACAACTAGAGAAAGCCCTTGGGCAAAAGAAAATCCCTGCCTGACCTCTGTGCTTTCTTGCACGGTGGAGCAGCACCTTGCCCCCTGGAGGGTTCCCAAGCCAGCGACTGAGAGGGAACCTGAGCTGATCAGGCTTGAGTAGAGAGGGAGCCGGCACGGAGGGGATTTGAGCCATGAGGATGGCTACTACCTAGGAGTTTAGAAAGAGGATGATCATCCTGGTCTGGTAGCAGGTACACCACTGGTCTGTCTGGCTCAGGTCTGGAGGACAATGCATTGGGAGACCGCTGGGTCCTTCTGGGACTAGTCTTCCGCTGGGCCAGTCTTGGGTTGGGAACGCAAGACCCATCCCAGTTGCAGCTCCAAAATCTGGAAGCCCGTTTGGAGCAGAGGCAGCGAGATCAAATCCCCCCGAGGCTCCTCTGAAGTCTGAGTGGTCCTTCTCCTCCTCCCCCGCCCACCCCCCCACCCCCGTGGGTGGATTCAGATGCGGGGCACTACCTGCTCCAGCACGAGGGCTCTCCCGGAGAGTACAGGCTCAGAGCCTGAAATATGGGACAACATAGATCAGTTGCCCTTATTCCCAGGCTTCCTCCGTTCATCCAGCGAATCCGTATCTGTATCATTCAGCCAACATCCTTAGCGTCATGGATACGCTTCCAGTGTACTCCCCTCTAGGCGAGAGTGAGTGCTGCCAATATGCCACCCTAATATGCCAGTTTGCTGCCACCATGGGTAAAGAGGCAGGGCTGCTGGGCTCCAAATACCCCCCACCTCCCCCAAAGTACAAAAGTCTATGAAAACCTGTGGGAGAAGTCGGCTCCAGTGTAGATTCATTGCCTTGGAGTCGATGAGACCTTAGGTGTGCTCCATCTAACTTCCTTTCGGGAACAAGGGTCTCTTTCCACGCCATCATACCGTTGCTTGAGCACCTACTGTGTGCCCGGCCGCGGTCTGAGAAGCATGCAGCCCATGCTTGGCTTCTTCGGCGGCAGGGAGCACGCTGGCCCCTGCTGGAGCAGTTCTAGAACATCAGTCCTTTCTGGGCTGGGCCCAGTCTGTGCCCCCCACCCTCCTCATCCTGTGGCTTTCTCTCTGGAGGCTCACCAGCCCCACCCCCACTCCTCTCCTTGCAAAAGGGTCAGACCCCCAGTCTGGCTTCTCTTCAGCCCCAGTGCCCCAGCGCAGGCTGAGGTTCAGGGTGACCGTGTGCTCGTGAAAGCACTGGGGGTGGGGGTGGGGGCTCCCGGAAAGGGAGCTGCTGCAGCCTGTCCCCTAGTGAAACAGGCTTCAGTTTCCAGGCTGGACCTCTGTTCTCTGGCATGTGTAGGCATCAAGGACTCATTCCTGGACGGGGCATGGCACACCTGCAGGGTGAGAGCATCTGCTCTCAGGTCAGGCAGATGACCCTGAGGGGAAGTGACCCCAAGGGGAACAGCTGGAGGTCAAGGATACCCCACTTCTGCTCTGGCTCCCTCTGCTTGCTCCTAACCTGCCCGTTTTCCACTGCAGCCCTCCACTTTCCTCGTGTCAGCATTTTTCCTTCTCCACCTCTCTGCTTTCTCTCTGTCTTCTCCTCCCCTCTTTTTTTTCTTTTTTTGCTTTTTAGAGCCACACCTGTGGCATATGGAGGTTCCCAGGCTAGGGGTCGAAGCAGAGCTGCAGTTGCCAGCCTGCACCACAGCCACAGCCACGCCAGATTCTTTACCCACTGAGCGGGGCTGGGGATCGAACCCACATCCTCAAATGCTAGTCGGGTTGGTCACTGCTGAGCCACAATGGGAACACCATGCCCTCTTCTTTAAGAGCAAAAATGCCCAGCCGACTTCTGCAAGCCTCCGTTTTCTCATCTACCAGATGGGAATAATAGTAATATTGTTTGCCTTAACCAAATGACTGTAATTAACCAGGGCCAGGCACGTGCCACATGAGTGACATGTAGTTTTCACTCCATAAAATATTAGTTCCTTTTGCCTTTTCCCCTATGTCATTTCTCCTGCATTTCCACCTTCTAGCACCTCCTTTCCTCTTTCACAATTTCTCCCAGTGTGTCTTTTCTGTCTCTTCCAGTTCCGTCTCCTCCCCTCCTCTGTTCTCTCTCCAGCCTCCTTTTTAGTCCCTCTTGTTTCCACTCTCCTCCTTCCCCTGATTCCTGCCACAGGCTGGTGGCTGGGCCAGGCTGTGCGGACAATAAGAGCAGGGCTGGGAGGGTTGGTCGCTGTCTTGGCTTCTCATTAGAGGCCCAAGAATGTGTGGAGTCATGAGGGACAATGAGAGGCAGCTGCGGGAAGAATGGGGCCTCTGTCCGGGCAGGAGAGTTCTTACCCATCCTGAGCTCGGCTGGAGGCGAGTACCTGGGGGCCAGGGAGGGGTGGACGTGCCAGGGTGAAGGTGGAGGGGCAGCCACAGGTGGCAGGCAAGGGGGGACTGGCAGGGGCCCTCTGGAATCGCTGGCATGGGAATTCTTAACATCTGCTGGCATTTCTGGGGAGCGCTCAGACTTCAAAGGTGACCTCTTTTTTCTTGGAGTGGCCTGTCTTGGGGAGCGGGGCCAGGGAAGCCAGAGAGAAAGGACATACCAGTGACTCCGGGATGGCCTGTGCGTACTGCTCCTTAAGCTGCCCGGGCCGCAGCCGGTCCTCAGCCCCAGCAGCGCTGCAGAAGGTTTGGGGGCAGCCGCGGAGGAGACAGGACTAGAGGGGGTGGCCCTTTGCTTGAGGAGGGTGGACCTTTGTTGTTCTCACCAAGTGGTGGCCTCTGACTAGAAAGCAGATTCTTAAGACCGGAGGGAGCAGAAAAGGAAGTAAGGCTTGGCGACCTCATTTGCTTCTTCCACATTGCGAGGAGGCCTGGGCAGGCCGCCGCGCTGAGATTTTTTTTTTTTTTTTTGCTTTTTAGGGCTGCACCCACAGCATGTGGAGGTTCCCAGGCTTGGGGTCAAATCGGAGCTACAGCTGCCAGCCTGCACCACAGCCACAGCAACGCGGGATCCGAGCCGCATCTGCAACCTACACAACAGCTCACAGCAATGCCGGATCCTTTACCCACTGAGCGAGGCAGGGATCGAACATGGATCCTCATGGATGCTAATTGGGTTCCTCATGGATGATAATTGGGTTCATTACCACTGAGCCACAGTGGGAACTCTGTACCCTGAGACTTGATAGCTGTGATTGCTCATCACCCTCCAGTCCTTCTGGCACCAGAAACGTGGTGGAGAGAGACAAACACCCCCCCCCACTCCCCCCATTTCTGGAGCTTCCCTGGGGCCTGTCTGGTGGGCTGGTGCTGGCCGGCAGGCCAACTGCACAGCCTTTCCTGTGTTCAGGGCTGGGAAGCCAGGTTTGGATCCCCAAGGTTGCCAGGAATCTGGGGGAAAGACCAGGGGAGGGTGGGTGGAGAGGCCAGCCCTGGGATGGACAAGTGTAGGGAGCAGCTGATGAGGCGGGCTACAGGATGGGGGTGCGTGGGGTGAGTCTGGAGATGGCGGCGGCCAAGGTGGGGAGGGGCGGGCAGGAGGGGGAGCCTCCTGGGAGCCGCCTCAGGTCTCCTGCCAAAAATTAAAAGCTGGAGGGAGCAGCAGGCGGAAAGGAAGGAGAGAATGGAGCTGGGGAGGGAGGGAGGAGACAAAACAGCCCCTCTGCACCAATAGCCCGGCAGGGGGACCTGAGTAATACATGGCTGGTTCAGAGGGAGTGAGATCAAAAGCGAGTGAGATACAAGAGGTTTGTGCTTCACCGACCAGACAGCCGGAGGCTCAATGAGACCTTTGTTACCTGGTCCCACGTCAGGGCTGAAGGAGTACCTGAACCCCTCCATCCCGCGCCCCCGCCACACACACCCAGCCCACCGGCGTGGGGGAGGGGCGGTCAGGTCTCCCTACTGAGTCAAGTTGAGTTGGGCTCAGCTCCGAGGGGCGGGAAGAGGGAGGAGGCCTGCCTGGGGTTGGGCCTGGAGCTCCTGGGGGGTAAGTGGAGGAGTGAGTGGCCTGCCCGGAAGGCAGGAAGTGGCTCTGCAGGGGGACGGGCTGCGAGGGAGGCAGTGAGGGAGAGGGGGCCTCGCTGGGCCCAGCAGGTGAGCAGCTCCCTTGGACCCCAGCCCACGGGGCCCGGGGTCCCTTTGGGAGGGGACTGTGGTCATTCGGCTTGGAGCCCTCAGTTTTGTGGCGGGTCCCGATTCTGGGATCTGCGGGCCCACGGGAGAGGGAGGGAAGGAAAAGCAGAGGCTTCTGGGCTTGGGGCCCGTGACCCAAAGTTCAGGTGGGAAGTTTGGCCCTAAGGTTGGGCGAGACTGGGGTGTGCTGTGTGGTGTCACTGGGGAGTATGGGGGGTCGGGGGGCCTGTTGAAGGAAGTCGTTCTGGCCAGGGTTGCAGCTGCTCTTGGGGGGCAATCCCTGGGAGAGGTCAAGGCCAGGCTCGGGGACCTGAAAGCCCCGGGGGCTTCCCTGAACCTGGAGTTCTCTGAACTCCTCTCTTCCAAGGCTGAGCCTGCCCATTACTGGAGAAGGGGTAAAGAGACAGTATTCATGTTTAGAGCACATCTTCAGGGTCCTGAGACCTTGATTTGCCTCGATACCGCTCTTCTTGTGCCAGCGGATGCGCTTGGTAGCCACCTGGACCGGTCTAGGAAGTGCGGGCCAGCCTCCAGCCCGAGGGGGGCGGGTGGCGCTCAGGAAACGTGTTTGGCCCTCTAGAGGGAAGGCGGGGCCTCCTCTGCCCTCTCTGCTTCCCGTGGCTGGACTGGAAAGGGTTAAGCTTTGTAAGGAGAGAGCCTGACTTGGGGGCTGGGGCTGGTCCTGGGCAAGGGGGCAGCAGTAGCATTGAAAAGGTCCGGCCTTATTCTCTATCTAGGAGGAGGTGGTTAAGGACCCTGGGCAGGGGGCTGGAGGCTAATTAAAGGAATCGGAGGAGGTCCTTTATGGCCAGGAAGCCACCCCTCCTCATAACCCGGAGCAAGCAAGGCCCATTGTGTGGGGTCTTTGTAGGGCAAGAACTGGAAACTCATTACTGGGTTGGCTTTACTGCTTCTGGGGCCCCTGGGCAGGTGGCGGGGGATGGCGAGAGCATGTAACCTGGGGGCCCAGTACTTCTAGGGAGGCAGTGTGGCGTGTCGGTGGGGTTGGTGTTTGGAAGGTGAGGGAGAGCTTCTCCGGTACCCCCAGCTCCCTGATTTCTCTGAGATTCCTGCCGCTGGACCCCCTCAGCTCTGCTGTGGCCTATGGCTTTTCATTCCTATGTGATTACTGTTCCAAACTCATGTAGGGCTAAAAGCCATGGGCTACAGTGAGGGGCGCGCTCCTTCTCCTGCAGCACCTGCATCTCCCCCCAGGACCAGGCTAGGAGGCAACCACAAAGAGGGCACCAGAAGCGAAGCGGGGGCTCGGCTTGGGGGCCGGCAGGCGGGGGACCTGGAAACCTAGGGTCTGAGGGCTGGGCTGTGGGACCTTGGCCGAGTCACTTCCCCTCTCTGGACCGGGTCTCACTCTGAAACAAAGAGGCTGAGTGATTCCAGAGGGGCTCTGTGAGGATGGAGCCAGACATCCCCGGAGGCTGAGGGGGGGCGGTGTCTCTGAGTCAGTGCTTTTCCCTTTTGCCAAGTTACTGAGGCTTGACTCGTGCTCAGAGATTTGGGGGGGACCCTGGGCCGTGCAGCCCTCAGCCTTGGTGCAATGCCTCCGGGATGGCCTCGCCTCTCTGTGGTCAGCTCAGAATTCTCAGCCTTTTTCTGTGTTCGAGAGACCTGGAGACCTCTCAGTGGCTGAAAGGAGAGAGAGCTCAGCTGGGCCACTTGGGGAGAGGAGGCTCAACAGAGTGACACCGGGAAGCCAGCCGCTGGGCTGCAAGGTGGAGCCCAGCATCCCGCCCCAGGGCGGCTGCCCTCTCCAGGCATTTGCCTCCCTCCTTCTGGGTCTGTGAATGGTACCTGCTCTCCCTCTTCCCTCCTGCCTGTCAATTTGTCTTGTCCGGGACCCCCCCCCCTCCGGTGCTTATTTCTACTCTCACATTTAAATCTGCCTAACACCACCCCAGCCATCCTGGAAGACTCCAACAGATGGAAATAAGGCAGTCCGGCTCGAGCAGCAGAGGGAGTCACTCTCCCTCCCCTTCCAGCCTCCAGTCTGTCGGAGACCACTAAAGAATTAAGAGTACTATTTTTGGTCCTGAGAATCAGAAAAAGCGAGTTACTTATAATGTCTCTAAGCCCATAATTTCCCCCACCAACATAGACCTAGTCCCTGCTGGGTACCAGGCATGAGTCTATCCATCTTACCTGTGTAACTCATTGAACCCTGCCAACAGCCCTCTGAAAAAGATATCATTATTATCCCATTTTGCTGATGAGAAATCCGAGGCACGCAGGCGCTGAGAAGCTGGCCCCAAGTTCATATGGTTAGAAAGGGGCAGGGCTGGGATTCGAACATGTGCTCTTGCCACATCACGCTGGGTGTCGGGGTAGCCAACAAGCAAGTGCTTGGGAAAGTGCCGTCCATCCTCACCCCAGGGCTGCTTCTCACCAGGTGTCTATCGGAAGTACATCCGCAAGGGGCCTCGCGCTCCAGCTCTAATTGTCCGTTGTCCATCCCAGGTTCTCCTTTTCCAGAAGAAGCAGAAGGGGGAAAATCAAAACAATAGGAGGAGGAAAGAGAAAGCCTAGCCAGCTGGGTTTTTGCTGGGGCTCATCCAAGCCACTTCCCCTCTGGCCCCGGCTTAGATGGTGCAAGAACAAGGATGAGAATTGGCCAGGGTTTCCCCCTTTCCCTCTGGGCTCTGTTGCCCAGAGACCCGGGGTGGCTAGCGCCTTCGCCCAACCTCCCTCATTGTCCAGCTGCCTCCTGCTCAGAATGAGCCTGTCTAGTTCTTACTCTGCTCCGAGGCTCATCCAGCCGCCCGTCTTGCTCCCGCTAGCTCCCCGTCTCCTAACTGAAAAGTCAGGTTGGAGCAGCACATCCTTTTCTGCCTCCAGCTGTGTCCCTCCCGAGAATCCTGTTGCACCATTTGCCAAGGCAAGCCCTTGGAGAAGGAGGCCGATGCGCTCTTCAGTGATTGTACTGTGTGCCTCTGTATAAAGCTCCAGCAAGGCCAGGCTCTTGGTTGGGGTTGCTGGGTAAATGTTTGTTAAATAAACCAAATCGTGAACTGGGAGAGCAGGGGGGTTGTGTAACAAAGCAGTCAGTTGCCACAAGCGGGTGCCAAGAAGCCCACAACTTAGTGACTCATTGAGACAGTCCCACCTTGCTGGACCTGGGCCTGGAGTGCGTCAAGGGTGGCAAAGTTGCAGCTCCTTTCTCCTCTTTTGTCTCTTGGCTGCTGCCAGTGGGGCAGGCCTGGAGAAGCTGCGCAATCGTATATTTCACATAATTGTTGAACTGAATTGAATAGGCAAGCTGGCCTCCTGCCCTCTCCCAGAGGATTCACAGATCAGAGGGCCGCGTCCATCCTGTCCCCCGCCTGCAGACGGCTGAAACCTAAAATATTCTGAGCAATCGAAGTCTTTTTCACAGCCTTCAGAGATACCCAGCATAAGGCCTCCCTTGGGAGTGTGGACCGGTGCTTAACATCTCTGAGGTTCAAGTGCATCTCTCTGGCTCTGTTCGTCCCATTTTTAAAAAGTGGAAATGGAGTTGGGCTGCTAAAACTCTTTTTATTTTTTTAAACGATTTTAATTGTTTCCGTCATAGCTGGTTTGCAGTGTTCTGTCAATTTCCTACTGTACAGCAAGGTGACCCAGTCACACATACATGTATACGTTCTTTTTCTCACTTTGTCAGGCTCCATCATAAGTGACTAGACATAGTTCCCAGTGCTATACAGCAGGATCTCATTGCTTATCCATTCCAAAGACAATAGTTTGCATTTATTAATCCCCAATTCCCAGTCCCTCCCCCGTGGTAACCACAAGTTGGTAAAACTGCTTTTTAAAGCAAAGATGATCAGAAAAAAAAAAAAAATCCCTGTCCTATCTTTAGAAGGGGCTGGTGCTAAAGTCTAGGGGCCCTTCTGACATTGATAGTTGGGACCAACGGGTCACCACGTCGAGCTGATGACCCTTGGGGTGGGCCAGCCTCAGCCAAACAGGCCTGGAAGACCCCGAAGCCAGGGCATAAAGACATTTCAAGACTATTAGTGCTTTGGGAGTTCCCGTCATGGCTCAGTGGTTAACAAATCCAACTAGGAACCATGATGTTGCAGGTTCAATCCCTGGCCTCCCTCAGCGGGTTAAGGATCTGGTGTTGCCGTGAGCTGTGGTGTAGGTTGCAGATGTGGCTCAGATCTGGCTTTGCTATGGCTGTGGCGTAGGCTGCAGCTAGCTGCAGCTCCGATTCGATCCCTATCCTGGGGAACCTCTGTATGCTGCAGGTGCAACCCTAAAAAGCAAAAAAAAAAAAAAAAAAAAAAAACGATTAGTGCCTTGACCCCTTGAGCGCCCATGACCTTCAAGGGCCTCAGAACCACTGGTAAAAGGTAAGGCTGTCCTTGTAGTTTTGAAAGAAGGGGGAGCCTCCCCCCTTTCTCCGTTGCTGGGCAAGCAGGATACCAGGGGGCGGACGGGGCAAAGCCCTCAAATGCAGATAGGACCTTGGCTCCAGATTCCAGGCACTTAGTAAGCCGGAGAGGGGAACTCCATCTCCAGCAGGCCAAGAAGGGGTTAACCTCCAAGGAGAACTAGGCTTCTTCCAGACCAGAGGCCTGTGCCCAGCTTGGCAGCTGCCAGCTCCGGGAAGAAGGCCTGGGATCTGTAGTCTGTGTCGCCACCCACCCGTTGGTAAACACGGTACTTGGAGACTACAGTTCCCAGAAACCTACCGAGGCCGGGCCCCTGGGGGGAGTGGGGGAGAAGGGGTGGGGTGTGAGTCTCCGAGGTGGCAGCGGGGAGAGGGAGAGGGGAGGAGGTGGGGAGAGAAAACCCAGTTCACTCCCTTCCTTTTTTAATTCTTTCTGCTGATGTGTCTGCTCCACCGCCCGAGCTAATCCCCCAAATCCGGTCTCCTAAACCGCAGCTGCTTCCCCTCACAGCGATGAATGGCCTGGGGAGGGAAGGTGAATTCTTATTTTAATTACTGAGGCGCGGTGCTTAGGGGAGCTGGGGAGGGGGTGTGGGGGAGTTGGCTCAGCATTGTTCCGAGGCTGAGGGCACCCCTCCTCTCTGGATCGTTTCTCTTTGGGCCCTTTACCTGGGGT